>JAODKE010000138.1:4384857-4404383 GCA_026779605.1 Mormyrus hasselquistii
CACGCATTGGATGAATCATGCTCTGCCGTTAATTGTATGGAGCGCTATACCAAGCATAACTGCATCACACTACTCTTTGAGTGCAGCGCTCATGTCAGGGTCTTGACTTGTAAATTTCAAGAGCACAGTACATTGCATTGGGTGAATTGGTGAACAAAAAAAAGAAATGTAATAACAAATAGGTTTTAATCTTTCAAAGACACATGTGCATAAGCAGGGATCGTCAAGGGATTATCAATAAAAATGTGTGATACTACACCGCACTATACACGCGAGGCTTAAGGCCAGGGAGTGACTAGTGCGATAGGTGGGGATTCACTATTTCTACATTGCCGTGGTGTCAAGCAGGCGGTGTGAAACAGGCGGTGAGAATGCAGCAATTGGGGTGTTGACTTACAGGTAGGAAATGATCCATTTCAGAATCCATTCATTTGTGTTGTTCGGGACTGGGACTTAGGTGAAAAGGGAATTTGACGACTTACAAGCGGAAATTTACACAAGGAATTTTAAAGGAAACATCATTAGGAATAATCTGGACTTTTGCTTGAGCATCGACTTGTGCACATTGAGGAGTTACAAGCCGACGACTTAGACAGAGATAGTTTTACTGTACTCTCTCTGAGTGGGCCTGCACAAGGTTCACCACCAATAAAATTCCCAGAATCCCACACACCTAGTGATGTCAAAGCTAATTAATAGTGAGAATGTGTAGCCTAGATTTTTATCTAGAATATAAACCTTATACAGCCTAGTTTCTGGGATAGGCTCCAGACGCTTGACGCTGAATAGGACAAGATGACATAGAAAATGGATGGATGGATGAATGGATGGATAAACCTTATACTCTGCTGGATCAAAACTCTATATCAATTTACAAGTAAAGTCTACACAGAATATACTGTAGGATTAGTGTCTATAAGTAGTAAGTACAAATATATATATAGCTTCTGAAACAGTATGGAAAATGGCATGGGATTTCTGTATAGTCTTCACCTTTCACAAAATGAAACAGCAATATAAATCACAGATAAAAGAGTGGACAGATGTGGCAAACTGAATACATTTCTGGCAAAACGCCTGGATGAGTGACCATCCAACTCAATCAACTCTCTAACTGTTGGACCGACACCAAACATGTTTTAAGCCTGGAAACTCCACTGAAATAGCCATCCCTGCTTTTTTATAAAGCTCGCAGATCTTCTGGGTCAGGCTCTCACTCCTTTTCAATTTCCTGGGCTTGTGCGTGACATCACAAACAGTCAACCATCAGATTTATTTGGTATCCTTGATTATGTGGAATATCACAAACACCCTGCAAGACTGATTTATGCCTTTGACTTTGTCTCTCCAGCACATACAGTACTCTACAAATGTTCAGCTGGGATTACTGCTTGGTCCCAATCTCTTCTACTACTGATGTAAATGACACATCTTTCTTCCACTTGACTAATATTTCGTCTCACCCATACCTTCACCTGGGCAAACATCTACCATCTAAACTCAGCCCATCTAATGCAGAGATTCTCTTCTTTCTTTTCTGTACCTTCTCTCAGAGGATACTCATCATCATCCTACATACTGAAAATTCTGGGGAAAAATAACCCGTCTGAAACAACATTTGAAACCAGTTGACGAGGTCCCGAGTGGCATCTTAACAGTAATCTATACTTTCAAACACTCACATTTACCTTCTTTTGGGGAATGCAAATGTACAATTTCAGTAAACCTTGAAAAAGGTCATGGAATAACAAACTTTATACAGAAATAACAATATTATTGTAATGAAACAGTACTGAGCACGATGTTTTAATGATTAACAGTGAGGAATGATGGGAATGGAACGGTAAACTGAAAATTAGGGTCAGAACACAGGCAGTGTTCAGGAACCAGGGAAATGGAAATGGCAGGTCAGAAGGACAGAAAAGCGTGGCAGAGTTCAGAAACCACTGGCAGACAAACAGAAGTACAGCAAGTAAAAGGTTCAGTAAGGAGGACGCTCAACACCTCATAAAAAAGCTGATTCAGAGAAGGTCCTTATGTCTCCCGTAGGTTAATCAAGGAATGAGAATTGAGAGTGTCCAGAATGCCTTTGCGGCGGAGCGTGCTTTGCTTGGATGCAGCTGCACTGTGTGGATTATTGACTTGAGACAGGAGTAACAGTTATAATATAATACCTAAACTATGACAATCTGAGAATAGATCCTTGATAGTTTCTCTATCTTGCATATGGAAATACAGTATTCCATTCAATTCATTCATTATACACCAATTTCAACATTATGGATGTAACATTTATACTCATAATGGCAAACAAAATGCCCCAGAGCATGGACAACAATGAGTCTATTTTTCATACCTTTTCATGTAAACTCTTGGGCGCGGCATAAAACAGACCTTTGCTTGGAACTTTCCTATACCAATGCATAGTGCAGGGGTAAGGCCCTGATCCTGGACTGCCGGTCCCAGCAGGTTTTCTATCCTACCTGGTCTCTGATGAATCACACCTGATCTCAGGCAGATAGTAACTCATCAGGTAGGATAGAAAACCTGCTGCATTCTGGCACTCCAGGTTCAGGGCTGCCCACCTATTGGATAGTAAGACTATATACTGCATAGACATGTACAATTTCCTGCTCAGCTCTGCTAGCAGTTTTACAATATGAAATAACGGCCCAATGGCCCCCTTTTTTGTGTCTTTTTTTTTGAAAGAAACAGTGACTGACTTTTTTTTAATGCTTTAAAGCACACTTCAAACCTGAGGATTTTTTTTTATAAAGGGTAATTGGAAAGGCTTATGTGCTGCAAAACCAGTTTTAATCAAGTTACTAGAAAAGGAGTAATGTCAGTAATTATGTTTGAAAATACTGAGGGTGCCCCCTGTGGTGTACCTCCCACAAATGAACCTGAACATCAGATAAATAACAGCCAATCCGTGTACGCGAATGCTTCTTCTATACACCCCATTGGGTAAATGTCACAGTGATGCAACAGTGTCAGCAGCTGATAGTACTGCGGTAATTTCTCCAGAACCAGAGCAAAGGGGGAAAGAGCTCATGAAGCTGCTCTCCTAAATGGTGCACTTATGCACTGTTGCGATTCTTGTTCTTTTGAACAAGTCTTGGATTTTTCTCTGAATTCTGTCCCTGGCTGTAAGGTGGGGGTGGGGGGGGGGGAGTCAGGATGATTCCAAGGGCTCCGGAGTGACAGTGGCCCTAAAAAAATTGGAAAATAACTGGATTGGTCTAAACCGGGGGGCCCAATCTGATATGCTTTCATCGGGCCCAAAAATCTTTTGCAACGTCCCTGGTCCCTGATCATCTGGGTATATAATGAAACCCAAGTGAATTTAGGAAAGAATGAGAGCACTATACCTATCAACACTATATCTATCTCTCTTATTCTAGTGTTTTTTCCACCACCAGCTTCGTTTCTGAAGACCCCCTAAATATAAAGTACTTTTAATTTGATTGCCCTGTGATGGACTGGAGTTCCATCCAGGATGTGGCCAGTATTGCAGTGCACTGTGTTAGTGGTTGCTGACGAAGGGTGGAAGTATAATAAATTAACAGTCATTTTTGAAGCTGAGATGACAAATTAAAACTATACACAAAGGTGGCTTGTATGCTGACATTTCTGCAAATTAAGTCGCACACCTTAGGATACCTGGAAACACTGTGAGGAGATCCCAATGGGGGGGGGAAGCAATTTGGCAGTTTGCCAGCAAGTCCATGATCACACATCCCTGCAAATTACAGGCAATCCAGAAAAGAGCCCAGCTCAAATAACACACCCTGCCACTTCGAGTTGTTCAAAAACTAGCTGATAACTAAAAGTAACAGAAACAAGGATAGAGGCTGAACTGAGGCAGAAAAACATCAAAGGTAGCAGAGAGACAATGGTACGCTCCTCCATGAGCATACCCAGTTTGGAGGCTTACATGCCAGGTGCTTCTCACATGCGGTTTCCTGATGGTGGAATGAGCTGCTGAACCACATTCGGCGCTCAGACTCCCTCAGGACCCATCTGTTCCAGGATCACCTCTACAAGCCTGATACCACTCTGTGCTCCCCGAACACACTTAATGTTCACTTCCTGCTGATTGAATAATTGTCTTATTAGAGTCTTGTTTTGTTTTGAAGATGTTGTCTTGCTCTCGCTTCAATACTGCTTACACTTGTAACTGGTCATTCGTCGGAACTTCAGTCTAGCTGCACTTAAGCCTAGTCGATTCCCTGACAGCACATATGTCTTTTACAAAAAACCACCAAATGTCAAACTCCACTGCCTGCCTAAACCATGCATGATAATATGGTTGCAGAGGAAACCATACTAGGCGATTCTATGAGAAAGAGGAACTTCAAGAAAGAGGAACTTAATAGCATTATTGCTATTTAATGCAATAAAAAGGTGAATGCCTCAGAGAGAGGCTTAGCTGTAGAAGGCCAGCATGTAACATATGCCATTTTATATCATGGAAAGAGGATTTTTGTGAACTTAATCTATCCACTATGCATTACACTGGAAATACTATTCATAAAGCTTCATTAATTATTAATAGGAATTGAATTAAATCTTTGAAAATTTGTATGTCTTAGCAAACTGGGGCCAAACAAAATGTATATGTAACACACAGGGAGACTATTTAAATAATGCATATATGTTTTGACAGTTTCATACAAGTCCTAGGGAGAATGTATTTATTATCTAAATTTGTATTATCGAGATTATTTGCATTTTCATGACATCAAGGTGTCATGGGAAATGTAGGATTATAAACCAGACTGAGGAAGAAATCCCACTTGTAAATACGAAGAATATTTTTAAAAGATTAAAAGGCTGTTATTACAAGAGTATGTGTGTCAGGTGACACTAAAACCAACAAAACAAACAAATAAAATCTGCTCTCCATGTATCCTCTAGGGTGGAATGGTAGCTAAAACAAGTAGCTAAAAGATAAATGGATGGATGCCATTTTCAAAATAATTGGATATTTTTTCGTTTCCCCCGTTTCAAATGCATGTAAATCTCCTTCTGTTGATGAACTCAGGTGATGAACATGAATTCCCTTTCATGTTTTAAAACATGAACCGTCAAGGTAAGAAAAGCTACGTGTGTCCTTGGGGTTTACATCCATAGCAGCACTCAAACTTTAAAATATGTTCATGCTTGGATACTGGAAATTCCAAAATGGAATTTTGCCTTCTCCACCTTGGGGTGGGCAGGTTGGAAATTAATGTGGGGAGGAAAGAAAAAGAAAAAAAGCTACGGACTTTCAAATAGGAGGGGACGCAGGTACCAGCATGTTATTCACACCAAATTCTACCCCTCAGCTTCACCACGCCCATGCCATCAATTTCCTTACAACTTGCAGGCCGAGCCATGGAAAGTGACAGCACCTCGCAGCCAAAGCCACATTTACAATTCTTCCATTTCAACAGCATGTCAAATCAAACACCTGTAATGCTGCTCCCGATTCAGAAATATTTTCGTCAGACCAAGAGCTCAAATACATTAAGCATTTGGAACTGGGATTCAAAGAGATGCTGGCAAAGGAAAAAAGTGCAACAGAGTACACAGAGAAAGGCATTTTGATGTTTTCATTTTGATACTGTTCGCCAAAATACATAACAATAAAATGAGCTTCACATCAATCATCCCGCTCCAATAAATAATATAGCTGAAAATACAACAAGAAAAGCTTTATAAACTTGATAAAACACTTATTCTATCTTGTACAAAGGGCAGTTCATTCTTATGGACCAATATCATCATTATTAGGCCATGTTCTATGTAAAGTAATGTTCCTTTAATATGGTGACAGTAGTTTACTATATTCTACTTATTTCTAAACCCAAAGCACAATGAGTGACAGTTGTCCCTCATTATTTTTCTTTGGCTTAATAGTTATAGTGATGGTATCATGCAAATCCCAGACCTCTAATTGAGGGATTTAAAGGATCAGTCCGTGATGCCTTCCTTGCATACAAATACCAAAACACTGAAAGCACAGGCACCAGGGGGAAACAGCCTAAGGTAGGAGAAACCCAGCCAGCCACAGCAACCGCCAGCACACACAGCGGAGATCCTGCGATAAGATTTTCGCAGCGAAAACCGAATCGACAGCGGAATCAACTTCCCGAAGGCATAACACATTTATCCCTAATTGTCACTCAGATGTGACAAGAGTAGTTCAATCTCAAACGTGACAATAATTAGAACAGACACAATATTTCATCTCCTCCCCATTGGACATGACAGACCCATGAGATAATTAAAAGCTGCTCATCTATCAGTGTGTGTTTTTGCAGGAACGCAGTGGGTACTTCACAGTAAGCACCCATGTGGGGTCCCGGGTACCGTCGTGATTACCAGGATGTGGGTTCTTTTCTCCTCACACATCTTTATTTACATACTGTATGCATTTATTTGATAAATGGGTAAAGAAAACACCCTTATCACCCTCATGAAAATGTCTCACTGGAGATGTATGTCACATGCTGCTCTGCATATGGATGTATAAAGTTGAGCACAAGCACTTACCTTTCCAGGCGACACTATTATTCACAAGTGCTAGCTACAGACCAATTCTTCTCCTGGTATCGACCGTGAAAATGACTAAAATGATAAGACCTACCAAACTTAAAATTTGTTGCTGTACGAATACTAAGTCAATGGGGCTTGTGTTAGTGTCTAATGTTTATTTAGGCATCATCGATTAATTTTTTTTAAATCATTGTATTACATTATAAATACGTAATACATAATGTTAGGCGTACTGATTCAGTATACCAATTCTTTTTTTTTTTTTTTTTTTTACCTTTTTACATTGGGTTGTGGCATTTATTTTGTGACAAACTATTAATGATGTTTTTATAACTTCAACATCCATATCTATACATTCATCTGTTCCTCCCTTCATCCATCTTAGACCAGTTTATTAACTACAAGATATGGGAAATATAAATAATGTACCTGTACAAGTTCAAAAAAATGTTATGCATTTTGCATTTGACTCATGAAACTGAGTATTTCATTTGATAAGTACTTTGTAGCAAAGTTATGGGACGGGGACGTACAAATCTTACCAAATAGTTCCTCTTTTTAACGGTTTTTGGTGGAGGTCCAATTGTATTGCTTATATTTTCAAAAAGTAAAATTTCATTATGACAATTCATTTTTTAACACAAGAAAAGGTGGTTGTAGTATTGACCTCAAAATAAGGAAACAAGATCGCAGGGGATCAAAAACGAGAGGATTGATGCATGGAAAGGCACAAGCAACACCAGGGATCAACATCAATGACTTGTCTGGAGAACACAGGACTGAGAAGCACGTATATATGAGACTAATGAGGTAGCTAAGTAGAGGCAGCTGGGAGTAATTAACAAGAGGGTAGGAATGAGCGATAAGACAAACAAATAACAGGTGTGGCTTGTTAGGGTCACGCTAGGGAGGAGACAGGAGGTTCAGGTGTATGTGTCGGGCAGGACATGACAGTACCCCACCCCCCCCCCTCAAAGCGTGCCCTCTGGGCAGGAAGGACTAACAGGAGAGGGGGAAAAAGGGACCAAACTACAGGGTGGACCCATGGGACTGGGGACAGACAGGGCACAACAGGACCCCCAGGACACAAAGAATAAACACCATAAAGAGACTGGAGGGACAGAGACCCTGGGCAAGACAAGACATGACAGAATCCATCACTTCAGGGAACACCAGGTGGATAATAAATTAGGACACAGGACAAGACACATAACGTGACTAAGGACACAGAAGTGATCTATGCAGAAAAGGACTGTGGGTTCTTTTCTTGGGGCTCAGCAGGAGGGTCACCCAAGTGGGCAATGTCGGATGAAGAGAGGTCCAGACGGCTGGCACAGGTCATGTGCCCCTCTCTCCCACTCCTCCCTTAGACCCCAGCTAATACTGGTTGCCAATCTTGGAACTGGGACCAGAGTGGCCTAAGCCTCAGGTGGAAGTAGGGCCCATGAAGAAAGACTAATGGCAAGGCCCAAGTCTTCTGGAGTGGTATCCTCTGGATCTTTCCCTTCTAGGCTGACGGTGACCAGCAAAGGATGAAAAGACCAGCTAGGGCGAGCCAGGAGAAGAGGTGGGTGCCGCGGTGATGACAGGAGATGAGATGGGTGCTGGTCGGACATCAGAAGACAAGGCTGGAGCCAGCAGGACATCAACAAGGCAAGGCCACGACACCTGATTGTGAGAAGCATGCAGCCGGGTCACCTGGAGGTGAGCAAGGTGCAGCCAGGACACTGCAATAAGGTTCAGGTGGCACAGCTGCTGTGGGGCCAGGTGCGTATGATGTGGCCCTTCTTGGGCTGAGAGCCTGTGACTCAGTTGGTGCTTCCTTCTCTGGCCTAAGTGCCTGGAGCAAGGGTGGTGTGGCCCATTCTGGGCCAGGAGCCTGAAGCACAGGCAGAGCAGTCCTCTCTGGGACGGGAGCCTGACGCATAGCCTCTGGAGACACGGCAGAAGTGAAGACAGATTCTGAAGGCCCGGCAGAGGAGAAGATGACCCCTGCTGCGTTAGTTCTGGAGGCTCCAGACGAGCGGGGGCCTCTCCCAGTTCAGACTCTAGGGGCTCAGGAGAAGCAGAAGCAGCCCCTCCTCGACCAGACAATGGTGGCTTCACCTGGGCCGGGCAATGGAAGTGCAGTGGAAACCTCTCCTGGGTCAGGTGCTGGAGACACGGTGGCATCCTCTTATGTCCAGGACTCTGGAGGCACTGTGCCCGGTGGGGCGCTAGCCTTGGACACTGCTAACTTCTTCCATTTCTTCCACCTGCGATGGGAAACAGCAGGAGGGGCAATGACGAGTTCCGAGGAGCCGGTGTATGGATCTGCACCGCGGGGGTTGCACCTCCACATCAGGTGTTAGTTCAGGAGGATGAAGTAGTCCTTGGCCAGCAGGCGGGGTGGCTCTGGCAGATTTCACAGCTCTGGTGTCCTTGCTGGTCTTTATATCCAGGGAACATGGGGAATCCATTCCATGGGGTGTAGGGAAGCTTGGAAGCCAGGGCTGACAGTACATCAGTGAGGTTTCTTCAGAAGTTTAGTCATACTGTCCCGTAACGAGAGCCGAAGTACTGAAGGGCAGGCATTTTTGTGCAACAAAATGGGGTTGATTACACTTAAAAGAACAGTAATAAACAAGATGACGAATGATCAAAAAACAGTAGGAGCAGAGCAAGGCACCACAAGAATTTGATGTCAATGACTGGACTGGGGAACATTCATTAATTTTCCAACCTGCTTTATCCTATTGGGTTGCAGGGGGTGCAGAGCCTATCCCGGAAGCAATGGGCACGAGGCAAGGAACAACCTTCGACAGGGGACCAGCCGATCGCAGGGCACACTCACATACTGTTACCATTCACTCACACATGCACACCTACGGTCATTAACTCCAATTAGCCTCAGCATGTCTTTGGACTGTGGAGGGGAAACCGGATTATCTGGAGGAAACCCTACGACGACACAGGGAGAACATGCAAACTCCACACACATGTAACCCAGGTGGAGACTCAAACCCGGGTCCCAGAGGCGTGAGGCAAAAGTGCTAACCGCTGCACCACCATGTGGACTGGGGAACATCGATTGGCAAATATGTATATATCAGACTAACGAGGGAACTAACGAGAGGAAACTGGCAGTGGTTAACATGAGGGTTAAGAACGAGAGGTAAGACAAATGAGTAACAGGCGTGGCTGTTAGAGTCACTCTGCGGAAAGAGACAGGAGGGCCAGGTGAACTTGGTGGGCAGGATGTAACAGAAATACTTTGTATAGAACAGGGATAATTTCATTTTTGCTATCTAATGGTTACTTCCACATACATCCATAGTTGACAAAGGTGATAAAGTGAAGTTGTTCTTTATGTACATGTTTATTTATTATTGTGTAGAAAGATCCATCGTATTATCATTCTCTGTTGTTGAATTAATGCCATTACAGATAAATCTCACTTTTCTATGAAGGTAAAAGTCAATGAGAAGGAAAATTTCCTGCCCATAGCTGTGTGCATCTATTGATTCTTAAAGGGAAGTTTTAAATGAATGACATATAGAAGAGACAGTTGCATAGATGTGTCTAGTGATAGCCACCTCTGGAGATTAGTGGAAATTTTCCTAGCTAAGCATTTGCTGTAGAGCACTGTTTCTTAACCCGGTCCTTGGGGAAGCCCTAGGGTCCATGGTTTTGCTCCCTTGCATGAAAATGTGAACTGTCTGGCAGGGAGCTGGGAGGCAGCAAAAATGTGGACTGTCTGGCAAGGAGATGAGAGGGAGCAAAAACGTGGACCATCAGGAAATTCCCAAGAACCAAGTTAAGAAACACTACTGTAGAGTATGCTTGAGGCTTGAAGCAGCATTGCTGGGCCATGCTCAGTTCGATTTAACAAGGATTATTGTTTGCTAATATCATCCTTCATTAACAACGGCTGCCAGAAGGATGGACTCGCACATGATGGAAACAGCTTTCATCACAATGCGAATTTGCGGTCTGGGAAGACGTTTTTAAATAATTTTACCCAAGTGGGTGAAAAAAAGACCAGTGCATTTTTTATACTGAGGTGCCAGGATATAGTGTTCAGCGTATTCACAGACAGTTTAACCATGCCTTGAGTGTTCACAAACATACTCAGATTTCACTAATTTGAAGATCTCTACACGTTATACAACAAGAAGAAAAATTGATGTATTACCAGATCCTAAGATCAGAGAAAACTACTCATGTGGGAGAGATTAACAAGTGTAATATGCTAAGAGAGTTCTGTTTTATTTCGCCAAGTTATGTATTTAATTCTACCTATACTATTTTAAAAATCTTGTCAAGTACATAGAAAAATTAAGCTAAAATTCAACTTCACACTAAGCCAAATGCTAACTACAGAGTTATAGCATTTTGAAGAATAAAATTGGCAGATAGCCACACAATTATCTGGGCCACATATGCAATACATAGCAATGCACGAACAAGAAGAAGCCATGTGTTTGATGGTGGAAGTCACATATTTGGGGAATTTTGGGTAAAGGGACTGCTGCTGACATGGCAGCTAACAAAGAACAGGTGAGCTTGACTGTCTACAAGTTGGGAAAGAACAGGACTGTGGAGTTGGCCTATATATTCTCTGGTTTACTGTATCAGGTATAGCCAAACGCAGCAGGTTATGCATAAATGATCAAAAGAAAAATGCTTACAGCATCACTTAAATACACCAGTGCGCACAGTTACACAAAATCACTAAAACACTGAATAAGGGCAAATTACTGCCTGGAAACAGTAAAATATTACTTTCCATTTCCAGTTTATAATAAAGAATATAATATATCTGGTGAACATCCATAATATCCAATGAAGATTATTCACAGGCCTATAATAAAATGCACGCTTATTGGTTTAAATCTTAATTAACAAGCATTGTACTCATAATGCAGAAATGAACTCTTTGTTTTCAAATGCTTTTGTCACCAAAGGAGAACTCTTTTAGTGTAAAATTCTGCTTTTGAAAGCCTGCTCTTTTAAATTCTGTTAAATGGCATGATTAAAATGATTTATTGTGTGTCCTTAAAAGAGAATGACATGACATTAAGCCTGGCATAAAGCATGGGTGAGATAAGTAAGAGAAAAAAGAATTATATCCTTTTCACAGTTCTTGCTAGTGTAATAAGTGACTGCATGGTCAAAGGTTTGGAACAGCAGGAAGCTTAGTGAACTGATCAGTGCCATCTCAGGGTAAACAGGGAAGAAGGCCTCACAGCCAACTTATGAATCCGATCTTATGAAATCACACGATTTATACATAATTTTAGCATAAACCAGAAAAACTGCCATGAGGCCTCAGTAACAAGAATTAATGCTTTAATGGCTGCCATGAGGAAAGTTGTGTGTCTTGAGAAATATTCATTCACTCATTCATCCATTCATTCCTTTGCTTGTTTCATTGTTCTGCTTGAGCCACTAAAAGTGTGCTAAGCACATTGAATGGGTTATAAACCCATCTGTTTAACACTCCCAGTCTATCTTGTGCTTTGACAGGGAACATATTAAAATAGGTATCTTCAAGTTCATCATAGAAAAAAAAATGAAATATGATTTAGTCCAAATGGTAGGGGGGTGGCTTCTACATTGTGTCAGGAAAAGGTGAAGATCACGCTGCTACATTTTTTGTTTATAGTTTGGATTTCAATAAGCCATAAGGGTGTTTTCAGGTAAAGTTATTATAAAAGGAGTGATAAAAGGTAAATTGTGTAATTTGGGCAAGCTAACTTTCAATATATGTTATTGGGAGGGCTACTTGGCATATGTACAGCATAGTATTGGCCAAGACAGTTAACTACAGTATAACCCAAGTCATCTGAGGAAGTTCTGTCCATTGCAAGAAAGAATTAGTTTGCAATTAAATGTTGCTTCTATGGCACAAAACAGCATGAAACATTTAGTTAGACTCGTTTCCATTTCTTACAGCAATGCTACATATTACTGATAAATAAATTTCATACACCATAGAGCACCGTCATACACATATTCGTCTCAGAAATGACGAAATCTGTTGACCTCAAGTTTAATGGTACGTAAAAAGTCCTTTGGTTAAACATCACACGATGATAAATGTGGGTGAATTTACGCAGGGAAACACAGGCATCTCTTTTTAAGTTTCACGTCGAAGTGTTCTAGAAAGAAATCGCAAAAAAATCACGGAGCTGTTCTTAGTGGTGGTGCTGAAGCGCCGCTTTGTAGGTGCGTCTACCCCAAGCGGCATCGATCGCTACCCTGGAAATCAATTTTTATCTCTCTCATCGCAAACATAGCTGCTGGCCAAAAAAAAATCGACCAACAGATAAAAGAGAATGTATTCACATATTACACAGAAGGAAACGTGCATTTTAATAGCGTGTATTACTATTTCTCTGCTTTTCAGAGTGAACGACGTTTGCAGCACAACTGCAACTCAGAAGCGTCGCTCGGCAATTTCACATATGCATGTTACAACTTTTGCAATGTTTGCAATTTAAAAAATTCAGAAGAAGCGGGTAATTTACACAATTTGTGTAGCTTATTTCTCTATTTCGTGTCTAACATTGACACTGTTGGTATTTCTGAGCAAACACCAATGCATGTGCAGGTATTTACATAAATCCTTACCTGAAAGAGCCGCAAAATGTTTGCGACCATGATGGATACCGAACTCGCCGACGCTCCTATGACCCCGACAACTTTCTCGGGCTTGACAAAAACAGGAGGCTCCCCGTTCGTGCATCTTACATCCGAAGTATCTTTTTGTATAAGAGCCTGTACGAACGTAAGGGACTGTTCCAAAGCATAAGTGTCCCTGGAACAGGTATCTAACACACGAGCACCTAAGGTGATATTCGGCAAAAGGTCGTCGTCGCTGTTTATCTGGTCCAAAGCGTACATCATAGCCTCCAGCCTGTGGATCCCGTTCTCCTTTTTGATATCTCCGCAAGGCATCCCAGGAAGACCCCGAGCATGTACCGGGAAAAGGCCGCCCAGAGTCAGATCGCCTTCAATTCTTATAGAATGGGGCGCATAGATTTCCTGCGACAATGCCAACTCCAGAAATGGTTTCATCACCCAAAACACTTTCCATATAAAGTGGGACTTCAATCCGGCGTGAGGGGTGCTTTTGGCCATAGCTCTTCTTCCTGCCACGTACTTCGATTCAGATGAAAAACAGACACAAGGCACTTTTAATTTTTTAAAAATCGATGAGGTCGGAAGTAAAAAAAAATTAAGCCCATTTCATTTTTTCCCTTTAAAACTGAACTTAACAGGTGGGGAAGCAAAAATACGATAATAAAAAACAGAGTAAGAACACAAAGTAATACGATGGAATAAGGCGCTATTCACCCAAACAGCGCACACGTCTTGCCAACATCGCAATGGGATCGGCGTCGCTTGTTGCTCGGGGGGACATTATATATTACAAGAGAAACCCACTGATAGGGTGAAAAACCTATATTAGTAACTCAACAAATTGTTGAAGAATGCATGTTAATATGAGCCACAAAATCTCAGTAATCGGGTACGTGTAACATTATTCCAATCACAAATCGGAGTCGGTCGGAGTCCCACGCTGAACGGATAACGTTGTGCCACGGTCCATAACTACAAAGCAAATTATGTTGTAAACTGGTAACCAAACAAGCCGACAGCAATGAACACGTACCTATGCTTAAAAAGTTCGAGACAAAAAGTATGTATATCACATGCACATTCTAAAACATTGCAAAACGATGCATGCGGAAGAAGCGCTTCTTTTTAGATCCAGCAGGACTGCGTGGTATCCATTCCGCTCAGATGAACTCCATATCGGTTAAGGTATGTGCAGCCTTAGGAAGGAAATCGGTATTTGACGCCTCGCATCACAAAAAAAAAATACCAAAAAAATACTGCCGACAAAGCAAGGTGTCTTCCCCTGAGTCAATGGAGGGGATGACGCCTCCTCTCACTCCCCCCGGAATCAAACATTCATTTGTTAAATGACTCAGTGTTGAGGTCTTACTACTCGCGATCAGTCTTCAGTTCCACAGGTTTCCGTGGGGGGAAAAATACAGAAGCTACGTCATTATCAAAACTATGAGTATAATCCCCAAAGTAGTAGTGTAGCAACAGCACGTGCCCAGCTTCCCGAATTGTGCAATTAAAACGCCATTAACTTTGAAGTATTTGGTATGTTATCCGCAGGGCTGTCTTTCTGATTCAATTATGTTATGGAGAAATCATGTCAGCATATTTCATTTTATGTGCTGAATTATGCATCGGGGTGAATGTCCAAAAAACTAGATTCCATTGGTCCATTGCTTTTTTCTTCAGTATCCGGAATTCAATTTTGCGTGTCGTGCAACACAAAAGAGGGAAAAAACGCTTTGACAGTCGCGTACCCAGCTGTTTTTTTCCCAATGTGAGCTAGGGCTCTCTCTCTCTCTCTCTCTCTCTCTCTCTCTCTCTCTCTGCCGCACGCACTCCGTTTCTCTCTCGCTTTCTTTTTCAACGCGTACTGGCACACCTCCAATCCGTCACTCCAATTAATAAAGTATATCTCATTATTATAAAATATACTGACTTTGATACATTATACTCCAGCGATTTTCATCTTTAAATCTGGAAATAATCGGAGCGGAAAGACTGAATAAATATATAATTTAAATATGATGAAAGGGTAAAAGACTATTCAGAGTCAATGAGAGGTTATGGGAACAGGTGAAAATACTTAACTACAGAAAGTCGAAATTAACTGTCTTTTTAAAATACAGGCCTTTTTTCAACGATTAAACATAACTATCGTTATTAAATACGGACGTTAGAATGTTCTTTTGAAGTCCATGTATTTGAATAAATGTTATTAACAAATAAATTCATATTTATCAATGATACACAGGTGACAGGTGAAGAATGTGTGAATACTACACTCAAGCAAGTTCCTTGGAGGCAACACTGTCTTAAGAAAAAAAATAGTCTTCATTTGATAAAAGTATTATTTGGTAAAGAGTGTGACATGGTGGCTCTGTGGGTAGAATTGTTGCCTCACACCATCAGGTTGGTGTCACCCTGCTGCTCTGAGCTGGAAGAACTTGAATGATCTCCCTGTGTTGCGTGGCTTTTCTCCCGTCGTCCACAGACATGCAGTTAGGCTAATTGGTGTCTCTGCATTTGCCATGCTGAGAGACTGAATGTGTGTATGTGTCCTGCAACGGCCTGGCATCCCATTCGTGTTGTATCCCCTAAGCTACCTGGGATACGCTCCAGCTGCCCCCCGTAACCCTGACCAGGGTAAACAGTAGGAGGTTGGATTTGCAAAGATTAAAGGAGAGACTTGAGTCATTTTTGGAAAGGCTATTGCTAAATAGATATGAGAGATGTGTATATCTGTCTCAGCACACAGTTTGAGAAGGAAACGTTTCCTCACCTGCACAGTATTCCTATATATAATGTAGCTTTTTTCTTAAACCTACAAATAGCCAGAGCAAATATACATGACAAATTACATGAAGTGCTGACGTTATTTAAAGGACAGGGCTTTACATCTAGGAGGGGTGAGATTATAGGAAATGCAAAGTGTAAACAAAAAGTGGAAAGCATACAAAAACAGGGAGGCAATGTGTGGCCAGAGACCCCCTGAGAGAAAATGCAGGTGATTAATACCGTGGCTACTGTTTGCAGATGAAAGGCCCTTGTCACCTGACTTTCCCCATCTTAAATGATCCATGCCCACCCACCCCCCTCCCCACAAACAGAATTAGGGATGTTGCAGGTAGTAAAGAAAGCACATTATCCAGATATTGATGTTTGTGGCACCCAAAATCACTAACTCTGATATATGAGGTGTATTAGTATTAAGGTCATTTGCTTTGTCATGTTCGCTCATTCAGGTTAATATAAACTGTTCAAGCACATTGATGCCGTTGTTATATTAGCAGGCATGTGTTTTAGTGTCAAACTGACATAGACCTCTTACTTGGTTTGTAAGTGGACAAATGTGTTCAGTCACTAACATGAGATCTAAGAGCCAAGCAGTTGAGATCGACAGCACTCATGAATTATGATGGACACCTCGTCACTTATGAAAACAATAAATTGCATTGAAAAGTGTTTTTTTGTTGTTGTTGTTATTGTTGTTGTTGTTGCCAAAGTACAAATACAAGGGCTTTACAGTTTAATGTGAATGGAATGGAAGCAATTGCTTTACTAAAAGAGACAGAAGACATTCATCACTTTGTTCTCCCCTAAACAGGCTTCTACCCTTGACAGGAATCAGCAGGTAACTAATTTCTGTCCTGCTGGTCAGGAGTAGGAAATGCGCTGTCCTATCGCTGACTGTGTGTGACAGTATTCCACTCTAACTGAGTTTTCCCAACAAGGTTATCACTTGCAATACGGCCACAGCAAGTGAAATGTGCAACCCCACAATTTTACACAGCCCATGGTTTGGCCTGAACCTGATCGAATATTATATTGATGGGAGCCTTATTTTTGACAGGACCATCAATGTTGTGATTATGTGTTTCTCAACATGTTACCTTCCTCTAGGGAATTAATTTTGATGTAAAAACCACGCCATGGAGGCAGTTGGCCATTTGGTCACGTAAAGGCATGAACATATTAATGGTAGGTTCCTGCCTCATGTCCCTGTCATCCTCTTGAACCAAGCATTTAACCTACACAACCCCAATTAAAATATTTAGTTGTTCAGAAGGGCAAAAGTAAAATCGGTTAAATAACTGAATACAGCTTACAGTTCCTGATAAATAACCTCACCCGCAGTATTGAGTATACAGCACAGCAACTCGAAATATCCATGCAGAAACAGTAGGCAGTTTTCTCATTGTTTGAGGTGGGACATGTCGATTTGGAGCTCTGAAAGGAATTTTAAAAAACAAAATCCCAGCCAAAAATGCAGGTGGATACGCACTAAGATTGAGGAAAACATCATAACGTACGTCACAGTCTGAATCACAGCCAGCACCTGAGTGGGAATAGTTTTGCCAAACCTACCATAAAGATGCTGACCAAAGCAGTACAAGTGATTTTATATTACTTTCTCCTTCATTTCCATACAAGTTCACATTCTGTCACCCTTTGTAAAGCTATTTTCTAATGGTTTCTCCAGCACAGGAAGGGTACGCAGCATGAATGTATGGATGCTGAGACTGTCTGGATGGTTTTTTTTGTTTTCAGGCTTCACTGAGGCTGGAAGTTAGATGACCTAATTTTCAGTGAGAAGCTTAAACTGTGGCCCAGTCCCTGTCTGAAATGGATAAATAGTAAATGCGATGAAACACGCTTAAATCATCACACTGCTTCATTTGCATTTAACCTAAAACATTAAGCGTTTGCATTAAAAAATAGCAACCTCAGAACAGTATTCCCATTATACTGGCACTGGGATGCAATTACCAATTCCATAACATTTACCAGTGGCGTCGTATGTTATCGGTAATGGGGACAGATCATATATTTCAGCAAGGTGAGTGACTAGACGGCATCCCATTTGCCTATGCCACATGACCCTTGTTTTCACTGACTGTTTATATGAGCTTGTGTCAGTTTTCCTTCCTGAGTCATGCCAGACCTCAGCTGTTTGCTCCTGAGAACATACCTCTGTTACCCAGCAGCGCCAAAAAGCCAGCATCTCTTCTGTTGTTAAGAGACCTTAGCAACAATAAAGCTTTTTGTTTATGCCCTGCTTCATATACTGTCATATATTTGAGCTAAGCAAATTTTGCCACAGACTATATGTACTATTAAATATTCCATAATAATACACCATTGGTATGCTATGTTATTGGTACGCTAATACCACTTGCACAATGGTACAGCAGTGGTATAATATGTAAATAAAATACTAAGACAGGTTCCATAATAATGCACCATAACACATGGTGACTTCAGGTACTGTTCACCTGGGAAAATGTCCGAAAATCCTTGATTTGAAAAGGTTCTACTGTGTCAAAACATATCAAGAACACTATTAATTTCCAAACTGAAATGTAAAGATCGTAAAAGCTGGTCACAGCTACTCTCTTGTACATGAACTTGTAATTTAAACTCACTTAACTAAGCCAAAATCCATTTCAGTCACCCTTAAACATCTTACGTCATCAGAAAGGTTTACTTTGTGTAGGTAGCTATAGAGATAGCATTATTAATTTGATTATATAAAATAACTCCAATCTCACTGTCCCCAGTGGAAAATTTCTAAAGCGATAAAAAAAGACTCTGAACTAGCCTGAAGCTAAATTTCAACTAGAAGCAGCTTGACACTTGTTAGTATCTCTCTCTTCTCTATAAGTGAACATCAATAGCTTATACTCCACATTACTGAATGCTAAAGAGCGACATTTTGTGCCAGTCGTACAGGTAAATAAACGTGCTGGCCAGACAGCTGCTGTAAGCCACTATAACACATTCCAGATTTTAATGAGGTCATTTGCAGGAGCGCTACGTTTAGATATTGAAATGGTTCAGCCCCAGGGCGATGTCATAATTCATTGAGGTCTTTGTTACCGGTCCTTGAGGGACACATTTGAAGGGGTTGCATTCTGCCTGAATTCATAAACAGGGGACTGAGCAAAATAAATTAGATTATTGATAATCATAATCAATGCCTGCAAGATTTGTGGTCTCTGACGTGGATTGGACAAATAGAAGAATTATGCTAAATTCAGAATAATCTCATGGTATAAGCACCAGACATGCCATTCATTCTTCATTCAGTCTTTGTTGTACTAACAAGTGATGTACAATACAATGCTATCATATATTTTAAGAAGGAAAACGCAGTTCTTCTGTGACTCAGCCTTAAATTTTTGTGTATCTACCACAAACCCAAGCTAAGAAGTCTTTTTCCATGAATATTCTTGGTGCAGCTTTTCCAGTATACATGACAGCTTTGTTTTCCCCCAAAAAATCTGTGAGATAGAGTATGCCTTAATGATAAATGCTCCATGTGTGGTATGGTGGCTAAGTGGTTAATACAGCAGTCACTCCAC
>JAODKE010000138.1:4404483-4421219 GCA_026779605.1 Mormyrus hasselquistii
TGTGTTGGGGGGTTGGGTTGGTGGGGGTGGGGTGTTTGGGGGGGGTGGGGGGGGGGGGGGGGGGGGGGGGGGGGGGGGGTGGGGGGGGGTCATGTGTATAGTATATTGTCGGGACCAAATATCCCCACGATGTGATAAAATCTATTATTTTTACATTGTGGGGACCATTTTAATAGTTCCCAAAAGGGGTAACACAATTTTATAAACATCTGTGACTGCAATACAAAAAAACTTTAAAAATGCCAAAAAACTTTTGCTTGGTTACTTATGGTTAAAGTTAGGGCTGGTTAGTGGTTAATATTGTCGTTGTTGGGATTAGGATTTTTGTCATAGAAAGAATGGACGGTCCCCACAAAAGTATAATTACAAACCTGTGTGTGTGTGTGTGTCTGTGTGTGTGCGCGTGTGTGTTTGTGTGTGGGTTTGCATAGATCACATTTGAGGACCAAATTGTCCCCAAAGTGTAGTAAAACCTGAAATTTCCCTATTTTTGGGGACATCGTTTGACGTCTCTATTTGGATAACCTCAGTTTTATAAAAAATCTGTGAATGCAATCAAAAAAGTAAAAATGCCAAAGGTCTTTCATTTGGGTTGGTTACATATAGTTAAGGTTAGGGCTGGGTAGAGGTTAAGGGTGTCATGATTGAGATTAGTGTTTTTCCCATAGAAATTAATGGACGGTCCCCATTTAGATAGGAAGACCAAGCTGTGTCTGTGTGTGTGTGGAGTTTGTCATGACCCTGTCCTGGATAAGGTGTAGGTAATATGGATAAATATGCATAGATAAATAATATAATAATAATAGTATAATATATAAATAATAATGAATACAAATCTAGACTTATAGTGTTTAAAAAGGAAATCATCTATAAATAATACCTAACAAAAATAACCTATTCAAAACAGTGTTTTCCCCTTAAGCACTGTTTGTCAGACAACCAAATTTCATAGTAGCTGGTTTCCATCAGTAGTGAGGTTATTAGATTTTAAAAAATTACATTGCTGCTACCATAAGTCTTACAGGTAGTAATAGGCCTTGGGAAACAGCAGCAGTATTCTTTATTTAGTGTTCCTGTACAATAGTGTGCTGAAGAAATTAGGTAAATTTAACGTGAAACATATAATAGATGTACTAAAAAACAGCTCACCAAAGACTCTTAAAAATAATGAAAATAAATGTACAGTAGTCTTCATTATCTGGACTGGAACTTCCCATCTGACAGTGCATCCTGGTTATCTTCATGCAGATGGATCTGCTGGCCGGCTGTGGGCAAGTGGAGGAGTTTCAGTAAATTAATATTAGCCAATTCCTCATTAACCAGGCAGCAACATGCCTTTAACTCTTTACTCATTGGTACCAGCTGTTCAGCAACCTGTTCCCTTCAGAGCAATTGAATGCATTTATTTATTCTGAAAAGAAAATTGAGCCATACCAGTCCTGGCTTGGACAACTGCAATCCAATAATATTGGATAAACCTTATTTCACTCTTGACAGCTGTCTGTGATTAATGTTGGGGGAAATGAATAAATTTCCATGTGATTCCATTAGGAAAATAGCCCACCCTATACAGTAAATGATATAAATACAATTAGTTTGCATCTACTGTGGGTGCTTTTAAACTTAAGCTAAACAGCTATTGGCAGTAGTAGAATGAGGTGTCGGACAATGGGAAAAATGCAGTGTAGCGTAACTGTATGGTCCCACAACTGGCAGGAGCTGTTACTGTCGTACTCCTCCGCAGTTAGCCGAAGCCAGCTCCCTAATGAGAAGGCGGACACCCATCTGAGACAGTGTGGAGAGGCTAAGGAGGCGGAATGAAGTGCACAACTCTCCACTGAAGATCAATGTTTGAATTCACTCATTAGCATTGTTAAAATGTTGATTTTGCTCAGTGTTGTTGCAGCAGTAGTCTAGCAGGTTTTTCGCACTTGTCAGTTTCTGGTGACTTTTTAATCTTAAGTACCCTTTAAAAATTGTCTCTATATTTTATTTTGACCCACATTGTGTTTAAAAAAATAGACTATATAAAAATTGTACCTTTACAAACCTCCTAGCAAAAAACACTTGTTCACCAAAAAAAATATTAAAGATTATTATAAAAGCTTTTAACAATGTCTTATTTCAGAGAGTCTAATAAATTAATAATAAATAGCTAATAGTAAATAAGAAGCCAATAATAAATCAATGAATTAATGAACAAATGAATATTCTATCTCCTCACATGCTGTCAAAGTACAATACAGCTTCAGACAATCTCTCCCTAAGTAAGCCTAATCTCTAGAACATTCTGACACCATATACACATTTCTGGTTCTGAATTATTAAAACACCATTCCTGTTTTACATGTTCCTCTAAAATCCCTTGAGAGCCGCTCTCACATTGTAGAGTGCCATGTTTTTCATGGGTGGTTTCAACTCACCCCTTCTGCCATTGACTCGTAACTTCATCCTGTGTCACACTTCAAACTATTGAAGTGGTCCTCCTTCATTCCATCCATCGGTATTCCAGAACCAGATTTCCAGTGCCCAGTTATGGAAAGCTAGCATGACCCAGGAAGCGTAGGGCACCTGGAAGTTTACACCCTGGACGGGATTCCAGTTCAACACAGGGCACACAGTAAGGGCATTTTTATGGGCACCTTTCCACAAACCACATTTTTGGACTATGGGAGGAAATTAGTACTTGGAGACAACCCACAAAGACCAGTAATTGAATTGACAATCCCAATGGCATGAGGCCATAGCACACTGTGCCACCATGTGAAAGCAAGGTTGTATAATGGAATTTTCTCTGTAGGCTATAAGACACGAGCAATGCCACATATGAAATCTGTGATTTCCATCTCAGTCCATTCACAGAGGTCATAGCTGAAGCTACACTAGTGGCCAAAATTGTGGAAATGCAGAACCTTATTCCAGTTATTCCAGTTACTTATTTCATTGTAGTGTGTATGATATTTGTAAACATTTTTTGATTGTTTCTAAACATTACTGGCCATTGTGAAGATGTTTTTAATGCTAGGTGTTTCCACAATTTTGGCCACTAGTGCATTTATGAAGGGTTCCTAGTTAACATTCGTTTTATTGCAAGGCTATACAAATAATAATAATGAGGTTTGGCAACATTTGTAGCCTTCGCCAAGTTAGCAGCATGAATGTACTGTGGAAAGACACAGAGGGATATTATTATTATTTAAAACATAGCCTTGAAAAGAGGTCTTTGGCTTCCAAATGAGTAAGGAGAAAAAAAAAATAGCTAGGAATAAATGCTACACGCTGAAGAGACGTTAACTGCACAAATGATGTGAGGCCCAGTCACGTTGTGTGATCCTGAAACTGATTCCCTACTTTGTGTTTCTGCATTGTATGTTAAAGACAGATCTGTCTTCTATATCTATATCTATATCTTTTGCTGCTACGCTTCTACGCTGCAGAAACGGCAAAATATCGAGGCCTCGTTATGAAACACTAGCTACACCACGGATACTCTGTACAACACAAGCAAGATTCTTCTCCCTGAGCTGTTTAGTCTCTTCGATCTGGAATTATGCCTGGCAACCAGTGTCGAAATATCTTTATTCAATAAACGACAGACACATGGTATTAAAATGTGGAGAAAACAGATGGAGGTAATATCACCTGCCTGGGTAGATAAGTAACAAGTACTTGTAGATAACACCAGCTGCATTAATAATCTTTCTTTATTTTTTATTTTAGTTGTATAACAATTTCGGTGTCCTTTTTAGGTGCTTCCATGCTCACAATTAGCACTTATTCTTGATATCTGACCACCATACTGTATACTCCAAGTTCTTGCTGGTTAAGTGCCTGGGGTATGATATTCATTCACTATTTGAATGCATTTCCCAGCTACATCATTGTGTATGCTGCAGCCGAATGGTGAAATATTCTGCCCATGAACAACCAAAAAGGACGAGACAGGTTTACTAACAGGAAAAATGCCGCAATCCGAAAGGCTATGTGTAAAATACTGCCTTAATTTCTTTTTGAAGAATAAATTACCTGTAACATACTGAGCATTTATAATACGGAAAATATTCTGTATAGAAAGATTTAAAAACTGAGCATTCGCCTTTTTATTTTCATAAAATATGTACTTGTACCTTTTTCCACACAAGACATACAATATAAGCCTGAATGATAAAGAAAAGCATTATTTCCAGTGAGTCCTCCGCAGGAAGCTTTTAGTTACAGTGTACCTGTTTAATCACACAACAATATGGTTTGTTCAGCACTATTTCAATTTTGGATATTTTAGCAAGCCTAAATGATGAAATGAATGTCATCAAAAGCAGTGTTTCTCAAAGCAGTCCTCAGGGATCCCCAGACGGTCCACGTTTTTGCTCTCTCCAAATTGAGTTGAATTGGGAGAGAGCAAAAATGTGGACTGTCTAGGGATCCCAAGGACTGCTTTGAGAAACACTGATCTAATGGCATTTATTGGCAGAAATCAAAGACTGAACAATGTCCTGATGCACTTGAAAAACAACACAAAAGTGCGTAATTTCATTCCCAATTCCAAATCCCATTATCTTATATGTCGTTTTGTAAACAAATCCATGCTCAAAAATGAAGAATGATATGTAAGTATCGAAATAGACCTGAAGAAGGCCTTGCTGTGGCAAATGAAACAATAAGGCTTCTAATGTACAACAGATGTTCCCATAACAGTTTATTTAAAAGCAGGTCATTGCAAGCATCCAGACAAGGCAGACATCTTAAGGGACACTCAGCTGTCGGGTAAGAGGCTGCTCTATTCATCCCTGTGTCTGTGACATGTCAAATTTAATTTCCAGAAGCCCTGTAACTGAATTATGTATTATCTTAAACAAAGATAAAGACATGACACAGAATATGCATCAGCACAGTGTAAAAATCTTGTATCTAAGTAAGTGGTAGCTCAGTGGGAAGCCCTGTGTCAGCTCAATGGTTGAGGGTTTGAATCTCACCTCTGCTCTTTGTTGTATAAGTGTCCTCAAGGTAATTCAATAATATAGGCTAACTGGCATCTCCAAATTGTCCACAGCATACACCTAAGTGCTGCTCCTGATGCTGACTGGGATAGGCTCCAGGTGCCCTAGAGAACCTGCTCAAGATAAGCTGTTTGACGACCTAGTCCTTCTGCAGTTATAAATTGTTAAAAAATAAGTGTGGTTCTCCCAAATGCCAAAAACCTGCTCAGACTGACTGGAATCAGTAAATTGGCCATACTGTGCATACTACAGGCCTATCCTGTTATACTGCAGGCCTATCCTGTTATACTGCAGGCCTATCCTGTATAATCCCTGCTGCCAGCTCTGTTTTGTCCCCCAGCATGAAGACAGAAACATGCCCTTGATGCTTAATAAACATAACACCTTTCTTTGTGGCCCGAAGTTATTTAATTAACTCAAAGTTAATGTGTGAAAGTAAAAGATTTGGACAGAAATGTCCTTCCCTGCTGGACAAGCAGCTATCTTTTTTATTTAATCACAACTACTCGATGACATTGGGTGAAGAAAGAATTTCCACTTTGACAGGTCAGAAAAGAGAGACCAAACTGCTGTTCAGCAGTGGGAGACAAACAACAAAGAACACTAAACCAGCACATAAGTTTAATTTCAACAATTTAGCTTTAATACGACACTTGATACATCTTCAATTAATCAATTTTTTCATTCATTCATTTGAGTACCAATTGAGTGTAAAGTCAGGATCATAAATCATCACATGACATTATGTCATAGATATACAATATGGCTGACGTAAGCACTATGATTGATGCAAAGAAGTGGCCAGATATGCTGATTGTTGACTTGATAATTATGCATCCAATGCAGACGATGAGATGAGAATAATATGGTTCAAAGCTATTTTGGTGTCTGCACAAATGGTTGATGTGCTTGCTAAGGAGGACCTTCCTAAGAAATAAATCTGTACAAAACTTAATTAGATTTACCCAGGCGGCTCTTATTGACCTAGTGGCTTTTAAAATAGCAAAGCAAGCCAGCAGGGCATTGCTGACAGAAAATAGCATGTAGCAATCCATTTTCATTGTTCTCTTATTGCCTTTTTCGAGTGTGATGTTAGTGTTTCTGTGCTATTGTTGTATTGCTGTTAATAAATCTGATTTTGTGTGTAGAACCCTACTTGTCAATGTCATGCACTTCCATGAAACAATGCCTGTTTCACATACTCAGTCAACGCAATTTTATCAAAGGCTCATATTTCTTCTGGGGAATCAAATCAAGGCAGGATTTTGATAGTTTGGATCTGGATTGTTTTTACCTGTTAATATGACGTTAAGTGATAAACATGTGTCTCTCTTTCACACCTGTACACATTATTCGCACTTTCCCACGTCATGTCCCTGTTTCTAACAAGCTTGTCAAAAAACAAGCGGTTTCTTGATCATATCTATACTTACCTTTACGTATAAAAGCAGATAATATGCTGAAATCTAAATCTGAGTGACCCTGTCCAGTCTAAGTGGTTATAGGATGAAAAGGTAGATCACTCAGAGAAGGTAAAAGAGAAAGAGGACAGTCAACAATAAGGTGGATAGACTCAATTATCACAACAACGAACATTCCTTTGGGCAGGTTGAAGACCCAGACAGAAGACAGAACATTCTAGACGAGTGCCATCCATACGATCGCCAGGAGTCAACATCAACTCACATGCACCTCTTTGTTGCTCCACTGCACAGGCAAACTGCTGTCTGACGTCCCCTTTCTGATGGGCCCTGAACACCTTGCAGTTCAGCATGCAGGTGAATATAGCATTTTTTATGTATGCTAGTACTGGGGATATGCGGATTCATGTAAAAAATGCACAAGCAATTCCATGATAATCTTAAAGTTTACTATATGTCAGTTACAAAAGGTCCATTTCACAGTATTTAACAAAATAAAAATATGACCCAGCAAAAGTGTTTATCTAGAATACCAGAAATCAAAACTGAACACTAGTAACATCTGAAAGAAATTAACCGCATGGCGCAATTTTCAGGATTTCATATATACAGTGTGTGTCATGGTTACAAAATATCCATGTTATACATATTAATTTATGTAAATCTCATCATTTCTTATCTATATTAGTTCCTCTCCAAGATACCCACATTGAAGAATATTAGCAATGTATTTTTTATACAGCTAGTATCAAATTACCAAGTATGTGAGATGTTAAATTAGTCTGCATTTATGTTATTTCTAAAAAGTCGTGGTGAATAGCGTTGATGTGTTTTAAGGCTACTATTTGAATAAACTGTGTGGAGCACCCCGATATTTATTAAAAAATAATAACAATAATGATTCAGCTGTGAAATTAGATTCTGTTCCAAATATGGGTTTTGATTTACAATTCACTGCACTTTTAGACAGGTAGACTTGAAATTGCATATTAGAGTTGAAGATCTAACTCAATGGCTCAAGTTGCTAGGCTTAATCTTATCTGTTTGACGCCCTATTACCTTTCAGCTGCAAATGCAGTTGTACCTTCACTGCCCAGCCCTGAGAAGAGCCTCAATGGCTGTAAGGGGGATAAGTGTCCAGCTCACCTTGACAAACATCTCAGTTCAAACCTCAGTGGAAGAAATTGAGTCAGACCCTCCCCCAATGAGTGAAAAAACAGATTTTTCATAGGACAGAGTAAACACCAAACCAGTAATGTTCGAGTTCTGCACTATGGCATATCATGAGACCCAGGTAACAACCTGAATTTATGGGGCACATCAAAGTGTTTAAGTTACTTCTTCTGAAGCATAGAGGGTATTAAGAGGCAACTAACTCACCCAAGGGGCTGGGAATGCATTGTCACAACTCTAAAGACCCAATCTGTCATATGGGTATATATGAGTGATAACCACTTCAGATTAAATAAATTTATTATTTAGAAACATTAGATAAACTATGCAGACCTGAACAACTCTATGAAAGACATTCAGGAGATACAGGTATGTTAGGAAGCATGTTCTGATTTGCCAGATGGATGCTGTACACACATTTATAATGGCTTTTTTATGGTGACAAGCCTGGGATAAAACAGGTCATTAATTAGAGATTTAAAATGTACTTGATCCATGTGATCATCAGCAGAACATTGGTGATTCTGACAGTGATTAAATGCTCGTCTGCAAGCCCCAGGACCTGTTTACAGCCCAGCAAGGGACCTGCTGTTCAGTGAAACGGGAAAAACAAAACGAATTTATAAAATGATCTTGTCAAACACAGAAATACCACTTTTGCTTGCCAAAACTGCCCAAACAGCTCTGCACTGCAAAAACAAAAGGGCTTCGCAATTTCATCCCAATTGCTTTTGATCCAGTGGAGATAGAGTGCCTATCAAAACTACGATAGAGCTGTTTCTCTTTGTAATACTAAAACTTAAAGTAATGTGATGGTCTTGTGTCAAACTTCTCTGAAAAGTTTACAGAAAAATCTGTTATTCTAAAATTGGAGAGACATAACTTTTTAACCATTATTGCTTTTCCTTCAACAGTGCAAGCAAGTCCTAGCAATGGAATCTAGATGTATTTAACATATGTAACAGGAGTCTGTGGAGACCAAATCTATTCCGTTGATGGAGAGTTCAGAACAGGGACAATTCTATGATTTTTTTAAGAGGCTATAATGAGGGCCATGATTCATATTGAGGGGCCAACCTTATCTTTAGCCAATAATATGCTTTGAATTTGTGAGTGACAGTGGAGGGGGCATTCTGCGGGCCAATCAGCTGAGGCCTGTGCCCCTGTGGCCCCTGCCCAACATGCATCCCTGGTCTGAAGACCATTCAGATCCATTGACAACAGTTTTCGTTTTATTAATGAGTTACTACCATTTACAAGTGGCACCTTGATAGGTTGTTATCATAGCGGCCGATTTGCTCGGTAGTAGGAAAGAAAGCTTCTCTGCAGGGGAAAACAATCTACTCATGTGTGAACTGAAAGTGTGGGAGCAGACCATCTATGGCAACAGCAAGATTCCACCAAAGCTCCCTGAACTTAATAATAATAATAATATTGTTGTTATTATTATGAATAATAATAATAATAATAATAATAATAATAATTGTTGTGACCGGAAGGCTGGCGAGCGGAGACGAAGGCAGGCGAGCCGTAATTACGGGGAAAAAGGGTTTTATTTACAGATCCAGTTAGACGGGGGAGCATACGGCGAAAAACATTAATGACAAGTCTGGGGAAGACTGACTCTGACAAGGACTAAATACACTAGACAGGTTAAACTAAACAACCAAGAGGTGAATACAATCAGGGAATCACACGAGGTAACGAGGTGGACATGGCACACACGAGGATCGTACAGAGCTGGGCGTGACATAACCCCCCGGAGGCGCGCACACCGGGCACACCCGAGGGGAGGCGACGGACGAGATGAGGGAACGGGACCTGGAAAACAAAAACAAGACCATCAACAAGAGACCAGGAACAGGACAGATACACAGAACAGGAACAGGGACCAGAAGATGGACAGGACCTAACACAAAACAGGGAACGCGGACAGACAGATCAAGAAGGGAGACACAGGGGGAACACAAGCGGGCGGAACAAAAGAGCCAGAAGTGAACATGGAAGACACAGGAGGAACAGAGGGACGAGGAGCAGAGACAGGCGGGATGCGAGGAGCAGACAGGGGAGACCAAACAAGAACGGACGGGGGACAGAAGGGAGCCCGAGGGAGCCCAGACGGGTGGCAGGGGAGAGGGAGGCAGGAGCTGCAAGGGACGACACAGGGACCAAGGGAACGGGACGAGGGAGAGACGGAGGGGACAAGGAGGGAGCAGGAGAGAACTCTGGTGAAGGCGGGCAGGAGGGGGAGGCCGCGGCAGACGACGGCGCAGCCAGAGCCGGCAAAGGCACCGTCCGAGGCCCAACCGAAGCAGGACGGCCCAGAGGCGACCGACACGGCGCCGGAATCGACGCCGAGGAGTGGCACCGAGGCACCGGGGGAGGACCCGGAGGTGACCACCGACCCCGAGCCGGAGGACCTGCAGGAAATCCCGGAGCCCCCCCCAAAGCGAGCGAGGGCGAGCGGGAACCTGGCCCGACGCCTATGGCCCCGTCCCTTATGGGACATTGACAGGCAGGGTCCCACAGGGCGTTGGTCCCGTAAGGGCAAAGGAGCAGGAGTCCAGAGGGAGGTCCCCAAGGGGTCCCACTCCAGCTCCTCCTCCTCACTGGAGTACGGAGCCAGGACCTCCTCGAGGACAGGGTTCTGGGCTGGAGTCACTGTCTCCGATGAGGACGCGGGCGTGGCCACAGCAGCAGGCGGCAGCGGTGCGGGCGTCCAGGGCTGGACGGGCTGGACTGGAGCGCAGAGCTGGACGGGCGAGACAGGCAGGACAGGAGAGCAGGGCTGGACTGGAGCACAGGGCTGGACGGGCTGGACCAGCGAGATGGGCAGGACAGTGGCTCCTCGACGTGGGGCTCACCCAGTGATGCAGCAACGGCGGTAGTAGCAGGCGGGGCTGCGGGCACTTTGGCCAGCGCGTCCCCTGAGAGCGGGGATTCCCCCTGCTCATCCGCCAGAAAGAAATCCGGGGAGAGAAGACTTCGCCCCACGAAGATGGCTTCTCCAAGTCCTCTCCGGTGCCTCTTTCCCTTTTGTCACTTCCGCGTGGTTTTGCTCGGTACCGAGCTAGTGGCAGATGGTGAGGTGGTGGGCGGCTTGGCGGCGGCATACCCCAGATGGGGCAACCAGGCGGCCGCTCTCTCCCTCAGCTGCTTCAGGCTTTTATCTACCTCGTCCAGCTGCTATACCTCACCGGTGTGGAACCTCCGATCAAGGAGTTCCCAACACCTGTCCACCAGCCGGCGGGCTACTGGGTCCTCTTTCCGGTCAAGCAGGTTGGTCCAATGGATGACCTCCTTCTCCATGGGGAGAACCTCCCCAATAGCACTGAGCATGTTGTGGAGACTTATTCTGTTGTGACTGGAAGGCTGGCGTGAGGAGACGAAGGCAGCCAAGGCATAATTACGGGAAAAAAGGGTTTTATTTACGGATCCAGGTAGACGGGGGAGCATACGGCGACAAACATTAATGACAAGTCTGGGGAAGACTGACTTTGACAAGGACTAAATACACTAGACAGGTTAAACGAAGCAAGCAAGTGGGTGAATACAATCGGGGAATTACATGTGGTAACGAGGTGGGCGTGGCACACACGAGGATCGTACGGAGCTGGGCATGACAAATAATAATGGTAATACTGTAATTTTACAGTTACAGTATCCTCCCTATATCCATGGGTGATATGTTCCAAGACCTACTGCAGCCAAAAATATTTTAACCTCACTGTATTCACTGGCCTAAAGCTTATATTCACTTGGTGCACAGTTTAAAACTTATTAACCTTTTCTGGAATTCTTAAGCATTTTTTTCAGACCACAGTAAACCAGAGATAACTGAAACCAAGGTTACTGAAACCAGGATGTGTGGTCCCACTGAAGTAATTAGCCCGTTCCATTTGTCATCACCATGATTAGCTAATTCAGCTGAATATTATCACAAATTAATGATTCTCGACATTGTAAACTTTTTATTTTTAATTTATGCATGTTTGTGTGCTGCTATGCATTTCTGTGTTTGTAACAAGCGGCGTGCGCATGCTGTGCATGCTCCTATGTTCGTGCATGTTACTACTTTGATAACGCACTCTTTAAATAATAGTGAAATACTGTGGTATTGACTTTAGACCAGGGAGGTGTTCCACAAAGCAAGAGTTGTCAGTTAGAAGGGTTAACTTAAGCTGACTTAGCTAAGTGATGATTGTGCAATACGAATGCTCATTATTTAAACTCTTATTGGACAATCATGAATTCTAGCTTAAGCTAACCCAGCTAAATGAGATATCCTGCTTTGTGGAACACCTCCCAGGTTTTTGTTTGTCAAAAGCACAATCGCTTACTAGTGTGTAGCAAAGACACTTGCATTGTGCCCTGGGTGCAAAATAGGACCCATGTTCACTTACATGTGATCCAGAGTGCATGAAATCCAACAAGTGATCCAGCTAAGCATGAATTCATGCTTAGTGAAACAAGCCCCAAGTTCCCCACAAAACACAATGATTTCACCAAACTAAAATAAACACAAGTAAGTATCTGAGTGCATGTCTTTGCACATGGTGCAGCCAAATACAGGCAGTTCCCAGGTTACAAACAAGATCCATTCTCTAAATTTGTATTCAAGTGAAATTCATAGGTAAACAGGCACCATACAAATAAAGTACATAATAATAGTACAATATTAATAAAAGTGACAACATACAGTACTGAATTATACCTTAAGTCAATCGCTGAAACTGCTCAATGTTTTCAAGAACATCATAAAGTAGTACCTGTGCTCATTATTAATAACTGCGGTATTTAACCCTAACGTTTAGTACAGTAGGAGAGTCTGTTCCTAAGTATGAGTGAGCTGGTTGTTCTCAAACAGCGAACTGCCCGTATAGCACATAACCTTGTTGTGGCCCAATTTGGAAGCACTTGAATATTTTCGTATGAGATATAAGAATGATGAAATACGTTACCATTTATTTGGTTTTCTTTCTTGCATGCCCTAGTGGCCAAAATTGTGGAAACACTTCCAATTTTTGAACTTCCAACTTCAAAAATGAGGCAGGTTCCTATGCAGATCCATGATCAGATTTTCCTGCCCCAATCCTAGAATTAACCTATATACTGTAAACAGGTGTTGGCTCTGAAAATAATTAGCACAAAACTAGTGAACACTCAACCAATACAAGAAGCCAAACCACAGATGCATAATTTAAAATTTACTGGTACATCCAATCAGATTTGTGTGATAGGCCTTGATTGGCATAAATCACAGAGTGCACTGCAAGCTTGGTCATAGGTTTAATTTAAACCTATACTTAACATACCTCCCACGATCTGGAAAAACTGCATAATAGTCTTTGGTTCCCTTGGTGAGCGAAGCAAGCATGCGTTCAGCACAAATAGATACGAGATAAAAAGATCAGTGGAAGATATCACGCGAGAGGCTGCCTTAAACACGTTCGGTGTCCTCCGAACCAGCACTGTGCATGTATTCTATGCATTGATGAGTTAGCAAACTTTTTTTGTCCGCCACCAGATGACCATCACGTGTCATGGGAGCAAAACTCCCAAAAAAAAATCCCATTTACTGTAATTTCTCATGCCAACCCCCCATATATTGAAAACGCAATTGGGAGAGTCGCGATACAGAAGGGTCTACTGTGCATACCTGTACAAGAGATGAATAAAACTAAAAAGTAAACATCAGTACTAATTGTCTGCATATTCAATAAAACACATTAATAATAATATTAACATAATGTGAGAATGATTTGGTTTTTAACAGTGTTGCCAGTGATGTCCTGATATTTCTACATTGGTAGGGGTGCAATTATTTAACTCTATTGTATGCACAGCTGTCTTCAAATAGGAACCCTTTTCCCTGGATAAACACCCTCCCCAAAAAGCCTTGTTACTACCCTTAGGCTACACCATCCTGTATTTACCATAAGTTGGTACCCCGTTATGTTCTGCGTTGGTCTGCTATAAACAAATGCGGTGGCTCTTGTTTATCCAAAGTTTCACAGCCGATCCAAGTAGTAATTAAAAGTTATTATCATTAGCTATAGCTCTTCAAAAATCAAAAAGCTTTTAAAACACAAAAATGGTATGCTAATAATTACTGCAGTTCATTTATTTGTCCAAAGTAACTTTGGTAATTAAACCCGATTTTAGAATATCTTTAGTGAAAGTGTAAACTTATTTTGTTATATAGTAATATACATAACCCACATAAAGAGTTATTCAATATTTTTGAAATTATGTGAAGTGTTTTTCATCCACCCATCCATCCCTGGATGGCCTGGAGCTTATCCCAGACAGCAGAAGGCTGGGGTACATCGTGGATGGGATGTGTGTTTTTTTAGTAATTCGTAATTTAACCTTTGAGCCTAATTGGCACACAGTTTAAGAGATGCAAAGGTGTGGAGTCTAACATGAGCTTACCGTAAGCAGCACTGATGTCCAAACTGGCCAAAAGGGAAAAAGAACAAATTAGGAAATGGCTGTGATATGCTTCAGATGTTTAGGTTCTGCCTCTTAATAGCTTTATCAAAATTAGTTTCTGAGTAGTTAACTTCATATTCATTAATACTGTTCATCTATACAAATAAGTAATACTTTGCACTATGCACATCATGAGAGTCAACATGAGATTTATGCCCAAACTGTCTCTGTACCTATGGCAACCAGGGAACAACAATATGCCTGTTTTGATTCTGAATTGATTTTTTTCCCTCTAAAATTATACTTTGCTTTTCTGCTGTCAGAATGACCACAGCTTCCTCTGACCTTTTTCTGAAACATTTTGTAATACCAGTTCAACATTTTTTGTAGCTTACATTGGGGTGGAAATATCCAAAGAGGGGGGAGACAGGTCCTAGAGATGTCCAGGACTTAAAAGAGCTAATGAGTCGAAAGAATGAATTCAAACAAATGTACAACACATGTAAACACGCATTAAACACTGAGGTTCCTTCCATTTTTATTCACTCGCACAAACACAGTAAGTTAAATATCATCCAGCAGTCCTGGATAGTCTGAGTGGATTTCATTTCATGTAAATTTCTGCTTCATGGAATAAAAAGAGCAAGCTAAATCACTTCTCACCCAACTGGATGTGAGCAAATCTGTAGATAATAGCATCCAGAATACCGTAACCATAACCGCATAACACACTTTAATGACTTGCATACTTAGTTTATTCTTTAGAGCTACCATGAGTAGTTGATGTAGTTGATGACAACAATGCTGAAAATGCGTCAACATAAATATTTTAAATCAATATTTTTTATTTTAACAAAATTAATGATTTCGAAAATGCTTCAGTTCATTATGGCAATTGTTTTCATTTAATATCGAGACGTAATTGTGGGAATATTTCAAATAATTTTACACTGTGCAAAGTTTTGATGGCATACCACAGTGGCACTAGCACTATGCAAGAGCACCTGAAGAGGAAACGCACAAGGGCTATTCTGGATGATGGGCCACCAGAGTACAGAAAACCACCGTGTTGTCTATGTTTATTAAATTAGCGTTAGTACAGAGAGCTTTTTAATATGTTTTGTCCATCTAGCTGCTAAATGCACTCATTATTAAAGCCATAAAGTTGTCTGCCAGCTCTTTGCAATTCACCCGCGTAGGGGAAGTTTATTTGGGGTACAATCAAGTACAGGACAGGAGACAGCCAACATAAACAGGGGATAATGACCGGACTGAGGAACACAGGAGCATTTATATACCTGACTAACAAGGGGGTAAAGAGGGCCAGGCATGGGCAGTTGATACTACCGGCCAGGTAGGGAAGGAGGGTGCAGGAGAACCAGCCGCCCACATTAGCCAGAGTAATGTCTTAGGGGTGAGGAATCAACTGGGATGGACTCGGGTGAAACGGTGTCTATTGGGGCAGGCTCAGACAGCGCGGCTGCTGTGGGACCAGGTACAGGTGGTGTGGCCTCTCTTGGGCCAGACACCTGGGACGCCTGGACCCTGGAGGCCTGGAACAAGCGGCAGCAGCTTTTTCTGGAAAGGGCTCTGGAGGAAAGGTAGCAGCTTCCCCTGGGCAAGGTTGTGGAGATGTAGTGAAGACTTCCCTTTGGCAAGGCTCTGGAAGGTTCTAGAGGCATGGCAGCAGCTTCCCCTGGGCAGGGTTCTGACTGCCCCGAGTCAGATGAGATGGGTCGTGGTACGGGTAACACCAACTTTTTCTGTTTCTTCCTCCTTTGACTAGAGCGGGGAGGAGTGGCAAGCTGCAGAGAGCCATTAGGCTGAACTGAGGTGAGTTGAGGTGAAGAGGTGAGCAGAGGGGCTTCACTTTATGGTGAAGTGGTGAGCAGAGAGGAACCAAAGGACTCTGTGGTGGGTTCACAATTAGCAACGTGTGGTGGGGGGCTGGCCGGTTCTGTCTCAGCAGCAGGAATAACATCAGCAGCGAGTGGTGGAGAGCCTGTAGGCTTGACCTCTGTGGTGAGTGGCGGGGAGCCGGGGAGCTCCACTTGGCTGCTTTAATCCTGACAGCAACTGTAGGACCTGAGGAACAGACAACAAATCTACCCCATAGCAGTTCCCTGAGCCTGGACTCTGTTGCGGTGAACTACCCTCTTCCTGGTGGGCCCTGAGGATTCTCCATATCGCAGCCAGATCCTTGACCTACGATTCTGGCTCCTATGCGCCAACACAGCTAAGTACATGCTGAACAGAGCAATTTAGTCGGAGGTCAGGACCCGCGATATCTTCTGCATCTCTTCCTGGTTGGTGGTTGCTGGGAACTGGGCATCCTATCCTATAGCTCCTTTAATTCAGGGAATGCAGTCACCCAATACTAGGGTGCCCTGATAGGCATCAGACAGATGAAGAAGTTGGTAGCTTGCAGAGTCCAGTTATTCTGTTATGTTGGCAGGTGAGGACAGCAAGATAGGACTCACCTCTTCGCAGTTCACCCCTGATGGCAACATTGATACAAAATAGATTGGAACATTGGTGTGGAATAAATATTTATCTAATATGGAACTTCTTATGTTCCTTAAGAACACAAGAAATTTACAAATGAGAGGAGACCATTCGGCCCATCAAGCTCATTTGGGGAGAACTTAACTAATAGCTCAGAGTTGTTAAAATCTTATCTAGCTTTGATTTAAAGGAACCCAGGGTTTTA
>JAODKE010000138.1:4421319-4445831 GCA_026779605.1 Mormyrus hasselquistii
TTGGATTATAGCTTCCATTATTTTTCCAGTAATGCTAGTTAAACTGATTGGCCTATAGTTTGCTGGATTACTTCTATTCCCTTTTTTGAATATGGGTGTTATATTAGCATGCTTCCAATCAGAAGGTACCACACCCGCAGATAATGATTTCTGGAATATTAAAGTTAAAGGTCGGCTAATATTATCCCTCATCTCTTTTAAAACTATAGGTAAGATGCTATCAGGGCCCTGCAATTTATTTATTTTAAGATTAGTTAGGCATAATGCCACATCAGCCTCAGTTATACATATATTGGTCATAGGCAGCGTTGTATTCGTACTAATTAGTAGTAAGTTACTCATGCTTTCTACTGTAAACACCTGTGAATAATAATCATTAAACTCATTTATTATATCAATTTCATTTTCAATTATAAGGCCCTTACTATCCTGCAAATTAGTAATTTCAGTTTTTAGAGCTCTTTTGGGCTGGGTTGCACCAACATAGATTAAATAAATCCTGGTTTAGACTTAATCTGCGGTTAGTAAATCTAGGTTTAAACTGGTTTTTAATTAATCGGAGATGCGTCGCACATCTTAAATTTAACCATGGATTAGTTAAACCAGTTTAAACTATCTTCAGTGTCCGCCATGATGGATTCCAAGGAAATGTAAACAAATTCATGATGCATCCTGGGCTAAATGAATATGGACCTAAATATAGTTGACGCAAATGTGTCGTTTTTTTTTATTATTAATAAAATCCATAATTTTTTTTTTACCGTTACCACTGGTGGTAACCCTGCGCTCCGTCTGATATATAATTTTGTCAGTTATTTTTTAGGTATTGAGGGATTGATCGTGATCAAAATGCGACATAGGCTGTTATTTATATTTTACTTATATGACCTGTGCCATGTTCATGATTCAAATTAGATTTGCCAATCAATCTTTTGTTTTCCAAAGAATAAAAAATAATGCAACGTTATCTGCTAATAGGCGCTGGAAAATTACACTGGCAATATTATACTTACAAGAATTTTACTTAGCGATCAAATTATCTAATGCAGACACGAGCAAAAAACGTAATTTATATATTAAATGTAATTGGGGTACAAAAATAATTCCGTCTGCTTTTGCACTTAAGTGTAACTTCCATGTTATCACCAGGGCTTGCAGTCAACCAATCAGTAAGCTATGGTGGGGCGAAAGCACCTATTTCTGCAGAACTACAAAAACATCCCCGTCAACCATCTGATCCCTACAGCATAAAAATGCAAAGTTACTAGGAGTTGGATGAGTCGAGGTACAGCGGAGTTCCTCTCACTTCCATGCATGATAGCTGGTCCAACCTTTCCACTGAGAGCAGTGGCATAAAATTAATATTTTATGTTAAATGTGGGGGAGTCCATACGAATAATTACGAAATGTGAGGGGGACAAGTCCCCCTCAGATTTAATAGCAGTGACTTGCCTGAGAGGAATATAATACACTCTTTTTTAAATCCATACCGCATGGACAACTCACTATTGCTTTAAAAATCAATTGGGTTTATCCTGTCTTGAATTTTCCAACATGGGATTCTTTTTTCTGATCCCACCCAACAAAGAAATGCAGTCATGTTTTCAATAAAACTAAAACAGGCCTAACATAAACCTCCTCGAGGGGTGGTTTAAATATGACTGCTAATCCATCTTTATACTTGATTTAAATTCACTGGTGCAACAGGCTTTAATCTAGGTTTGAGTGGAAATTAAACTAAAGATTAACAAAAGTTTAGACCAAGATTAATCGTAAAATACATTTAAACTAGGTTTAACTTTGGTGCAACAGGATTAGTAGATAAATCTTGATTTAATCCAGTTACCCTAAACCTAACCATGTTGGTGCAACCCAGCCTTGGATTAAAAATATTGGAAGAAACTTTTATTGTCATCCTTAGCCTCCAATGCAACATTGGACAGTCTAATGTTATTTTTAACTCTAGCTGTAGACTTAGATACCCCTGCTTAATTTTGAAATCATTAGTTATTTTTGCGGAACAGAGCCCATTTCCTCCTGATTTTATTGTTAATTTTCTTAATAAACCACCTTTGTTGTAGTTTTCTAGATTTAGTTTTGCTAGAAACAGGTATGAAGTCCTCTTGCACTTGCAACAATGTGCTTTTAAAAATCTTCAACCATTTGGCCATTTAACTCCATCCAGTTTACAGTTTCTAGTTTCAGTCTCATACCATTAAAGTTAGCTTTCCTAACATTGTACTATATACTTTTAATTTGGACTTTGCTCTTCGGACACTAAAATTCAATTCAATAAAAGATGATATTGTTACATTCCACGGTGGGCGAGCAGGCAAACCGCAGTGAAGGAGGTGGCTGGCAGGCAGAGTGACGGGTTAATGAGGGTTTATTTTCGGGAGCCGGGACAAACAGTGACGTAGAGTACAACAATGACCGACAATAGACTGAGAAGGATGTCGACTGAAATACACAAAACAAGCTGAATTAACGGGGAACAGCTGGGCACAATCGGGGAAGCACATGTAGATGAGGGGGCGTGGCACACATGATGACTGGACGTGCAGTTCATGGCAGAACCCCTCCCCTAAGGCATGCACTCCGGGCGTGCCCCAAGGGGAGTGGCGGACAGGATGAGACCGGGAGCAAGACAAACCTGGAAAACAAAACAAGACCGGGGCACAGGGAACAGGACCGAAACACAAAACAAACACAGGGGCAGCAGCCACGACAAAACCTGACATAGGACAGGGAATGCAGACAAACAAACCAGAAAGGGGGACACAAAGGGAACACCAATAGGCAGAACAAAAGGGCCGGGAGTGAACACGGGAGGCACAGAGGGACGAGGAGCAGAGACAGGAGGGACAAAGAGACGAGGAGTGAACAAGGGAGGCCAGACAGGAAGGGTTGGGGGACAAAGGGGAGCCCGAGAGAACCCAGGCGGGCGAGAGAAGGCAGCCAGAGAGGCGTCAGGGAGGCAGGAGCAGGAGGGGACCACGAAGGGGGAAAGGAGACAGACGGAGGGATGAACAGAAGAGAGGTGGAGGGAGCAGGAGGGGAGACTGGAGTAGGCAAGCAGGAGGGGGAATCCACGGCAGGTGACGGTGCAGCCGGAGCTGTGAAAGGCGCCATCCGTCGCCAAGCCGGAGCAGGTGGACCTGAAGCCATCCAACGAGGCACCATCGGAGGGACCACAGGTGGGCAATGAGGCACCAGAGGGGGACCCGGAGGCGATAGCCGAGTCAGAGCCGCTGGACCCGCAGGCAGCCACCGCGCCACGGCCAGGGGACAAATGGACGAGCCAGGGGGCAGGGCGGGCGGGATCCGACCCCTACACAGGTGTCCCCTGCCTTTTCGGCAAACCGAAAGGCGGGGTTTAGGCTGGGATCCACTGCGCTGGGATGATGGTGGAGGAGTCCTTCCCCCACCCGAGTCTCTGGGGCCCAGCAGGAAGATCCCATTCGAGCTCCTCCTCTCCCTCCACTAAGGGAGGAGGGGTGATGGTGAGATAGTCCGGGACCTCCTCGGGGACAGGGACTGGGGCCATCGGCCCTGTGGCAGGAGCAGTAGCCTCGGGTGGAGCAGGAGGTGGAGGCCTAGGAGCCTCGGGCGGAGCAGTGGGCGAAGCTGCAGGTGGCGCCGAGACAGGCAAGACAGGCAGAGCCGGCGAGACAGGAAGGACAGGTGGAGCCCCAGCAGGGGTTGTTTTGGGTGAAGCAGGAAGGCGGCACCAGGACAGCGGCAACAGGCGGAGCCGCAGGCACTGCCGGAGATGAGGCTGGCACTGGAGCCCCGGGTGGAGCTGAGCCAGCAAGGGGTGCCACAGCATTGCTGGGCGGCACGGCAGGGAGCTCAGGCAGTGCAGCAGGGGGCACCACAGTGACCGCCCACTCTGGGCCAGCAGGGGGAGCCTCAGCAGGTGCCAGGACAGGATGGACAGGAATGGTGGGACTGGCTGGACAAAAAAGGTGGGGAGCGGCGGGACTGGCTGGACAGGAACGGTGGGCATAGCGGCAGGCATAGTGGCTGCAACCGCAGGCGGTGCAGCCGGCATCGCAACTGCCGCATTAGGCAGGACTGTGGGCAGAGCGGTGCCAGCTGGAGGGAGGTCGGGTGCCTCGACCGGTGCATCCAGGATCGGTGCTTCCGGGAAATGCGTGGTACCTTTAAGGAGTTGCGGGACCCGCGGGATAGTGTCCAAGGCGGCCCGGACTACCTCATACTCCAGGTGACCACCCCGGAATATGTAGGCTGCTGGCGACAGCGGCTGCCTGGCTGTGATCTCCCCGGCTGGGTTCTGTATCGGGAGGGGCTCCTCCCAATATTCAGCGGTGAAATCAATTGTGGAGAGAAAGCACGCCCCCAAACTGATCGGCTGTGTTCTCCCCTTACGCCTCTTTTTCCTCCAGCTTTGTCGAGTTGGTGTACCCGGGGCTTTCTCTAGGGGAGTGAGCGGTCAGAGATGCTTTTCTGTCACTTCTTCCACCAGGAGCCGGAGTTTTTTGCGTATGTCCATAATGACGTGCGTGAGCGGGTTCATCTCCCTTAGGAGGGTCCCACTCATACTGGCTAGATCCATTAATACCGGGTCTTCTGGCAGGTTGAGGCAGTAGATTATCTCCCGGAGCAAATTGAGGCGTTGGTCCTCGATCTGCGGAGGTGCATTGTGGTCGGTCATTCTGTTACATTCTGCGGCAGGCAAGCCACAGCGAAGGAGGAGGCTGGCAGGTAGAGTGACGGGTAAACAAGGGTTTATTTTCGGGAGCCGGGACAAACAGCGACGTAGAGTACAACAATGACTAACAATAGACTGAGGAGGACATGGACTGATATACACGAAACATGCTGAATTAACTGGGAACAGCTGGGCACAATCGGGGAAGCAGACGTGGTGATGAGGGGGCGTGGCACACACGAGGACTGGACGCGCAGGTCATGACAAATACTCTATAATTTTTATATATTTTTTCTCTCCAGAGAATGTCATCAGAAATGTTTCGTTTTAACATAAGTGGTAATGATAACTTTTCCATGTATAATCAGCTAGTAGTGGGAGTTTGATGTTAGGTTTGAAAATGCCATATGACTGTGCAATATTGTATAGTTTGCTATTCTGAGGTAATGGTTGTAGGAAAGTAATAGAATTCCATAACTTCATACACACGTCTGATTACATACAGAAATATGATAATCCTGCAATCTGTGAAAAAAATCAAATTAGCTATCAAGTAATGTTGATATGAAAAGCAATTATTTTAATTCATCGCTGTATTTTATGCAATATTTATTATCAGCCAAAAATGGTAATCAAATTAAGTGTCCTGAAGTCCTTTGTTTGTGTGTTGTACGGCAATTAGATTAACTATGTGTGACTATCCCCAAAAGACAACCAAGAATGGCCAAAATTAGACAAGATAATGTCAGCTTCGAGTGCAATATTGTTAATTTGCTCAAAGTAGATTTACTCTACCATCCAAACACAGCATGAGAAAGTTGAAATAAAAGTAACAATTTAATGACAGACATACATATAGATGCCCAATGAGTGTAGACATGATATTATACCCCCCTAGTGCTTTTTTAATGAAAGAAAAATCAGTGAGCACCCCCCTCCTTTCCTGGGTTTCCTGTGAGAGAAAGGGCAGGTTTCCCTTGAATGTCACGAGATATAAATGGCTGTCTGCAGTTATGAAAAGGTTCCAGCACAAACCATTAGGTCTGACAGAAACAGACATGAGCAAAATGACAGATGTGTGAAAGCATCTTGAAAGAGAAACTCCTGTTTGCTCATCTTAGTTGAAAAAGAAAACAATAGTGTATGACCAGGCGTTACTGAGGAGGAAGCTTCTTATTCATTTTTCTAAGCAGATGTGGATCCCTATGATCTATGGCCTAAAAACTGTTGAGCCTCTGATTCACCTGAATAGTGTGGCTTGGAAATGTGGGAACTGGGTCACCCCTGGAGATGGTGATACATAGGATGGCTTATCAATAATTGTGAGCTAAGGCAATAATTTGTTATTTATTTCACAGCATGAATTTATTTACCCATATGCCCATGGGCTGTTAGCAGCCTCAAATCAAGCTGCCTGTGACTTGGAAGAACCTTCCGGAAATTAAATACAATTCCTTCAAGCCTCTTAGCTCTTTCCCAGCCATAAAAATAATCCAGTGAAACTCAGCGTTCCGTGCTATTATTTTTTAATCAGAGCATTGTTAATTCATATTGTTACAATGATACACTTATTACAGGTATATTTTACTGAAATGCATACCCGACAGTACATAATTCATAAAGCTTGAGGACAGAAATAACATAATAATGGCAACACTTCAAGCAAATTAATATATAATGACATACTTTTAAATAGTTGAGTAGAACTTTAGCCGAAATTAACGGCTGTACTATAAGCCATCTGTTTTCATCATCTCTGTGTTCCTATATCTGGACTGTAAGCAAACTGAGCAGTAGAAAGCCACTCAGTCAGAATGAGAGGAAGTGGAATTTTAATGGGTGACATACAACGGCTTTTAAGTCTGAATGCCAGAATGACCGAGCCAAACACGATACTTGGAATAGCTACCTTGGGATGATTTCTCATTACAAAAATCTGTTCCCCTGTGAGAGTGTGGGTCTGAGGCTAAGACCTCCCATGAGAAGAGCTTAATAGGCTGAACCAAAAAGAATCATCTGTGGCATATTCCTAGGCTGATTTTTTCCCCATTACTCTCTCTTCCCCTTTTCAATGCAGATACCTTACAGAATGACTAGCTTAAAACAGCTTCTGTACTATAATTAAATTTGATCTGTCAAGACCTCAATGGAAACACTGAAGGCATTTCATTGCAGTTTTTTTTTTTTTTTTTTTTGGTTTCTAATAGGGGCTTGTATACACACAGAAAAATAGCACAGGGCCACAAAAGCTTGCAATGATCTGCTTTAGTGCGAGAATCAATTTCAGGAAGCCTGTAAGCTGCAAGATTTAAATAGTTTAAGCAGGGACAATTGCTGTGACCATAAATGTCACCAAATATGAAATACTTTATTGCAGTTAAATTAACTTAATATAGACTTGAGGGGATGAAAAGCAGAGAGGACAGGGAAGAGAGATGGGTACTGTAAATTACAGGATCATCGGCCAGCGTCTGCACACCCCTGTAGGCCGGTGTGAGGCTTTATCTCGCGCCATGCTGTGTGAACTGAGTCTGGGCATTAAAATCATTCATTATAGGGCGGTCTTTTCCATCAAGGGGAAAAAAACTGGATTCTATCATTGTTTTCCTTCTTGTTCATAGCATTTAATCTTCCATGACACCTGTTGACAACTGAATATTAACTTATTGTGCAAGATTAAAGATGAAATGTTTTTCATTTGCCTTGTGTGCATTAGTACATAGGAATTCTTACTCTGCCATTCCATCAGTAACATGCTGTAGGTCTGAGGCGAAGTCCTAGTGCAAAACTCAAGCCCCATGGACATTTAAACATCTGCTTATGGTAATCCATAGATTTTGGGGCCCTATGAAAGCATACTGGGCCCCAAACCTAGACCAAGCCAATTATCTTGCAATTTGTTTTGGTGCCTTTTTTTTCTCGGGCTCCCCACCGTTACACCATCCCTAAATAAAATAATAGTTTTTAGCATAACAGCTTTTATTAATCACGTTTCTGAAATACTTATCTCTTTTGCCCCATGACCCAGTGAAGCCATAACCTGTACAAAGTGACCCATGTTTTTAAAAGCACTCCACAAATGGCGGGTGGAAAAATAGAAAATAGTTACATGTTGGATAATTGCTTTACCTTTTTGTAACTTGATTCGTTTCTGTTTCATTTTCATTCATGTGTTTTTTTTTTTTTTTTTTAAAGTATTTTTGCTAAGTTAATTAATTACTGTTTTCTGGTAGATCCTAAGGGAGGGTTTATTGTGTGTGCATATAAGGCAGTGTGACGCAGGAGCCTTCTGTTAGCTGGATGTAGTTGGAGCTGAAGTCTGGCATCCCAAAGCAGAATGTATCTTGTAGATTTTTGTGGAGATTTTTAGATTTGGATGTATGCATGGAAATACAGTATGTTGCTTTTCCCCTTCTCAATTTATTCTTCTATTGCATGTAAACTTTCACCAGTGGAAAAAAATTATAAAACACTCTCTGCAGGTTCCACACTACATCTGTGAGCTTCTTACTTACCTCTCTGAGGCTGCCAATGCATCCTAACGAACGTGTAACATAATTAGACGGCACAGAACAAACAGAGGCACTCACAAAACCGAGATGTAGATATATATCCCGGAACTGCAGAAGTACTAATTTGTGAAATAAATAGAAGAAATGGATGAAGAAGAAAATATGACTGAGTGAAGTGAAATGTGCAGCATTGCCGTGTTCAGTATTGTGTACTGTGCATTTTTGAAGTTGTAGTATTATAATTTCGTATTCAGCTGTTAAATTGGTTGCAGTGGCTGTAGCATGTGTCTCTCAAAAGACAGTTTGTTTGGATGTATTATATTAATAAATCTACATTAATATTGTGTTGTATATATTATGTACAGTACACACACCAATGAGCCAAAACATTATGACCTATCACTTGTGTGACAGAAATAATCAGTGTTGGGGAGTAGCTAACTAAAATTCTCAACACTGCTAACATTACTCTTTTCAGTAGCTTATCAGTAGTGCAGCTACTTTTTAAACACTGTAGATTTTCCAGTAACAATTATTTATTTTTTTATTTTACAAATAGCGATTTAGCATTGCAAAAGGCTACATCGTTAAAAAATACTACAGGTCACACTACCTTACGACCGTTTTGAGACCGCAAATATGTGGCCATGACTGCGTGGCGATCACCAACGCCAGTGCTGCCCAGCACGAGAGTATGAGTATGAGAGTACTCCATGTCAGACGCTCATTCATTCATGTTGTACACATGCTCAGGCTACTGTTTGCAGTCATACAATCGAAATCATCCGTGTAACAATAATGAACTAAGAAAATGGTGATAAAAAGGTTAAAAAACAACAAACAATATGACTTAAAGTTGATAGAATTTTATTATACAGTATACTACACATAGTGTGTGACTGGTGTGTGAGTGTGCCCTGTGATGGGCTGGCCCCCTGTCCAGGGTTGTTCCCTGCCTCGTGCCCGTTGCTTCTGGGATAGGCTCCGGACCCCCCGTGACCCATTAGGATAAAGCGGGTTGGAAAATGGATGGGTATACTACACGTATGATAATTTTTGCATATAAAATTAAGGGCCAACTTACAACCAGATTTTTGTTTTATAATGTTCTTCTGATTAATACCACCTGTATTGTTTTTCCCACTTTACAAAGAAAGAAATTTTCAGGTACCAGGTGTTTCTGATTGGTGTTTTTTGCTTGAATACTCTGGGGCTGGATATAAATGGCTTGAAAAAGATTTTACGACAAATAACGTTTAAGATACTTTCAATAAAATGCATGTGAGTTTTTGGACAGATTATCAAAAAAAATCTTTTTTGTTGTTACTCGTCGTTTTCTCAAAGCAGTGGTGAAGTACTCTTGGTTTGCACCAAAGAAACTTTTTTGAAACTTTATTGTGAATTAACATTACGTTGTTATAAAATGTAGATTTTCATATCAAATATTACAAAAGCCAAATCACTATGGCCAGGCTTGTGGGGTGGTGAGTGGCCAGAGGGGAGAAAAACCACAATCTGCCAGCAGTGCTAGACAGCCAAGACTCGGGCATGGAGCCCTGCTGTATGTGTTGTGTGTGTGTGCATGTGTGTGGGTGTGTGTGTGTCGGTGTATTTTGTATACAGATGCTCCCTGCATTACAATGGTCCATGCTATGATATCTTGACTATACAATGGGTAAATATTTTTCACTTTCAGTACATTATTCAACAAATTACATGAGGTATTCAACATTTTATTATAAAGCAGGCTTCATGTTAATGATTTTGCCCGGCTGTAGGCTAATGTAAGTCTTCTAAGCATGTTTAAGGTAGGCTAGGCTAGGCTATGATGATTTTTAGGATAGGTGTACTGAAAATGCATTTTTGCCCTACGATGTTTTCACCTGGCGATAGGTTTATTGGAACATAACCCCGTCATAACATGGGGAGTGACTTATACACTGTATAATTATAAGAACATAAGAAATATACAAACGAGAGGAGGCCATTCGGCCCATCAAGCTCGCTTGGGGAGAACTTAACTAATAGCTCATTATGTATTATTATGAGACGCTTCACAGAAGTAAACTGTGATAGAAGTAGTGTGATTTGTGAATACTCCTGTATCTGAATATTATTCCATGTCTAGATAGAAAATACTCCAAGATGACGCCATGATAGGAGTGATTTTTTGCCGTGTGAAGAGCAGATCTCTTCTCTGGTTAGTTTGTGCAGTGCCCCAAAGGTGGATTAATGTCAGAAGTGTAATCTATGCATGGACTATGGCGATAAACCGCTGGGAAGAATAAAACGCGAGGCATCGAATCAGACATCTTGCTATGCAGTTACTCATTTACAGGAAATGTGTCTGTATCTGTGATCACAGCCATGGATGTGGGTGCCCCTCCCGGCTGACTCATGGTGACCCCGAGTTGTCAGGCCGGTAGAAAAGAACTGGACGTGTGGACAGGAATGCAAAACTGCCTATAGGTTATGAGGAACAACCAGCCGAGTGTAGTACAGACTGCAAACTGAATGTTCTGTTAGGAAGATGGAGCTACCAGCAGATTAGTAAGTCATGCAGATAATAAATACAGATTCATTTCAAACTGCCTGTAATATGCAGGGTTTTTGATAAGGAAGAAGGTTCCAGAAAATGGAGAACAAAGAGCTGCAGCCTGGATGAATGAATTCATCGTGCAGAACATGGATAAGGTAAGAACTGGAAAAGTGCTCATTCTTACTTGGTATATCTTTGTGCCAAATATAATCAAATGTTACACAACAATGGATTTTTAAGGGGGGTTGGGGGTTGAGTAGTAGAACCGTAGACCTCAGGTAAATCTTCATGTTCATAGTGCTGCCCCAGTGCTGTAATCTATGTAAGTCAAACATGAATCGCAGATTGCATCAAAACAAGGAGGGGCTGTGGCAGGAGGAAGGCTTAAAAGAATCTCAGATATGTGCTTCCCTCTGTTTATTTTCTGAAGCAGTGTTTCCAAACCCAGTCCTCAAGGAACCTCGGACAGTCCACATTCTTGTTCCCTCCCAGTTCCTAGCCAATCAGGAACACCAAATACCTGGTACAGGTGCGCTGGGAGCTGAGAGGAAGCAAAAACGTGGACTGTCTGGGGTTCCCCAAGAAATTGGTTGGGAAACACTGTTCTAAATTATCGTTACATGCTCACCTCAGAATGTACTTTTTTTGCCTCGTGATGCATATTGAGATTTGGCGATGCTGTGAATGACATAATAAATCGCTCAGTATCCAACATCATTTGCCCGCCCTAAAAAGCAGAAAAACACAGCTATAACTCTTAATTTTTTATTAATAACATTTTTTCATGATTGTTCATCACTGCACTCTTAATGACGGTCTCAAACTTACCCAGACACCGGGTTGGTATAGAAATTGTACACGCTATGCATTTAGTTTGATTACAGTCAGTTCACTTTCAGAAAATGATTAAAAACATAAGAAAACGAGCCAAATATTTTGGCTCTCATAAAGCTCAGTAATATTATAACTATAATGGGTGCAGGGACACTGTTTTAATTCAAGCATTTTAAGTAGTAACTGTTATCAGTGTTTCTCAGGCAGTAAAAAGCTTTACAGTTATAATGGGAACCATTAAAGTTTTGTCAGAAAGTCACACATTTTATTAAATGGATCAAGCTAATTGCACATTTCTGTCTTCACTCAACCAACATGAGGAATATGAAGACCTAGTCAGTCTTTGTAATAACGATCAAACAATAAGAAGTACTAGCCTCTGTGGGTTTGGCAGTCACATGACCTGACGTTTCTGAGAGCAGATAAAACGGTTGAATTATGCTACAAAAAAAAAAACATTGGCATGTCAAACCCAAGATGCTTTCATCGTAGCTTAAAAAGAAAAAAAAACACTAAAGAAGTGTGAATTATCACCCAACAGAAGCATTACGGAGGCATCATGGGACGCCGATGCCTGTCCATACGTTTGGAGGACACTCAAGGTCGGGTGTGCCCCTGTCAAAGAATGAAGCCATACTTTGAAAACTCGGTAATAGCACTGTCAAAGGTATCTCCAGTGCCAGGACCTGCCTGTTCTGATTAGATCACCTAGAAGGTTCTGAACTTGTGTTATCGTAGAAATGGTGTAAAAGGTTATTTGGGGCAAAGGTTTTGGCTTTTGTCTGTTGAGGGAAATGAAGAACACAGCGTAGCGGTCATTGAGTCACTACTGATAAAACAGCCAATGCGGTAAAAAGCCACAAAGAGTTGCAAATGTCATAGCATTAATAACACATGTCAGATCAGGGGTATTCAGATGCACATTTCAGTAACTACTGGGAGATTTGTAAAAGAGTGAAATGACACTCTAAGTGTTTACTCTATGCCTCTTTTTCCCTGAACGACCTTCAGAGTAATGCAGCATGTAAAATTCATCTTCAGACAATTGCATCAGCATTATAGCTTTCAAGATGGTGGTTTTATTTCGCAGGTTAGTGTGGAGTTCCAGGTGGTTTATCCAATTTCTTTGGAAACCCCAAATGCACATTTGTGCAAGTGTGATATTTAATTCCTGCGGAATCTCTACTAATTTTTAAGTTAAACACAATACCAGAAGTTACGTATCATTAGCCTGTTTTATCTGTCATTTCCTCATGTTTTTGACCTACCATGGTAACTCATGGAAAACTCAAGCTTCATTGGGTTTTCTGCACCAGCAATCAGAAAAAGCAGATGATGTGCATGCAAACTGCTGTCATAAAGGTAGCTGTGAGAGTCTCCACCGTTATGAAACGTAGCAAGACAGACTAACAGATGGTAAGTTGTTTTTGTCCCCCAAAGGCAGACTATCATTTGGCAAACCTTAACAAAGTCTGAATCTAAGGGAATTTCTCCTTCCCCTTAATCTTAATAGTACTTGTTTCATCCATCATTAGCAAGCAGTGATACTGACCCTGTAAACACAGGCTGTAGCGTAAGCGAACGTGATAGTGTAAGATTTCCAAAAATTCTTCCAGTCTTTCTGATCGATTTTTAACATTACACTTCTTGTAGATTGGTTGTTAGTCTAAATGACTACAAGCAATTAAACCTTAAACACATTCTGCAAGGTACATTTGCTGTAATAAGGACTATTTGAGAGATGATAGTTTCAGAGTAATGAAAGTGTTTATAGTTTTGTGGCGGCTTGTCGGTAGTTATATGGGATCATTTACAGAATCGCTAAAGATTCGGCATGAAGCCATGCATTTGATGCAGCTGTGTCCATCATGCATTTCATGGAGGCTCAGCAAGATGTGCACACCCAAGTTCCTCTTTCCCATCATACTGGGTATCATCCGTATTGTTTGTGTTTGGCTGGGTTTATTTCGCTCCACACTGGCCACCTCCATCCATAGTCCAAAAGCATGCGGTTAGGGGCAATTGGTCTCTCGAAATTGGCCATTCCGTGTGATTGGGTCCGTGTGTTTGTACGCTCCGCAATGAACTGGCATCCCACCTAGAGTGTTTTCTGGGATAGGTTCCAGACTAATGTCGTGGCCCTTTACTGGATAAGTCGTTATGGAAGATGGGTGGTTGGGTGACCACAAAACATTTAAAATTTAAGTACGGTATCTCTCAATTGGCAGTAGTGCGCAGGAAAGTCTCTGCATTCCGTCCCCAATCAAAACTATAATTCCCTCCCTTTTCCCCTAGTTTCCTTTCCTACTCATTCTCTTTTATGAGCTTGTTGTGATGCAAAAATAAAATACAGTCTTTACCACAGGCTAATATGACACAGCAGGTGTTTAAAATGCTTTCCAGGCAACCAGTCTGGATTATTAATTTTAGTGCTAACACCTTTGGTTTTTTTCTTTTTCTCTCTTTCCCATTTTCTCACTTCTCTCCTTTCTCTCTCATTAACAATCCAACACGGAATGACCATCCTATATAAAACATTTATACTTCTTACAGCAAAGACAGCACATGCATTGCTAGTGGTCAGCTGTTAATTTGGTAAATATAGAATGCGAATATGTCAAAGTAGGTCAACGAAACCCTAAGGAGTGTTACCGTTAGTTGCACGTAGATTTTTTAAAAAGAAACATAAGACAATGTTTTGAAAGGTCAGAAGTTTCAGAATCACAAACTAGCAATTAAAAAATCAATTGGGAATCAATTATACCCTTTTGTGAGTTAAAATTGTGATTTACTATTAAATACTGAATGACTGAATATGGGGTGAGAACCTGATTTTCTGTCGAATTGGCTGGAAAGTGCCAAACAAAGCTTTGTTTTATTGGAATGAATAGTCGAATGGTAAGAGCAGCAGAACACAACTCTGGCGTTAGTAGTCTCTTAATCAGCGCGATGACAAGCATAATTCAAAATCACGATGTGGCCAGAGTCATAAATTGAGTATCAATGGTATAATTGTGGAAAATGTAGAAAATTATGGAGTGAGTGATTTACTTGATTGGCACCCATGGGAGTACTGATAAAAATTCAGTCAAGCTGAGAAAATGGTTGCGATAAAAATCACTGATTGACGCGAATGGCAGTTCTACCACATAAACAAAATGGAGTCTGGTAACTTACAGTAGGTAGTGTGCTGTACATGGTTCATGTAGCATCTACATGTAGGTTTTCTCCAGCAATCATGTCTTCATCCTGCATTAACCTCATTTTAAATTTGTTTTCATTTTTTGGATAGCATGCAGATTACCAAATTGGCAAACTAAATTTATCATCAGCTCCTTATTTTCCATTTGTCAAATGTCTCTTTTAAAAAAATATCATTTTCATGCCACGGACTAAATAAGAATTTTGTGGATTCATTAAAAAATACAAGTAAAATGCCCCTGTAGTACAGTCCTCTATTGCTGTAGTGCCAGTGTTAAATCTGACATCTGAGGCACTGTGTCCTAACTACAGTAACTAAGGAATATTAGTTCAAAGGAGGAAGTTTAAAAAAGTCTATATCGATAATAACAATAATAATGATATCAATAATAATAATAGTTATTATTATTAAAGCCGGTCTGCTTGGAGAGCATGCGCTGATGCAGTAAGTAGCCCACAGCCACCACATGGAGTTTTTATAATAATAACAATAAAAATCACCTATGGGTGATTTAAAATATATGCAAGCTTGATGCAACATAAATGACATTTAAGCGTTTGTAAAGGGCGAGATCATTTCCCAGACCTACCTGTGTGTCTTTAGAGCATTAGCGGCACGTAATGGGGACAGCAGTTTTGATTTTTCAAGGCATATTATTCGGCCAGGGAGAAGATGAGGAATAATGTGCACATTTTATCAACTGTACCACACGGTTTTCCTGTTACATTCGGTTAACAGTATCCCACCTAAGAAAACTGACTGTAGATCAATTAATTTGGTCATGCAGGGGAGACACTTCTGCTTGTGATCTTTTGGAGCATTCGTGGCTTTCAGACTCCCAAAGGTAAGTAGCAGCTGCCATTTAATTAGGAAGAACAAAGTTAAAGTCAAGAATAATGAGTGAGGAACTGCTTTTAAAAAGGTCCAGTAATCTGTAATCAGTCTCTGAATGACCATAGTGGTTTTGAAAGTGGTACTAGAGAATGTGAACATTCCCTCTCGGTTCCAAATCTCATAGTCAATGAATCTCCAGCAAATTGTGCAGGATTCCTCTGTAACCACGTCATGCCATTAATGAGTCAGAGAAGGAATTATAGGGACCTAGCAGTTAGACTAGCAGCGTGTGTGGTATGCATAAATAAAATCTGGACCTTCTGCAATGATCACTACCTTATGGCCTTCTCTTCCTTCTGAGTTAGGGACACCTCCAGAGAAGTAGGTCTACTTAACAAGAGGCAAATAACAGTGTCTGTTCTGCAGTCAAGATCTTGTAGGAATCTTATAAACACAACATTGCCTTCGGAGAGATCATCATGGGACCAATTGTAGGCCACGTTATTCTTGATGATGTCCTCACAGTTAGGGGGACAGGGGGGTGGAGAGATGAAACCAATGCTGCTGCTCTTGTCTGACAGATTTCTAAGCCACGTTTTAACAAGAAAGCATAACGAAAAATAATTAGGCATTAAAGAAAAAGGTTAGAACGCCACATGGGAAATAGATATAGTGAGAAAGATACTTGGAAATCTGGCATCTGTGCATTTGGTGCATCTCAATAGATTGGTCATATGGCTCACATATTAACAGGTGCTATGGGAAATTAACCTTTGGGTGGGAGTTTGGGGCTCACTAGTCTCATTTTACAGAAAGACCTATGATGTTATATTATTTTAAAATTTAGAATGGCGGAGAATAAGAAAAAGTATTGCACTGTGGGGGAAAAAACATTATAGGTGAACTATTATGCTCACTTTCATTGTTCATAATTTTATTTTTCGGATCTACTAGAATTTTTACCTGCTTCGATGTTGCAAAATCACATTATTTTTTCTCATACTGTACATCTCTATTAACCCTGTGTCTCAAACACTGTTAGAATGTTAAGCCTCACTCCCGATGAGCCCAGGTTGCTCTGATTTGTCAGCCCGTCCTACGCGTTCCACTGTCCTGCAATCTGCAGACAGATCTTTGCAAGTAAGCAGCCAATAGGGGTTGGGTTACAAGAAGACCTCATCATGTCACAGAAGTAAGGGCTGGAATTCCAACAAAGCATGACACGCAGGTTAGAGAAGAGTGGTTTCTGTGGTGAGTGTTGTTTCCTTTGGCGCATACTTTGGGCCTTAAGACTTTGCAAAAGCATAATCAGTCCCCATTAAAGGCATTAACTGTTGTGTTGGTCTTTGTATTGCTGCAATACTAAAGGACACTGGTTACATTTGCTTGCGCCACTTAAGAAGGAAAACATTTTCTTCTTTAATTAAATCTATGCATACCAAAACATCACAGTCTGAAGCACATCAGAAATCAAAAAACACAATGACAAAGGAGGAGAAAATGTGGACTTTATAAACCATTATTTTTAAGTAAATTGCTACATAAACTCTTGATTTACTGTACTGAAAGTCTGCTTCTTTTCACTTACCAAGATATGTCATTTTTACTTCCTGTATGCTGAAAGATACATAAAATGTTTAGCAGACCAAGGTCTTCCACTATTTCTTTGTTCCTCCCCCTTTTCTTCACACGTTTGGGCTGCTTTTACGACTAAGTGGCACACAAAGGACTTCCATCCTTTTTAAAGGCCGAGGTGCCCCAGTACACAGTACCCTTTATTTTTTTATGTTTGTCCTTCAAAAGTAAGACTCAGGGGACAAAAAGTCTGTATGTTTTTGTTCTTTGGTCTGTATTGCTTCCACTATCTGACAACCTTTAATAATACCTGGAATGTAAAAATACAGTAACGTTATCATCATTATCATTTGCATGAATGCAAGAATGTCATAATATTGCATTATGCAAATACTATAACACTGCAGTGTAACACATGCAGATGACAGGTACTAATAATATTTGTATGGAGAATTTCATATATAAATTTAACCATCATTAAGTCCAAAAGATCTGATTAAATTGCATTCTTTAACAGTTCTGTTAAACTGCCTGATAATGTGATAAATTCTAAATGATTTATAGTATTAATATACACATACCTTAGGTGTCTTTAATATTGCATGTGACTGCAGACCCTACATACCTGTGCAATAAACGTTCAGAAGTTCCCTCAACTTCCCTGTTGTTCTTTTTTACTTTCCATAAATAATAACAGTTATCCATTTAATTTTCAGTGTTACTTTAAACTTTTAAATAAATATTATAAGTTTTAGATCACTGCACTAGTTTACATTTGAATAAATTCACCCGGCTGAAATGAAATATCCTGAAAAATTTGGAAGAAAAAATGGGAGTTTTACTTACTCAAACATGTTCTGAGGGCAGAATGAAAAATGATGAGAGATAACCAATCAGATTGTACAGGAGGTGGGTACAAGTAACTAGAGGAAGCAGGAGCAAGGCATCTGATAGGTTGGTCCCACGTCCTGTAGTTGCTTTAACCCACCTGCTCTACAATTTGATTGGTTATTTCTCTGAACCAATCGTTTTCCTTCTGCCCTCAGAACATGTTTGAGTAACTGAAACTCCCATGAGCGAAAAAAATCTGCAGGACAGAAAATATTGAAAATGTGTGTGTGTGTGTAATAAAAGACAATTCACCTGATCTGAACCTAAGCTAACTTTTATGGAATTTTCTCAGTGAAACCGGATGCACTGGGTGTAACTGTGTAACTTTCATAAATCTTATTGTGCATTTGGGATGCAAGTGGGGTGGACATCTGCACAGATGCTAATAAGATTTTAATCTAAATTTGTATCTAAAACAAGGATATAGTATGTTTTCCTAACAGCAATGTCCTGTCTGAAATATTTATGTAGGCCAGTCCAGCATCTACACTCACCATTAAGGAATTTTAGTGTCCTCACCACAGAAAGAATGCCAGTCATTCCCATTGTATTCGAGAGAAGCCCAACAATTTGTATGGCTGCTATCTCCAAAACTTGGCAACTATCAGCAAAACAACCTATATGGACACACAGCATCGAAACCCTTCTAAAACGTGACTTATTTTCAGTTTTCAGGTGGACAGCCCCTTCAAATTACCATTAGTATGGAGAGCTTTTTGACATCTTTAATCTTTGCAGCCGCTAAAGACACTCATTATTACAGACATAATGTTGCCTGCTCTGCTACTTTCCAAATTTCTGTTGAAGTAGTGTTTAGGAAAATGTTTAGGCAAGAATCAAGGCTTATTCTACATTGATTCTGTCAATCAGTGTGCCGGTGTGTGTCCGTGTGAGTTGGGCTTGTGACTAGCATTATTTTGGTAAACTAAAACTGAAGAGAATGGACACTAAAAAAAGCAGAGATTTAAATGAAAATTATTTACAAAAAAAATAGTGTCTGATTATAAATTGCAAAAAGCAGCACCTTTTTACCTTGTTTAATCACATTATCACTTCTTTTAAAAGATGTTTTTATTGCTAAGCTGTCCTTTTCAAATTTTCTTATTGCTTCTATGATATACTGAAAGAGTTGCATGTGGAGTGCTCCGCTAACTGAATTAAAAAAATACATAAGGATACGCTGTATAAGGATACGCTGAGTGCAAACAGATTACTAACGTATGGGCGTCACAATATGCCTCTCATTGATATTTTAGGTGTACAGTAATACTGTGTCATAAGTCGATTCGTCTAACATCGAATTCAACTTTACATAGTTTTTTTTAAGATACAGTAGGCCTGTATGGAAAAAATACAAATCGTCTTAAGTCGGTGTATACAACCTTAAGTTAAGTAATATTTTGTAACGTTTAAAATCAAAGAAAGATTATAAACTTTTCCAAGGTTCCAGCTGCGGCACCACCCGGTGTGGCTCCGCCTGTAGAGGGTCCACCCAAACTGCTGGCTACGTGGGTCCCACCCGCCCTGCCCCCTGGCTTGCCTTTGGTTCCGCTGGCTTCTGCTCGGTGGTCGCCTGCGGGGCCTCTGGCTCCGGCTTGGCGGTCACCTTCTGTCTCCCTGGCTTTGGCTCGGTGGTCGCCTTCGGTTCCAACTGCAGCTCCTCATCGGCTGGCTGCAGTCCCGCCTCCGGCGCCTCATCGGTCACCTGCAGGTCCCCCGTCTTCGACTCGGTGGTTGCTGTGTCTTTGACTGCCGTGGCTGCTGCTCCTTTCTCCCCTTCGCCTGTGTCCCCTACCTCTTCCTCCTTGCCCCCTCAGTAAGTCCCTCCGCCTTCCTCCTTGCCACCTGCAGCATTCCCTCCTGCACCCTCCTCGCGCTTGCCGAGGGTCCCTCCAGCTCCGACTTCGTGATCACCTGCTGCCAGCGCAGCTTCCGCCCCTCGCTTGCTGGGGTTCCCTTCGGCTCCCGGTTTCCCCCTGCCCTTCGCCTCCATGCCCTCTGCCTTTATGCGCCCTGTGTTTCCTCCTTGTCCCCCTGTGCCTCTCGGTCTCTTTGTGCCTCCTGTGGATGTTTCCCCTGGTGCTGTCCCATCGTTGCCCCCCTCCTTCGGTTTTGTTTTTCCGTTTTTGGTGCCCCTGTGTCTGTGTTCCTGGTGGTTTGTCGTTTGTTGTCCAAGCTGTTCTCTTTGTGCCTGTTTTGTGTGTCTGTGTTGTTCCCTGTGTCCTGTTGATTTTTTTTGTGGATTCCCGGTGTTTATCAGCTGTTTTGAGTTGTCCTTATTAATTCAGTGTATTTAAGTCCATGTCAGAGTTAGTTTCCCGAGTTCTGTCAGTGTAATGTTATGTGTTGTCATGGATTGTTATGCCCCTGCGTTTACCCGTGAAACCCTTTTATTTTACCCCCATGATGATCTCCTTCGCCTGTTTCCCTGGTCCGTGTGCCGCGACTCATGACAGTAAGGTCTGAGATGAGATGGTGAGGGTGGCGACCCAGGCCACATCTTTCTATTTAGCCACTTTACTTCCATCCCAAACAGCCTGCATCACATCACTGGAAAACTCTCAGAAGAGAACTTGGCATAATTTTCAATGTCTAATGGGAGATGTAACAGTGTGTCAGCATCAGCATTGGACTTTCCTGGCCTATATTGTACTTTATGTCAAATCTGAAATCTGAGAGTTCCCCAACCCATCGTTGGCCTATTACATTGAGTTTTCCTGTGCTCATGACAAAGGTTAATGGATTGTAGTGGAGGTGAAGCGGGGTGCATAAAACAAGTAATCTCTAAACTTTTCACAAACCACCCACTTCAAGGCAAGGAACTTCAGTTTTCTGCTGTGCAGATGATAGTTCTCGCTTGACCTGTAGCTAATGACTCTCAACTTGCCCTCTTGATGTTGATACAGGATAGCACCAAGGCCTTAGTCTGAAGCATCTCTATGTAGCACAAAAGGCAAATTGAAATCAGGATATGCTAACACAGAGGGACTAACAGGAAAGGCGATGAGCTGTTCCAGAGCTCTTTGGTATACAGCAGCCCAGTCTACCGGTGTCTGGGAAAGCAACTGTAGGCCTTTACTTTTGCCATGGGCTGGGGCTACTTGTTCTTGTTTGTTTAGTTTTGCTATTCGCAAGAAGTCCTGGAAGTAGGACCGGTAGTAGCCCAGGAACCCGGTGAGTTTCCTCACATCTCCAACTGTCTTTAGTGTCCTGTTAGCTAGTGACCACACTGCTTCCAGGTCCTTTGGGTCGATCCTCACCTCCTGAGCTGACACAAGACGGCCAACGTACCTAACTTCTTTGTGAAATAGTTCACATTTTTCAGGTCTTAACTTCATGTTTCAAGATTCAAGAGGGATTTATTGTCAATACAGCATTATACATGGTATATCGTGTATCGAAATACCGTTTCAGCTAGCCATCCCCATGGTGCAGAGAATATAAAATATAGAAAAATATAAAAATATAAACAGAGATTACACACTTACGTATCTTGAGAGCTAAAAATTAAATACCTATAAAAATTTCTGTATATTAAACAGGGACAGCAGGAGGACATAAGACGTTTCAAAAGTGACTGTGCATTGTAGTTTCCAGGATATTGCACAGACAAAACAGAACAAGACAAGACAAAAACATGTGCAAAAATGTCAGATGTCCAAAGTAAGCATGAGCAACTTTAGCAGGAGGTATATTTTGTATATTGTGCATATTTGTAGAGTTTGTTTAAAAGAGTTGTCTGAGATTTAGCATTTGTGTGATTTGATCAGTTCTTTTGTGGTGGCAGTGAGTTTAGAGCTCTGACTGCTTCCATCAGAAGCACCAGATTGTATGAGGGAGAACACTGCATTTGAGGGATGGAAGGAGTCCTTCACAATGCAGCAGGCTTGACGGATGAGGTGTTTCTCGTACAGCTGGGAGATGGGTGGAAGAGGAACCCCGATGATGCACTCTGCTGTCCTCACTATCTGCTGTAGGGCCTTCTGCTCAGCGACGGTGCAGTTTCCGTACCAGATAGTGATGTAGCAGCAGAGTACACTCTCAAAGGTCCCCCGGAAGAATGATGGGAGGAGGGAGCCTGGCCTTCTTCAACTTACGGAGGAAGTGAAGTCGTTGCTGGGTTTTCTTAGTGATGGAGGTGGTGTTGAGGCTCCAGGAAAGGTCGTCAGTCATATACCTAGGAACTTCACGCTGCTGACCATCTTGACCGCAGACCCATCGATGTGCAATGGTGTGTGTGCCGCCGTCTTCTTCCTGAAGTTAACAACCATCTCTTTGGTCTTCTTCACATTCAGAGACAAGTTATTGCTCTGACACCAGTCCACCAGTTGTTTCACCTTCTTTCTGTACGCAGACTCATCATTGTTTGTGATGAGACCTACCACTGTTGTGTCATCTGCAAACTTGATGATTTTGTTTGAACAGTACCGTGCGGTACAGTCGTGAGTCAGCAGAGTGAACAGCAGCAGGCTGAGCATGCATCCTTATGGGGAACCCGTGCTCAGTCTGAGGACCCTGGAGATGTTATTTCCTGTGGAGACAGATTGGGGTCTGTCCGTCAGGAAGTCCAAGATCCAGTTGCAGAGAGGGGCGTTTATTCCCAGCAGGTCTAACTTGCTTACCAGCTTCTGAGGAATGACAGTGTTGAATGCTGAGCTAAAGTCAATGAACAGCATTCTGACATAAGTGTCCTTTTTGTCCAGATGGGAGAGGATCAGGTGAAGGACTGACGAAATGGCATCGTCTGTGGAGCGATTTAAGCAGTAGGCAAACTGTAATGGGTCCAGGTTCTGTGGGAGTCATGATGATGGGGGTGAGCACCACAGGCTGGTAGTTGTTGAGACAAGACACTGTAGGCTTCTTTAGCACCGGGATGATTTTGGTGGTTTTGGGACAGGTAGGGACCACAGTTGAACTCAGAGATGAGTTGAAGATGTCTGTCAAGATGTCCACCAGCTGATCAGCACACTCCCGTAGCACCCGACCAGGTATGTTATCAGGTCCTGCTGCTTTCTGCAGGTTCACTCTGCGAAGAGTTGTTCTGATGTCGCCTGCAGAAAGCTGGAGTACGTAGTCATTCAGTGATAGAGTCATCTTCTTTAAAGGGTCCTTGATCTCTGTCTCAAAATGAGCAAAGAAGTCATTCAGCTCATCTGGCAGGGAGGGCTCACTACTGAAGGCCTGACATGCTGGCTGTGATGGTCTGGATGCCATGCCACATGCGCCGCGTGTCCTTTGTGGATGTGAAGTGTCTGTTGATTTTCTCTGCATAAGCCCGCTTTGTCTCCTCGTGACAGGTTAGCTCTAGCTGTAGAATAGGCCTCTTTGTCTTTCGACTTGAAGGCAGAGTCCCGATTTCCTCCAGGTTGCGCAGCTCAGCAGAGAACCAGGGTTTATGGTTTGGTCGGGTGATAGTGGTCTTGGAGACGGTGACATCCTCAACGCACTTGCTGATGTAGCTAGTGACTGAGTCTGTGTATTCTTCTAAATCCACTGAGTGTTCATAGGTGGCTGCTTTACTGAACATCTCCCAGTCTGTGCAGTCAAAACAGTCCTGAAGGGCAGAGATGGCCTCCTGGGGCAATGTTTTCACATCTCTGATGGCTGATCTGATTTGCTTGACAATGGGTCTCATTGGTTGAAATCCCTCGCGATGATGAAGAAGCCATCTGGGTGGACTGTCTGTAGATCGCTGATAATCTGATAGAGTTCACCGAGTGCACCACTAGCTTTAGCATTAGCGCTAGCGTTGGGCGGGATGTAAACAGCAATGATGATCGCCACAATAAACTCTCTTGGGATGTAAAACGGTCTGCATCTGACTGCTAAAACCTCCACGAGTGTCGAACAGTGCAGATGATTGTAGAGTTTCTACACCAGCTGTTCTTGATTTAACACACAGCCCACCTCCGCGCGTCTTTCCCGATGTGGTGGTCCTATCGGCGTGGTAGCTGGATAGTGCGTCCAGCTGGATAGCAGAGTACGCGATACCGTCATGCAGCAACGTCTCGGTAAAAATAAAAACACAACAGTGCCTTATCTCATTCCAGGAGGTCAGGAGCAGTCATACGCAGTCCAATTTATTGTCCAAGGAGCAAATGTTGGAGAGGAGAAGTGATGGCAGCGCCGGTTGGCTACAGTTAGCTTTTAGCCTAGCATAGACGCCGGCTCGCTTACCGCACTTCCACTTCCTCACACACCGCTTTCATCAAACTTCCAGACGGTTGCCTGATCTTGGTGTTGCCGCTGTTCACTTGATCGGGGCTTGGAGAATGCCGAGGCGACGCGGTTGTTTCAGCATTTCTCCATCTTGTCAAGTTTTATGGCGTTTTCTAATATGCAGCAGTTGATGAAGGTCATAAATGTGTTTGTCCATACCGTGTTTCCCCGATGATAAGACACTGTCTTATATTTTTTGAAATGCCAAAATATGCCCAGGTCTTATTTTCA
>JAODKE010000138.1:4445931-4465802 GCA_026779605.1 Mormyrus hasselquistii
CCCGGGCAACTTAGCTCCTGGGATCATTGGAACACGCAAACCCCTCCACCACGATAAGGTGTCAGCTCCAGGAGAGGTCTGGAGTTCTCTACAGTTATTTATTTAAACATTTTCTGAAACAGGTACATTTTTCCCTTCAGAAACATTTTCTATGTTCAATGTATACTTAAAGTTCAATGTCTTTTTACATCTAACATATTAAACAAACTCCACAATAAAATGTGTCTCTGCATCAAATGCATATTCACTAAATATTTACTAATACGAAAGGGGAACCATGATTGCCACGTTAATTAGCTTCGCTGATAACATAACTAAATCATTGTTGCTCGCTAGCATCGCTCAGAAAACTTAGCTTCCTTGTGTTGTTCACTAAAACTATTTTACATCACCTACTTGGCTATCATAGTTATCGGACATGTCTTTGTGGTTTTATCTGTTTCTTTTTAGTATTTTACAAATTACTAACTTGAAAAGCAGGAGAGTAGTGAGGAGGCAGGATAACAGCACGTCGATGCTTTGGAATTCTCTGCAGTTATGAGAAGTTCATAATGACAACGCAGAGAATCGCTATGCGGAAGTGCCCCCCCCTCCCCCCGCTGGCTGGAGTGAGAACCACACACTTAGGCTACGATGAACCCTTTAGGATGCATGATCTCACGCTTACTGGAGTACACATATATACATGTGTAATACAATGAAAAGACAATAATAAATATCATACAGCATTTCCATAAATACAAATGTGGCACTTTTGTAGACGTCACACCCCCATGGCTACAAAGAACGTCCTTAGTGCTAGTGCTAGCCTTAAGCATTATGCTATATCATTGGAAGATAAAGTTAGCATGATAAAATGTCACAAAAGGGGTGAAAACACTGCTGCCATTGCTCATGCTTTTGGCTTTTAACCTCTGTTGAGGATCCGGGAATGAAGAACACCGTCATCAACAAGAGGAGATGCAAAATTAATGGAAAAAATGGAAGTGACTTTTTTCTTTAATTTAGTATTAATAAAGTTTATACATTTAAGGAAAATGCCTATTTAGGTGTTCATAGGGATCTAAATCTGTTTTTTTTTTGGGGGGGGGTACTTGATAATTCGTTTAACCAATTAAGATGTGCCTTTTGGAACCAATTACTGACATACTGACATATAACCTCCGTATAGTACCAAAAAGCCCGCGCCCGTTATCTAAAATCCTGCAATTACATACAATTTGTTATTGTCATAATAAGATTAGCTTAAATTTATGGTCAATTTCATTTACCGGAGGAAAATATATCGTTTAAATTAATCAACCAATCAAAAAATAGTCAATACAAAAACAGTCGTTACTAGTCAGCCCTAATAACATTGTAAGCACATTTTCATCAGCCTACAAGTTTACAGTTAATGAACTCTATGTTGATTTTTGCGTGCAAAGGTAATATTTATTTTCATTTGTTCATTTAATTATTTGTATCATTGGACCTTTACATACTTTTTGGAGAGCTGTGTCTAAGCTACAACATAAAAAAATTCCAGCTCTCTGTGTATGTTTTTAATAGTTTCAGAGCCAAAAACCAAACCAAAGCTAAATTTTGTGTCTGATTTAGTATTTGGTTTTTGTTCTGTTCCTGGTGCCCCTGCTTATGTCTTTACCTGTATAATTCCCTAGTGTTGGTTTCTGTTTCTCTGTCTCTTTGGTTAGTTCTTAGTTTCCCTGTCTTGCTCCTTCTGTTTTCATTAGTTTCACCTGTGCCCCGTTTCCCTGGTCTTTGTCAATTAGCCTCACCTGTCCTGTGTTAGTCTCGTTTCCCCTTAGTATTTTAGTTCCTGCTTCTGTCCTGTTCCCCAGTGGTTCGTAGTTTATGATTTAGACTGATGGTGTCTGATTGCTGGTGCGCTTGTGCTAATGCTGGTTTCTGTTGTTTAGCTTTAGTTTATTCCCTTTTACTTTTTACCCCCTGTGGTCCCTTTGTTTTGTTTGGTCCTTCTTGTGTTCTTTTTGTTATATTTAATCAACCCCATTTGTGTTCCTGAGCCCTAAGTGAATCGTCCACCTCTTTCTGCACCATGCCCTGTTCCTGTGCCTGCACCCGAGCCGCCCGCCTCCATGACATAAGCATTATCAAGCTAAACATTGTAGATGAGCACTGTTGAAGCTAACATTTTGGTTATCTGTGGCCACCACTGGTGTGACGATAAAGCGCCACTTGACTTATTTATATTGATAAGTTGTGCAGTATTAAGAAGGAGTGCTACTCTATCTTCACCATTCCACAAACATTAGTGTTGTACCCATATACTGTAGAAGCAGAGTGTTGGAAATTGTTAATGGCATCGATCAATATGAGACTTTTTTCAAAATCTCTAAATTAAAGAAAAAACCAGCAGAAGTAATTTGTTTAATGTACATTACATCCTTTGTGCTTCAAAAGTACACAATCAAATTACCACTCTTTAAAAGCTGTGCCGCATTCCCAGCTAAAATCATTAGTAAAAGCAATAAAAACTTGATCTGTATCAGAATAAATGTATATCTTTATTTGGGGATGAAAGGGAATGTCAAAAATGAATTATTAATAACAATGTCTTTCAGAAATTGTAAACATGGATATGAACATTTGAACTTCCAAGCTACCTGTGCTGCTGAGTATCAAATGATCTTCAAAAGTTTGCTTCAGGATTCCTACTGTGAGGTGGGATAGACTGCTACCTTCTCTATTGTTATGGAATTTAACAGCCATGTTGAAGTCTTACAAAACAAATCTTTTAAAGCAAAATCCACTGTGTTAAAGTCAAAAGATCTTAAGCACCAGCAATGTCACTGAAGTTCACTAATTCTCGAGGACAGTATATGAGGTCATACTCTTTAAAAACCAGACCTTATCAGCAAAGATCCTCAGCTGTGACATGTGAGCCGTGATGATCAAGCACAAATGAGAATAAAAGACTCAAATAGGACGCTGTACTTCCATCTTTACTGTCAAATTGTTTACTGTTACCATTAATTATGTTCAGCAGTGGAATGAGATTACCTTCATATTCTTTTGGCACCTCTAATTTCTCAGCAGCACATAGATTACCCCTGTCGACGTTTATCATTTACATGCTTGGATAATAATCTTTGGAAGATTGGCATTTTAAGGCCAGACTTAAAAGTGTTTATTAAGCTGTGTATTGTTCAAGGCAGCTACAGCGCAGCTGTCAGTAATGTTTCCTTCTCAGATATTTGTTTACTGTGCTCTCCTGCAACTTCGGGTTATATACCTCGTATTTATGTAGAGATTGAAAAAGGGTTTGGTGAAACATTAAGGAGAGTGTACAGATACATACAACATCGAACTGGGGAGTGAATGGGGTCTCTGTTTTGGAGAACAGTGTCTTTTACAGCGGGAACTGGGTTGAATGATGACAGGATGGGCTGAGGACATCCCTCTTTGATGAGGACTGAAAAATAAAAGAAATGGATGGGGCAGCTGGAGCGGACATGTGAGGATGTGCAGGGTGTGGCGTGATCCTGGTTACTATTGGCCAACATCCAGAATACACAAGTGTATCCAATGAGCATGAATGAGTCCTGTGGACTGTATTACAAAGTGTGGTTACTGGCTTATCGGGGTAACTTGTCGGATTTAAGGTAGTCTGGGCAAAATGTAAGTGAACGAATATGAAGTCCATTTAAACTGTGGTACCGGCAAGTTACCCCGATAAGCCAGTAACCCGCTTCGTAATACAGACCACTGGTCACCAGGCTGTCTGCAGTAAGACTCTGTGCTCTTTTTTACAGGTTGTTAGTTCTGTGATTTATTTTTTATTTTATTATTTTTTGTCAGGCTGTTTCAGCTGTTTTTGTATATAAAATGACGTACTCTGAGTACAGTTATAACAGCCGGCAATTTCCATAATCTCGTGTTTTTTGTCGAGTTTTAAATAGTGTTTATAGTGCTTTTTTATGGATTTTTATTGTAATTTTCATTTGTTTTCTCCAATATGCACAACATTGAATCATTGTCCTTGTGCAGAGTGCTTTAAGAGAAGCTGGGGAATCTCTGCAATGTTTTGCTTTATGAAACTGCACAATCTGGATTATCACCTTTGATCTGCCAGAGATCACAGTGGTACCCACAGTTATATTTGTGTAAATAGCTTTTTTTTTTTCTGTCAAATTTGAGACAAACTCAAACGTTCTCATGGCCAGAAACAGAAACCAGCTTTCTTCAGTCGTATCATGTGACATGCCAAACAAGTTTTAGTTGCCATGGTGAACATATCGCTATGTTTTGAGTCTCTGCCTCACACCCGGATGGTGTTGTGTCATCTGTGGGTCACAGCTGAACGTTCACATGTTAGTTACGATTTACTGGTCTCTGTGACAGCCTTCTGAATGGAAAATGAGAAAGAAAGCATCCATACCAAATGGTGTGGTTAAAATGACTAAATCCAGAGATATTTGGGAAATTCATGCAGCCTTTAATTAGACTTTACTGTAATCTGTACAAACTAAGGCAACATTTCGCATATGAAAAATAAACAGGACGCAAACAGGATCACTGGATTGCTTTTTTCTCCCCATAGTTTATGGCATTTTCAGACTTTTCTAGAATCAGAAGGTGGTGGGAGTAAGATCATTATTACTCTTATAGGAATGTTCAAGAATGTTCCAGATAATGTGCATGTTCATTCCCCACCTGTCATCAGGCGGAAAACCAAAAAGTGGATAGATAAGCCGCAAGCTGGCAAATTTGCATTTTTCATTTTTTTCTGCCCTTCTGTGTTAATTCACATGAGGTTGAAGGGTCAGAAGGTATGAAAAATTGCAAATGTAGACGGAAGCACATCTAGACATTTCCAAATGTCTACTTTGTTACATTGCTTTTGGTCATCAGTTATATGAAAAGAAAAATAAGCTTCTGCAGCTGGAAAAAGAACAAAACAAATGAAATTTTCTATAACATGCGATCATAGATTTCAACCATAATTCCTTGCTGAACACCCCCACTTATCTATATATTAATTTTCTTGAGTGAAGCAAATTTCTTTGACTGCAGGTCAAATTTAAACACAAAAATTGTTGATTTCATTGTTGTTTGTTTTTGGTCTTCAAGTATTTATCACTTTGTAGGATAATCATAGTGCCTGCAGCACACTCTACAAGTAAAAATTCACATAAGTAACAACCTTTTTTGCTGTTGTTGCTATGGAAACAGTTTGAACCAGAAGGTTTCAATGACTGCGAGAGTTGATGTCTCTAACATGGAAATTGAAATGCTACAACTGTAAGCACAAGTTTGTAAAGGCAGCACATATATTTTTTCCTACATCTTTAAGCTGGCGGCTAAATGTACTGTTAGATACAGCGTGTTTGAGTGTTTGTATTTTTGACCTGGTGTGAAATTTGTCATTAATTGCATAATTTTACATGTATTTTTACCTACCTTTTTAAAGTAACAAGTTTTTAAAAATCTGCTTTTGTTCACTGGCAGGTTTCAGAAAACTTGTCCCAACTGCAGTGAAATGGATTAACAGAATGACTGGTAATTAAATAAGGAATGCCAATAGCACTCTTCTCCTGCTCTTTGCACAGTGAGAAAGTTTCAATAAGTTTCAATAAATGAAGTCACCCTCTAGACTGAAGGAATTTGGGTGTACTGTCAGTTGGGGAGGCGAACAGCTGGAAAAAGGAAAAAAAAAACAAGTTTGTCAGATTAATTAACCTTGAAACATTTCAATTATGAATCTTGACCAAAAAGAATGAAACTACCTGGTCTGCAATGACTTGAGTCAAAGGCAATTGCGTGTGATGTGAACTGTGTAACCATGAAAAGGAGGTGTGTTCAGTGCAGTGTCTCTCAGCCCGATCCTCTGGGACTCCCAGACAGTACACATTTTTTCTCCCTGTCGGGAGCTCGGGGGGCAAAAATGTGGTCTGTCTGGGGGTCCCCGAAGACCAAGTTGAGAAGTATTGGTTCAGTGTACATAAATATTGATATATAAATAGTCACCTAAATGCAAAAAAGACACCCACACACGTACAGGCATTAATAGGATTAAAGAATAAAGCTATAACAGTTTATATATGCCATTGGTTATTTTTTCATGACAGGATTAAAAAATGAAAATGCGATAATGTATTCCTGATTGATTTCGGAGCGAGCAGCATTGCCTGCTGTAACTCAGATCTGTCCTTTGTGTGTGGAGTTCTCCTCGTACTGTACTTTCCACTGGGTACTGTGGTTTCCTCCGGCTATCCAAAAGCATGTAGCTGTGCAAATTGGCAGAATGCCCATAGCATCTGATTGTGCATAAGTGTGTGCCTTCCCAGTGATGAACAGGCCACCCTTCCTGGGTGCCCCCTGCCATATTTGTTCTTGAATAGGCTCCAGGCTCACCGAGTATTGCATAGACGGCTAAGAAAATGGATGGATTTTTTGTTCGACAACTGTACATTACCATTATTGTCGGGTTCCCTAATTCAGTTTGCTTCAGTACAGATGTTATGTGAGCCTATGCTGCACTAAGTTGTCTGCATATAACCTTCCCTGTGACTTTTGTAGATAAGGTAGCTTTGGATGTTTCCAAATTCCATTGCTGTTTTTTTTTTTTTTTAAACATCCCCTTTAGGGAGCTGCTGTTTACAGTGTTATGCTTCACTCACCTCAGCAGGCACAGGGACCTGCACGCCTACTTGCTCGTAAATGCCCTTTACACAGCTTTTTGTTGCACAGGCAGCGCCTTAATGACCAGTTTTCTCCTGCCTCGCCTGGTTTGATCAGGCCCATCACATTTTTTAGAGCGTTCTTGACAACATTGACATTCATGATGTCCCTGTCAGTGCCAGAAATAGCAAAATTCCCCTTAATATATACATTGAATTATTTAGCAGACACTTTTAACCAAAGCGACATACAATTGACAAAGCAGGGACAGACATTCCTAGGACCAATTGGTGTTAAGGGCCTTGCTCAGGGGCCCAAAGGTGACATCATTCTGCCAACCCCGGGATTTGGACTGGCAACCTTCCAGTTATTCCAGACCTGCAAAACCACACACCACCCATTTTATAAGTCATAATGATGCTATTTGAACATCCTGACAGTCTGTGTATCATTGGTTGCAGGCCCAAGTCCCCAAAATCAGTATATGGTTTCTTTTGTTCTTCACGTCATTGGGTCAAACCTATAACACAAACAAAAAATCATGGACTTCATTTGCACTGAAATCTATGGTTATTTTATCCTATACTGCCACTCCTCAGCGAAAGCAAACTAAAAAGTGTCATATACTCTACGCCAATCTGGCATACATACGTTTCACCGTCTGCCTTACTTGGGATGGTCGTAAAATGTTATGGAGGATGCTTACTGCATTCATCATTCAAGTGGCAAGAAGTCTTGAAATAACTTGCCATTTTGCTGCTATGTAACACAGGAAACCGATGGCGAGGAACAGGTTTGTTTACATGTGTTTCCCTTCAGATTGGGAAAAAAAGAGCCCAGGTTCACGGACATGGAGGAGAAAATAAACTAGCGCAGATCTCATACATCAAAGCTAGATGCGGAAGGTGTTGCCGAGGCAGGATATTGCAGCTGTTAAGACTGGATGCTGGGGTACTGATGTAAAAACCAGATACAAATTTATACATATTGAGGAGGAAAACAGACAGGTGGAGGCAATCAATATGAGCAACCCCAGGACCGGGACTGCCTCCCTTTATACACACACGACCCCTTTTCACCCAATGAATAAACATGTGGAGAGATCTCAGAGAGATCAATATACAACCGTGCCTTGGTGACCTGTTTGTTTCAACAGGGTCCTAATTATATTTATTAAACAAAAATAAACGCAAATGAAACACAGTTTCAACTCATTTGTTATAGAAATTAATTTACCGATTCCTGTTTCTAATAATGGAATACAGAGCTAACTTATCTTTGTTAATTAACCATTTCCTTTTAATTGTGCAGTTCTGTGTATATCCTATTCAGTTTTGTAAGAAATATCAGCCAAATTCATATTTGTTACCCGTGTTACACTGTGTGTTACACTGACAACTTGGAAACATTAGTTACAGTAGATTGATTAGTAGTTTGTCTGCTGGATTGTCAGGTTATGTGTAAAATTGATTATTCGTTCTGATGTCGTGTTACTATGGACCAGCGAAACCCGTTAATATGACACCAAAAAAAAGTTACACTCCCCATATCATTATTAGTGACTGAACAAACTTACGAATCATGAAGCAGTGCAATAAAGGAGATATTTGAATGGAGTTGAACGCAAAGGGGAATGTTTCTGAATGGACCCATCAGAAATAATAAGGCATATAATTAACTGGGGTAGACATACAGCAGGCCGTATTCAAATCAGCTTGAGTTTATTACATGGCATTAACCTGATTTGTCATGTGGATTAGAAGCTAATTGACTGTAAGGGAAAGACAGCAAAAGGGAGAAGCAGGATCCATCCATTCGTTTTTCTAGCTGCCTCCCCTGATCACGGTCAGAAGGGAGCCTGTCGCAGACAGTATAGCGCCCAAGGCCAAATGCACCCAGGACAGGATGCTACTCCTTCGCAGGTCACACAGCAATTTTGAAATGACATCCATCCATCCATCCATCCATCCATCCATCCATCCATCCATCCATCCATCCATCCATCCATCCATCCATCCATCCACATACTGCAACAGGGGGTAGGCAACCCCAATCCTGGACTGCCAATATTCGGCACGTTTTCTATCCTAGGATCACTTTGAGATCCCAGTTAGCATATTTGCATGTCTTTGGATTGTGGCAGTAAACCCATGCAACGCACAGAGAGCATGCAATCTGCACACATAGAGCAGAGGTGGGATTTAAACTCCCAACCCTGGAGGTATGAGATAACAGTACTACCCACTGAGCTACCTGGAGACAATAGAGTGGAACTGATAAAGAACACCTGTCGTAAAAATCTACTTTAAGGATGAGAGTGCAGAGACTTGCCGGCAACGTTATCTTGTGATGCTCCCTGCCAATCTGAACCACACTCTCCCCCTCACCGTCACGAAATAACACGGCGTGTCATATCGGATCACGTCCGGGTATCCGAGCATCTGAAACCCTGCACATGGCACATTATCTAGATTTACAGACAACCTGAAAATGTGAGAATGAACGAGCACTACAGGATTCTTAATAATGAAGCAGCAGACATTCAGTATTCTCCTCTGGAGCCATAATGGTTCACAGGCATGATTTTCAGGATGGAAATTGCATAAACCCTTAGCAGATATCATCCATTTCTGTGTTTTTGTTCCTATCAACAAAGACAGGGAAGGTGGAGTTTGAGATAAAATCACACTTAGTAGATACTGTACCAGTTAAAAGTTTGGATACCCATAGAAAGATTTATTTGTACTACTACATAGAGTAATTATAAAGACATCAAAACGATCAAATAACATATGTGGCACTATCCACTGAGTACAGTACAATCCTGTTATAACGGACTTTAAGGGACCTGGCAAAACAGTCCGTTATATCCAAAGTCCATTTTATCCAGAGTTGCTGTTTGGCCAGAACACAACTACTGTGCAGGACACCATTTACTCATACCACACCCCTGCAGATACACTTGTGATATAGATTATTATATTGTACATGTAGTAATCCAACTTCATCTGACTGTTGGAAGTATATATGGCCTGTAAGTGGTTATACATGTACGGTACAGAAGTAACCTTGACCTCAATGCTAACTGCATCCCTCCAGCTGGGTTACCTGCCAACGCACAGCGTGCCTGGTGATGGACAGCCACACAGACCAATCGGTGTTGCCTGCTGTTACGCCATGCCTATTTATAAAGCGTGACTATTAATAATCCCGACTACGTATCTGCGCTAGATATCACTGGCATGCCACACGCCTTGTAGGCGAAGCCTGCATGTCTGTTATAGCCAAACAAAACTACAGCTAAAAGCGACCCTGCCCGTTATAAGCGAAATTCCGTTATATGCGAGTCCGCTATATCCGATGCTTTTTCTGCATATTCTTAAAGGCACACGGCTGGGACCAGCGGACCTTGTCCGTTATAGATGATATTCCGTTATGAGCGAGTCCACTATAACGGGATTTCACTGAATTACACCTTGCAAATTACAAAACTGTTGGGGGGGGGGGGGCAGCTCTGTCTCCTACTATCTCCTTTATGCCTGTTTCATGAAGTAGTCTCCTAGGATGCTTTTCCAGTGCTGAAGGAGCTCCCACGTATACTGAGCACTCGTCGTGTGCTTTTCCTTCACTCTCTAGTCAGGTGGCCAGGTCATGTGATGCAGTACTCTATCACTCTCCTTTGTAGGTGGCTTGATGTGTCCAAGCTTTTGATTGGGACTGTATTTATATAAATTCAACACAACACAACACAAAACTATTAAACTATAAGTCAGCCTGCTAACAATTTACAGATATACGGTGAACAGAACATTTCACAAACGATGCTAATAAAAGGTGTAACTGAAAATGAACCATTCAGAATAGGGTTTTCTTGTCTGTTTTTCAGGCATTTCTGAAGATGGAGCTCCCTTAGACGCGTGGTTGTCATTCCAGTTGGTGCACATAATCGTACATTAAGAGTTATGAGTGTCAGGTCTGTTGTATTGCGTTGTTTTTTGATTACTTGTGCCAACTACAAGCCTTCAGCACAACAGTATCATCTTGGCAAGGAGAAAATGTGCTGAGAAACTGGGTGACCTTTAATCATGTTTGGCTGGTCAGATCCTTTTGCGTGGTCGGTGCTACACAACCTTATACATTTAGCTGCCACTTTCAACAGATTACACTGCAAGGAGTTTTCTGGTTGAAGGATTTTTGCCAGCACATTGTAAATTTCCCAGCATGGCAACAATTAATCAGTTTTCCCGCTGCTTAATACAATCTGGAGTTGGTCTTTGAGTATCTACTACACTGGGAAACGTAATGGTATATATGTGCCTTTCTGTTACTCAAAATCCATCATTCTGAATATAAATAAATGTCAATATGGCAATTGCCTCATTGTGGTCTGTGGCTCTTCTGGCCAAGCTGCACTGCTCAGTTTACCCCAGATAATGTTACCGGCAAATAAATAAATAAGTTCAATCAATGTTTATCATTTTGTCAAATACATCATGAGCTAGCTTACCTAATGTTATATATTCTCACCAGAATTATGGCTCTGGGAAGCTGTATGACTTTGCATACCCGTCAAAATCAATTTATAGACACATTTGAAATGGGTCCGAAATAAGGATTTCAAATAAACAAAGCTAAAGAAATGGATTTTGCTATAAGCTGTACTAAGCATTTTAGGTACATGTTGTTCTTGTTGCTCTGCATTTTATATGACAATGCATTTCATAGTTTACACTGTATTTATACATTTTACACTGTATTGTAGTATACATTGCACAATGATAACTATATGCAGTGAGGTATATATTTGAACAATGACATATTTTCTATCATTTTGGCTCTGCACACCAACCCAATGGATTTGAAATTAAGCAATTTCAATGTGAGCGAATTGTAGATTTTCAACTTTAACTAACAGGGTTCAACAAAAATACCATATGAGCCATTTAGGAATTACAGCCATTTTTATACCTACCGTAGTTCACGATTTATCAGGGGCTCAAAAGTAATTGGTCATATAATGATTTTTTACATATGTAATTTCTAATAAATTTGTATTTAAATTCTGTGCTTGAAAACAAAGAGCTTACAAAACTATTATGATGAGAGTCCATATGATTTTCTGGGCTCTGACCTTATTCTGGTCTGACCATATCCATAATATCTGTGGCTTAAATGATGCATGTATGAACAAACATCACATTAAGTATGAAAATGCTCCACTCAGACTATAAAATAAAAGCATTGGGTTTTACAATTGAAGTGCAAATTTAGAAAACTCATTCAGTCCATTTTTTTGTGATGAGACTGCCAATGACCTAAAGTCAGGCTTCTTCATCATATATCACAGTATTGTCCATAAAACAAATTTCAGAAACATCCTGCAGACATAGTGAGTTTTGAAAATTTGCTCTTGAGTTGCTGAGTATTCGGGTTTGAACGAGGCTGCTTCCTCTAAAAATCTTTCCTCCTTCATGGCAGTGGGGACTTCCTTACAGACTCACAGAAATACCATCAGTGCATCCGCTGTGATGATAATAGGATATTAATTCTGGACACACATACTGCTGTCCTTTGCTTTTCCATACCTTATATCCAGCTTTTTTTCTGCATGCCACTCACACTCTTAATGACTGAAATCTTGCTGCTGGAGGAAGGACCTACCTTGATCTCCTGCTGCACTGAACGTCTTATTTTTGAGCACAGACTTCCATCTTTATGAATCATCTGTCGATAGTGTACCTGGCCACAGAGCTGCACATGGGGTTTTACTGATTACACATGTGATGCTGTTGATTTCAGAATTATGATGGCAGGGTCTGACTCTGTTACTGCACTGAGGGATAATTTTGCAGTCATTATTTCATCTTTTAGCTTTAGCCATATAACCATAATAAAGAGTGCATTACCAGTTTTCTGTACTATGACTTTGTTTTGAGAAATTCCTTGCCATTAAATGTGGTGTTCTAATTCAGGCGGATTAGAAGCTTGTCAGACCTCAGACCAAAATAGCAGTATTTCACGTACCTCTGTACTAAATCAATCGTGTTTTGCAAGGCTGAGTGTATTACATCCTGCCAGCCATGTCCATCTGATTCTTCTGTCGCCTCCCTAGCATGACCCTAATGAGTCACACTTGTTGCCCCTCAGTAGTCTTGATATTTAAGTTTCCCCAGTCCGGTCATTAATGTCATCCCTCCGGTTATGTGTGCCCATCCCAGAGTGAGTTTTCCCATTTTGACCGTTTCAGTCCTGTTTGTTTCCCTGCTTCTGCTTTGCTAATAAAAATTGTTTCCCTGAACGCCTACCATTGAGTCCTTCATCCCTCGCAATGTGACAGTGACCATCAAATGCCCTCTTCATGCTCTTTTATCATGAATTGTTTATATATTTTTCACCAGCAACACATTTGCAACTTAGAGATATTTATATGGAAAATAAAGATATTCTTTGCATTGAGATTTATAATTCAGCATGCTACTTTACCAATAAGTTTCAACAAAGCACTACAAAGAACCCACAGACTAAACAAGATTGTAGATCAATAGATTAAAGCACAACAGGGAATAACACATTGAAATGCACCGTATCTATTCCGAGACATAAATTTCTTCAATTCCAGCTGGTTTCGTCATAACACAAACATCATTCCTGGCATGCACAGCTGTAGATTCATGTCCGCTACCTACACAAGGCCATCTGGAGGCGCGGATCAGCCCGGAGGGAAACACGTAAGGTGTGAATTGTTCAGCGGATCATGCGAAAAGAAGAGCCGCAGAGGAGGAGTAGATACCAAGGATATTTGACACAACAGAGAATCCTTGGCTTCTCTGGGGAGAATACTCTCACCAGATAGATCATCAGCCCACAGTCGAGGCTTTAGTAAATGATGGGGGAACAAGGGCTGTTCTACTGCCCAGGAGGAAACAAATACGAAAACAGAACAAAGAATAGGGGAAACGAAGCAAAGAATGGAGAAGAAAATGGACCAGAGAACGTAAAAGGAAACAGAACATGGGCTTTTGGTAGAAAGCCAATTAAAGTGGCAGCATCAGCTTTATTCTTTCTTGAAGCAATGCTGCCTCTATGCAGAGGTTTCTTCCAAAAACTTTCTGTTGTGGCACTTTTACAGTGTGTCTCCTATTGTGCTTTTTGACACGTTTTTTTTTTTTACCTCATTATTGGCTGCTTAGTTTTCCTGCTTGAGATTCTGCCTTTCTTGGCTCTTTTCTCATACTTCTCAGCATCTCTCTCTTCCAGTTTTACTAATGCATGGAGTGCTAGTTCTGGTTTATTTCATATTTTTCTCTGTCAGATATACCTGCATACATGTTCTTCCAGATTGATTTAAAATGATGGGTGGATATTTTCAGCTTTTTCTCTGTTAAACTGCCCGGAGCTCTTTTTTTATTTTTTTTCGCAGCGTAACACTTATTCACCGGTCTTGACAGTATTGCATTTCGTGTTTTGCTGTACCTTTGCTCTTCAGTGTCCCGCTGTACTGCAGCCCAGCTTGTTACTTTGCTGTCAGCAGGAGTGAACTGAACAAACACCAGCTACTGTTATTCTCTGGTGCAAACATAATAATGTTGGTGTCACACAACAGAAAACTCTGGGAAGCACTGGCTGCCGAGTCCACTGGGTTTTATTTGACTCGAGGCAAAAGACAAAATCAGCAGGCAGGTTCTGGGAAGGGGTCACGAAGCTTGAGGTCAGGGATGCCAGAGAGTTCAGTCCAGCAGGGAAGGCACGAGGTGATGGCAGCACATGAAGAGGATCGGGGAAGAAAGGATACGAACTGGAACTATGACCGCTGGGCTGGGTTAGGTTTAGGGTTAGGGCTAGACGAAAGACAGGGAGAGATCGCTTAGTGAGTCACCACATGGATCAACAGTACCTCACACTGAGTGCAGGGCAGCCCAGATCTTTAAGGGGCAAGCGGCAGGTGTGACCACTTGCGCTGATGAGCCTGCAAGCTCAGAAGGGGGGGCGTGACAGATGGACAAAAGGAATTGACATCACAGGTTCTGGGATGTGCTTGAATTTGAAGTAAAAAAAATATAAACATGTACAAATTTTAGAATAATAGACAAGCAATCATAATCAGCCCCCAAAACTTGGTCACCTGACGTCCCTTTCTGAGACAGCGATAAACTTGTTCCCCCCTTTTCTGCCATACACCCACACTGATATCCTGTATTGTTTTACACACCTCCAGGTATCAGCACATTAATCCTCTGATGACTGGGTTATAGTGAGCATACCTCTGTTCAAGGTCTTTGTTTTTGTCATGTCCTTGTATCACATTGTTTGATCTTCATTTATTGTTTACATGTATTTTATGTTTGTGTAGCAGGTCCCTTTGTGCAAATCAACATGCAAGTCAGGGAGCAATTGGGCTTTAGGTCCTTTTTCAAGGGGTCAATACTGATACGATTCCTCTGCTGGCCCCAGGATTTGAGCAAATATCATTCTGAATTTGGGCACAGATACGAAACCTACTAAGCCAAAAACCAGAATAATCTGCAATCTGCAGTTTTCATAGCTTGTTGAGATTCATCATAAACAGATCATAAATGCTGTCCGCACCTTCATTACTGAAATTCAGTGGAGCACTGTAATACCCATGGGGTGAATTTTTCAGTAGCTGGTTTTAAATATTGAATTGATATTTCCCTGCCACGATTTGCCGTAATTGTAACAGCTGAGTGTTAGATTATCCAAGTGGTATTTTGAAACTCACCTCAGCTTCTTCTCAGCGAAATACCTGATTTTCTTATTCTGACCAGTAGTTATGTCACATCGGCCTCATGGCATGAAGACTCACGGCAGACATTTTGGCAATGCAATTCCCCTTTTTATTATTACAGCTGAAGAATTCCCTGATTTTAGGATCAATTTTCTTGTTTGTCAATATTTCTGTTTGTCTTTGTTTTCATCAACATTTCTGTAATCACCACCCCTCCAAAACAAAAAAAAATCACTGTAGAGAGGATTAACCTGTGAAGCCTCACTACAGCTCAACTGATTAGCATTACCTGACTCTAAATCTAGACATTAAATAAGCTGTCATTATGTATTCAACAAATTCACAATTTTATAAAATAGGATCACATAACCCCTTCCTGAATAAGTTTGCCATACAAATAGATGAATCAAAATTTAGTGAACTCAATGTGCAGATAAAATAAATGACATGTTTTGAAAATATGTTTATGCCCCGCTTGAAAGATTCTTGGGAGGGGCAGTTCTCAGCAAAACATTTCAAGTAGACTGAAACAGAGGAATTCCTTGAATGTGTTCCAACAGAAAACAATCAAACTACACACATTCTGCCATGGCAATCCAGCTAAACGCAGTCATCCTTATTCTCAATCATTTGAATTCCCCAATTTGTTCTGAGCACAGTGCATGGACATTACTGTATATCACTAGCTACAATAAGACTCCAGGATGCATCAGGACAATAGGAAACAATATCATATGACCACTGAAGCTGCCTAAGGGAGTTGAAAACCTAGGACAGAAATGCTCATGTACTATAATTGATTCTTTATGTCACAGAAGAACATTTCATATATGCAGTCCATGGCATTCAGTGACATCTACCTACCATCAAAGGAGGCAATACCCATGCTATGTATATCTAGATCACAGAAAATGAATATTAGAGATCCTTAAGAACATGAATTTACACAACAAGAAATGTCAAAAGCAGCATGCTGGATATCATCAAACGTGTGATATAAGGAAATACCACAAAAAAGCTTATGAGAGAATCCTTCTGTGTGTATGTGTGTGTGTGTGGCTTATGTATATATTACATTATGGGAGCCAAATGTCCCCAAAATGTGATAAAAACCTGCTGTTTTGACTTTGATGGGGACTATTTGGTCCCCACAAGGGGAAAGTTAATTTTATAAAAATCTGTCACAGCAATGAAAAAGCTAAAACTGCTAAATGTCTTGTATTTTGTTTGGTTACTTATGGTTAAGGTTAGGGCTGGGTAGGAGATAAGGGTGTCATTGTTGGGATTAGGGTTTTACTGTAGAAATGAATGGAGAGTCCCCAAAATGAAATCAATACAAACATATATAATTGTAAAGGTGATGTTATGGTACCTACTGTATCTTTGTGTGTTTTTTGCATTTTTACCTTACTGAGGTTATATGAGCTATTTAGGGGACTCTTCTCAGCTTGGTTTTAATAAATATGCTGTCAGGGTCAGCACCCACCTGACCCTTCCTTTTGTGTCTCCTCCTCATTTGGCCAGCAGGTGTCACTGGTCATCCTGTTCTCCATCCTGTCTCTTGTCCTTCAAGTCCTTAATGTGTTTTCCTAGCTCCCTGGTCCCTGGCCTGGGCTGAATAGGTGGCTGTAAACCCTTTGGTCACGAGTTTGAGGCCAGCCTCCTCTGTTTATTTGTATGTATTAGATTTTGTTAGCCAGTGTTACTTTTCTATTAGTTTTCTTGTTCCTAGTTTGTGATAAGTAATACATAATCTTTATTATATTCCTGGTGTTAGTTTCCCAGTTCTATGATCAAGTTACTGTGTATTGTTACTGCTGCCCCATTTGGTTTTTCTAGTTCTGTTCCCTGTGTTGCTCTTTTCCCCTCATTGATACCTTACTGATATTTTTGTAGTTAGTTCTTGTTTCCCTCAATTGCTTTTGACCCCACGTGGTCCTTTTGTTTTGTAGTTTAACCAGTATGTTCAGTTTTCCCAATAAACCCTTCTGTTGCCTTGAAGCTGCAAAGTGTATCCTTGCCTACAATGACAATGTAATTGTAGTAGCTGTCTGTGTATAATTCGGAACTATTGAATTAGCACTCAGAAGGGCTAATAAAAGATTACTGTCACTCATAAAAAGCATCCCATCAACAGTCATAGAGAAATGTATCATTTTGTAATTCTTGTAATATATTCAAACCTGTTTTACTTTCAAGTCAATGCTCATAGCCTTATATTTATTAAAAGTTGCTTTACTGAGCATGCATGTCATGTATTTCAATACAGAGAATCAATTAAAAGCCAGTCCTTGTAGCTGGACTCTTTAAGAGTATATATATATATTTGAAGTACTTGGCCAAATGAAGGATATGTGCTTCTGTTGGAGTACATATATTATTATAGAATAAAAAGAGCCACCATATACAGTTATAATGGGATGTACTGGATATTCTTCAGCATTTTCATTGTTCTTGAGAATATAATCTAAGGAAATGAGACAGGATATCTTCATATAGGAGAAAAAAACAAAAGAGGACATGTCAGCCTGGCAGACATGGCTTCCCCTCCGCGGTTCTGCCTCTCTTTCCTCTCTTCTCAGCTGCACTTTGATGTGTGCAGTCTGGGCGAATGTCATTTGGCTTCATCATTCTCCACTATGCCGCTGATGAAAGAGCATTTCCTGCTTTATCGCTGCGGTACTGGTGTTCTTTTCACGTTCCTCGCTACCAGAATGCTTTGCAGTGCAACACATCTCTTCTTTTTCTCATCCCTGTGAAAACCACATCTCCCAGGGCTTTTAATCTTCACAACAGAGTCTCAGTTACCCTCCTAACACAGACTGTCAACAGGTGGCCATATTCATCTCCCAAAGCATCATGGTCCTCTGTATTGGCTATGGGTAATCACCTGACTTGTTGAACACAATGTCTTTATGCTACAGAAAGAAAAAAAAAGCATATTACATCTATACTGTTTATACAAAATACATTCAGTTTGGGTTTTGTATGAAGTGGGTCATGCACAGCTTTCAGTGGTTTCATGTGTTTTCAATATTATTTTTCATATTGATTTTAATATTTTTAATGGATCGTTTACTAAATTAGAAAACTGTAAATTGAACTGCCTTGAATCTTGTACACTGTGATGCGGTCATATCAACAGGGGCGGAGCAATTACCAGCCCCAACAGAGCCCTACCCCAGTGCCATCCCGCTGGATATGGTAAACATTAAAATATACCAATGAGGAAATCGGACGGAAGATTTGAGCGGAAAACTGTAATTTCCAAGAGCCCCTGAAGGCACATCCCGACGCAGCAGTACCCATGTCATTGGGTAAAGGCTCTGGCAGTGGCACGCGTTCCAAAATGATCCAAAACACAGTCGCAGTATTGATAACAGCAGGTATTTATAACATATTACACTGTATTACCTTTCTAATGAGAGGTGATCACACACTTGCAGTATATAAAAAATAGCAGCACGAAAGCGTCACGCACTGTCCGCTCCACGTCTCGTTTAAATTAGCCACGAGCCCCGCTCGCGCTGATGTAGATTATCTTTTAGACAACGTCTTTGTACATATGTTTGTTTGAGTGCACATGCTGAAAAATAGTGTTGTTTTATTATTTTAGCAAAGCTAGCCCATGCTTGAAGTCTGTGTGGTAAGTGTATGCAGTATGTGGAGAACCAGTCATTAGTTTTCTACTGCATGTAAGCAGGCTATGCCTGTCATATTAAAGCTTTGAATCAACATCACTATACTGTAATGTTAGGGTTTAATTCGCTACCTAGATTCATAAATTTAATTATTTTTTTCCTCCATTTATCATATTTATGAAATCCTTGCTCACCCTTTCGCCACCCCTTAGCATTGGGGAATATGGGATTTAATCGGTGTGGGGACAGGGGAAGGACGGCACCACTACACAATCACACTTCAATGACAGACCTAGAGAAGCGGACTAATATACATAGGACTAATCAGAGATCACTGATTTCAGTTGGGGTAGCACACGTGGTTAATGAGGGGGCGTGGCACATTACGAGCAGGTCATGACAATCACTTGCTTTGACTCTGTAATACGGCCATATCCAAAAGGAATGATTATATCCTAAACTGACAATAATTCAGATTAACGTCTTTTCTTAATTTAAAATAAGTTCTTTGACAGTAGCATTTCAACATATAAATGTATTTGGCAAACCATTTATTGTATACATAACATAGTAACCAGTGTTTTGAAGTGGGAAAAAATAAGTGCAGGAACTCTAATATTCCGACATTTGACATTTGTGCGGTGAAAAAAAAATCAAGTCTTTAGGATGTGTTGGTTCAAAAACTATTCTAATTTAATCATTTTTCCAAGCAATAACCTATAGGCAGCCCACGCTAGCATGATTAGTTCATGGACCACCAAGGATGACCACCACTTCCGTTTAATGTATCTTTTTTATTGAGTTTTTCAGTGAACAATGCCATCATGATATTCACAGTA
>JAODKE010000138.1:4483989-4499113 GCA_026779605.1 Mormyrus hasselquistii
AACGCTGAGCAATGTGTCAAGAGGAGTATACAAGCATTACGGCAAGTATCAGAAAGTTTGCTTTAGGCTTGATTCTGACATATATGTGTTTCAGTAAAGAGTGAAGTTAAGGATGTGACCATGTTCAGATTTAGTGCGATGCATAGGCATGTATAAATATAAGCTAACAGTCATTTCTCTGCAACATTCAGTCAACCATAGAAAAAACTGATATGCACATTTTCTTACAATTTTCAAATTTGATCCAATCTCCATAGTTCAACCCTGCCTGAATCTACTGTCTATACCAACTCACCTTTAAATTTCCCATGATTCTAGTTGGGGTGTCAATTTCACATTGCTGTAATTCTGGTTTGAATCTCTCATGACACACGGCTTAGTCCTTTTATTTATTCTCTTAATAGTTTGAAAAGTCCAAGGCCAATCATGACAACAGCATCCTTGAATTATGTAACCTTCAATATTAAATAAAGCTGTGAAAGACCACAGTGGACCTTAGTTAACTCGGAAATGAAAGCATTTTTTTTTTTTATTGGAAAGCAATAAATGGTTTATTGATGCCATGTCATTCATTTCTACAGCAGTTCTTCGGTCTGCATATGAACTGCCTGTCTGGGGTCAACTTCATCTGCTACTGATATATTTGTATGAGTACTCCTCTTGCGTAAAAATGAAGAAGGGATTAAATAAAATGAAAGTAATGAACAGAACCAACTAATTCAAAAAAGCTCCCATTGTTGTGCAAATTAAAAGACATGCTATTACTGCACGTTGTATTAATATACTATAGCTACATACTACATAGATTTGCGATAATGAATGATTAATGTTTGTCTAGTACGTATTTTCCTTATGATCCCTGGCATTATTGCTAATCTTCACAGCAATGTAAAACGTTACGTACAGTGCCTGTGTCTATGCTTAAGTAATGTCTTGTAAATTATTTCTCAAAACTTCTCACCTCTCACCACTCATCTTATTAAGAATCATCTTTGTTATTTCCATTTGATGCAATTATCTGCAATTAATCCATTAAAAACATCACTTGGCTGTGCAAATGCAAGTCATTCAGCAAGAGCAAAGTGCTTATGAACAGTGAGTAGTCAAAGTTTGAGAAGTAACAACTACAGGCCCACCTGGATAGGTTCCTAAGATAGGAAAACGATAATATTCTCTTACCGATAGAAATTTGAAGGTCTTCAAAGCTCCTTGAAGGTCTACCAATACCAGGGTAACCAATATCAGCTTATATCATGCAAATATAAACATTCTAGATATTCTCAGATTCTGTTTAATTTTTGAATATCTGCAAAATATGCATTTGGAATTTCCATCCATCCTTCCATCTTCTATCTATGGGAGGCCAGTCCAAAAAAGACACGCGCACACACACGCACACACACACACACACACACACACACACACACACACACACACACACAATCATACTGGGCAGCTGAGAGACACATTTGGAATCTCCTTCTAATAATCTGCTCTTTAACATTTGGTTAATCTTTATATTTTACTATTTACTTTACTATTTTTTTTTTTACTATTTTTTATTCTTGTTAAGATTTGGAAAGTGAGTGAACAGTAATAAATGAAAATACAGTAGAACCTTGGAACTCGAACGCCTTTTAACTCGACCAACTCAGACATCGAACGGGTCTGTTGAATTTTTTTTTGATTTATATGTCAACCGAACACTTGGAACTCGACTGTTCCTGTTAAAACTTATATGGGTCGAGGCGCGGTCAGCTCTACCAGTTCAGACCTTGAACAGGTCGGTCAAGAAAAATCTAGCCGTAACTCGACCGCCAACTCGAAACACAACAAAACAGAGCTAATGAAATGGAGCGAGATGTATCTTTGATAGGCTGAAATGAAGGCAAACGGACTTACTGGGGTGCTGATGCCTACTGTATGAATCGCTCTCAGTCTCACTATACCTATTGGCCGAGTTTGAAGTCTGAAAGCTGTGTTCCTGTGTTCAGTGTGAATTTTTTCTGTACTTTATCCACAGTATGTTTAGTAATCCAGTAATGCTGGCCCCTAAGAAAGTGAACAGTGATAGCAGCAAACCACAGAGGAAATTATAGCGAGACGTGAAGGTGGCACATGCGTGTCTGCTCTGGCTTCAGAGTATGGGATTGTCATTCATTTTATGTTTATTGCACTTGTATATGTCGTATGTTTTTCATATGTGTATTAGTTTTGTATTGATTGTTAATGCTTTTTATCATTAGCTAGGTAGGTAGAAAAGTTTACATAAGAATTTGGAGGTCTGCATTTCTTATGGGGAAATTTGACTTGGAACTCGACCAAATTGCAACTTGACTAGCCTTCTGGAACTAATTAAGTTTGTGTTCCAAGGTACCATTGTATATTTCAAATAAAACAAATTTCTTTTATGACAAGAAAAGAGGTGCTGTTGTGGCCAACAGGTTAGCCCATATTGTGGTCTGTGTGGATCCCTATACCCCAGTGCAGCTACGGGGACACTGTGCTGTAAAAATGGTGCCATCCTTTAGATGAGCCGTAAAACTGAAGTCCTGAATCTCTGAGGCCATGAAAGATCCCTCAGCATCCTTTGGAGTTGTAGGGGTAGTATCAATCACCCCCTATATCAATTTGGTGAATTCTCTCCTGCTCCTTCATCCCCTTAGCTACTGTGTGGTGAGCGTACTGGTGCAGAGCAACTGCCATTGTGTCATCCAGGTGGGGGCTACACAGTGGTGGTGGTTGAATTGGCTCCCCATTGATTTTGCAAAGCACTTTGAGTGTTTTGCGCTATATAATTGCAACTTGCATGCAATCATTCATCTATCAATGCATGTCTGACATCCTATTAACTGGTTTTGTGGTGATGGTCTAATTCTAGGCTATCCTTTAATTTATTTTTCATTCTTCAGAGTTTGACACAATGTATCCCTGTGCATAGGCAGAATTAAGTGTTTTTTCAAGAAACACATTTACAAAACACAAGACAATTAGTGCATCTTATTTCTTCAAATATGAGAATGCTTATAAACCTCCAAAACTATTAATTTTACTCATTATCTGCTAAACAATTATTAGGTCTACAGTTTAACTATGAGGTAATGCACCACACCTGGGTAAAATGTGTATAAAAAGTCTCAAATCACAAATTTCAACTAACTGCTACTCATTAACACATGGATGCTTGATGGATGCTCTCCAGACTTCCCACAAACACCTGCAGACTTGAGAATTCTACTAGTCTAGTGATATCTTTCTGCTCAAGTCGTGGTAATATGCCGCAGAGGTGCGCCTGTTTGCCTGACTGTCTGTCTGACATCTTTCGCTGTGTTTATTCACGTTACTGTAACTGCCAGCCAAAAGAAAACACCTATTGGATAGAAAGTGTACTGAATGAGGGATAAAAAAGGTTCATTTGGAGTCACCAGAGTGAACTGAGCTTAGCACTCATGAGAAATCCTACAGTATAGCGGCACCTGTGCATTTCCATAACTATGGGACTTCTTTGTATTACCCCAAGTCTAGAGAGATTCAACTCTGCAGCTTTTTACAGCTGCATTACATGCTGCCACCCCTTAAATGAATATGCCAGCAAGATGGCAGCGTGGTCGGACACAATGGCCCCTCTCTCTCTCTTTCCGTGTATAGTGGCTAATGTATGTTTTAGTGAATGTTTGTGTTTGTTATGTTCGAGCAAGTGTTTGAGTGAGTGTGAGTGTAGTCAACCGACAACGTTGATTACAAGATATCGTCGCCACTGCCTTCTAAGACACAAAACCAAACATTACATCTTGGACCAGAAAGTCACGGAGACACTTTGGGGCCTGCTACTTCTTCGCCGGATCACCACGTCATCACTCTCTTGCGGTATCTCCCCCAGAAAGGAGGCCCCGGAAGCGGTGTGAGTGAAAGTGGAAGCGGGGCAAGCGCGGAGGCATCCAGGCTTAGCTAGCTGCTATACCGCACAGACCCACGATACCGTTCCTCGTTCTGACCAATGTACATTCACTAGACAATAAAATAGATCACATTCAGCTCCTGAGATCTGCATGGCATGACGTGAGGAACTGCTGTGTTTTTATTTTTACGAAATCTTTGCTTAATGACAAGATACTGGACTCTGCTATCCAGCTGGCTGGGCTAACATGCTATCAAGCCAACCAAGTCTTTATGGAAGGAGGTACGACTCATGGCAGGGGAATCTGTGTTTACATTAATGACGCTTGGTGCAGAAATACTACCGTTGTGCACAGACACTATTCTCCACTGGCGGAGTTTATTATTACCAGGTGTCGACCTTTCTACCTACCGAGAGAGTATACATCGATTCTGCTTGTTGCTGTATACATTCCTCCAACGACTAAAACACCTTGGAACTCATTGAACTCTACCAGGCTATCAGTGAACAACAAACAGCACACCTGGACGGATTCCTCATCACTGCAGGAGACTTCAACCACGCAGACTTAAAAGTTTTATGACCCAAACTATACCAACATGTGGACTTTCCTACAAGAGGAGACAACTCACTGGTTTCGGTGCACACAACCTGCAAGGGAGTCTAAAAGGCCTCCCCCCTCCCCCACCTAGGTCTCTCTGATCACATCAACATCATGCTGAGACCTGCATACAGACCCAGACTGAGAACCAGCAGAGCAACACAAAAGCAGGTACAAGTGTGGCAGGAGGGAGCCTCCAGTGCGACTGTTTTAGCATTACGGACTGGGACATTTTTAAACAAGCAGCCACTTACAATGACCGCACAGACATTGAGGAATACGCAGAGGTGGTCACAGCTTACATTGCAAAATGTATCGATGATGTCACCCTCTGGAAAAATATCTCTGTTTCTGCTAACCAGAAGCCATGGCTGACAGGAGAGGCCCAGAGGCTCCTGAGGACACTGCAGGACTAGCAGAAGCCAGAGTCAACCTGTGATGTGGCAAAACAACAGTACAGCAAAGATGCTCAGTCTCTCTGGCGCGGCATCCAAACCCTCACAAACTATAAACCCCCACCACAGACCTGCGACGGTGACATCTCACTGCTCTACTGTCTAAATGACTTCTCCGACCGGTTCGAGACATTTAAGAGAACTCCGGCACAGAAAACTATCTCTCCCCCCCGGGGCGAGCAGGCCATATGTCTGGCCCCAGCCAGCATGAAGAGAACCCTCTCTAGGATTAACCCATGTAAGGCAGCGGGACCAGGCAACATACCTGGTCGTGCTCTGAAGGACTGTGCTGAGGAGCTCAAGGATGTGCTCGCTGATATCTTTAACATCCCCCCTCGACCAAGCCAGCAAGATCATCGGTGCCCCACTGCCCTCCCTCCAGGACATTTTCTACACCCACCTCAACCATAGAGCCATGAACGTTGCTGATGACTCCTCCCATCCTTTACACTCCCTCGACCGGAACCTCCGGGCTCCACAAGATCCAACAGCTTCATCTACCAAGCTGTCAGGATGCTGAACCCTGTCCACTACCACACCCCCCTTGCCCCCTGCCCCTGGAGCGTAACAAGAGAGTCACTACCTACCAAGTACCCTACCATAGCTGCTACCATATAAAGACTCAGTATTACATCTGCTGCTAACTGTCGTTTTGCACATCTCAAAAGCTGCTCTAAAAATGCACCTCCTCACTTTACATCGCTGTTACTGGTCTTTTGCTGTTTTTGCACTACTGACTACTGCATATTGTACAAAGGTTTACGATTTTCAGTACTATCGGTATTTATCTTACTGTATATCTTATACATTTATACTTTTTGTATACTTTATATTTTATTGTACTACGAAGATGAGAGAGAAACAGCATTTCGATTCCCTTGCATGTTATGCAAATATAGTGAATTGACAGGCTATTTGATTTAATTATGGATTGGAATGAAACAAAATGTACAGAGAAGCATAAGTACCAGTTTGTTAAATGGGCCACAGTGGGGACCAGGTTGGAGATCAGGTTTTGAGGGTCAAGAGAAAAATAACTTAATCCTTACCCTCATCTCCTGATTTAGCCCCACCCTGCCCCAGGTCAGTCAAACCCCATTAAACAGTGATGGTTTTGCATTAAAACTGGGAAACTGTGAGCAATCCACAGGCACTGCCACTCAGACACGAGCTCACAGAAAGCCTGGCTTTTGCTAAATACATTTCGTGGCTTCAAACAACAGAACAATAAATAATGTGACAGGAAGGTCGCTTGTTAAGTGAACCTGTATGTCCCTCAAGGAAAACTGCAAGTTGCCAGAGTACAGCTGCCCCCACAGAGGTGGTGTGAACATCATGCCTTCAGTACGGCAATGACTGCCATAAAAAAAATATATATATATATATATATATATATGTAGTAGTGCAGCATAATTCAAACAAATGATACAATAACATTGCCAGCAGTCATTTTTTGCTTATACTGTACATTGTATACATACATGGGCACACGCGTAGACGTATTAAACCAAAAATGATTGTAACAGGCCAAAGGGGCTTGATTTTGTGACTCCCAGTGCAAATGTTACATAAAGGATGTCCCTCTAAATCTCTCAGCCTATAGGAATAATATTCATCCATCCATCCTGAAACAGTAAAACACTGAAACAGTGTCTGGGGTCCATCCCAGAATGCACAGGGGCACTGGCAGCAAGGAAATGCCAGTTTATCATTAGACATACAGTTACACAGAGAAGTGCACATTGGATCATTTAGAGATGCCAATCTGGCTAAACTGCAGGTCTTTGGGCCATGGGAAAACACCAGAATACCTACAGAAAACCCAACAAACATGCAAAATCCAGACAAAAATCCAATCCGTATCCTCAAGTCACGACTTTCTGTGCCACCAAGCTGTCCATATGAAAATGATATTTTGTTTTCACTTTGAACGTACTAATACTGATTTGAGGTATGAAAAAAAAACTAAAAGAATATAATGCTAATGAAGTTTAACATAACATGGGGAGAGGCGTGCAGTAATAAGCAGTCAAATAATTTATGATGCAGTTCCACCTACACACATTCTTCCTGCAAGTACATTAAACCAACATTTACCTCATTAAAACTTTATCGAGGTAAATGCCGCATCATCCCTGTTTTCAAAGCATTTAAATTCATTGCAAATAGCTCAAAAATGACTATGCATAGTTTATCAGGTGGTGTGTTTCCTGTTTACGGTTGTGATTTTTGTGCATATTATTTACATCAGTTCCTTTCATTAATGCAAAAAAAATGTTCTGTGTGACAGAAGTAAGTAGAACTTCTGTTAAAGGTTTAGGTCTCTGTTTGCAGTACTGCTTTTTTTTCTGCTGTCCTACCCAGGCACCACCACCTTCATCAAGCACTGCTTGAATTGGATCTATGAACACCTACAGTAGTACTGTCCTTGACGTGGGCAGCTGATTCAGTGTCACCATCAAGTCCAGCTGTGCCCCCACTAGCTGATCGAGCACATTCCCATAATTGCGCTCACCACAACAACCACAAATGGGTTCTGCTAATTGTTTCATGTTTATCATGCCCATGGGGCAGGAGATGACAGCTGGACTGTAAGTTTTCTTTCCCTCCCCCCTGTATAATGCAAAATAATTAAACCAGTATGTAGGTGGAATTGAAAAATACCTTCAAATTTAAAAGAGCTACTATGAACTATTTTAAAAAGTATTTAGAACTTTGAGGGAATTTATAGTCCTACATCACAATGCTCTGTAGTGCAGTTCTCCTGGCTCAGTTTAAAAGTGTTGCATTTCTGTTTGAATGTAGGCAGTTGAAGCTTAAACTGGGCTGAAATGGCTAAAACATAAATAGCCATGCTGACAGATCTGTTTTTCACCTGCCATCTTGCTTTTCTTCTTTCTGCCACAATTTTTTTTCCCTTTAATATCCATCCATCCATCCATCCATCCATCCATCCATCTATCCCCTAGCTATTTCTCTTGTAAGGCCCAGTGGATATGCCTCATAAAATTTTTAGTCTTTCCAATTATTTTTGTTATTTTGACTTGGAATTTTAAATTAAAATGAGAGCGTGAAGCTTAGTTATGACAAAAAGCCAACAAGCCAACGCCAGATTTTACTTTGTTTTAATTGCTGCGACTGATAGTCAGGCTATGAATATAAGACCAAGACCATGAAAAATGCATTCTCGTATAGCCATTATAGGTCATCTTTCGTTGTCAAAGACCAGTTCCAATACCAAGAACAGAAGTACGGAGGATGGTAAAAATCTTGCTCCTGTCCAAATATCAGGATACATCGGTTTCATCTTCACCAAACAAGACCGATCCCATCATTTATTACGTCACAAGTTCTTTCTTGGAAGGCAAGTTAGCAAGAAAAGAGTGGCCTTCACATTCTTCATATTGAGATTTACCCAGTGTTTGATTTACTGTCATTTTTATGCACAACTCTGCACATTTTATTCTCCTAATCTAATTTTGTTTGGTTTGTTTTTTTTCCCTCCTGATGCAGCGTGGGTGTCAGAAGGTTCAGATATGATCATACAAGTACACAGCCCGACAACCAATGTTTATTATAATAACAAACAAAACTCCCACATAAAAAGAAAACCTCCATCACCTCTCCCCCTTGGGCCTGAAGACACAAAACAACAAATTAAATCCACATAGGAAAAATAGTAGCATTTTCCAAATGCTCGACGGGAAAAACAATTCAGGTGTTGAACATCCTTTTCAGAGCTGATGGCATTCTCTGTTACAATCACCCTCCCGGTTTGCAAAGCCCTTTCTGTGCCTGGCATGCACCCAGGTGTCCTTTCTTTGTACGAGAGCTGAGAACAAATACATGCTCTGTATTTGCCCCCAACCCCGCTCTTCCATTTTCACCCCCATTTTTATGTGACTGTATTAGCATGGGAAGGGCTGTAACCGCATTGCAATTCCCTGCTTTGCATTGTCTCAGCACACTTTATAAAGTGTAACTGTGAAAATAATTTAACATTCCATTGACTGGTTTATACAGAATTGTGCACATTTCAGATCAAACTGAATACTGTTTTATTATGTACCTTTTCTTATGTGTTTTAGTTCTGTTAACCAGAAGAACGATCATATTTTAATAAACGGGTTAATATTCAACATATTAGCTAGCTATTCAAAAGGGAGCAGCATTTTATGATACAAAAAATGTTAATGTTCATGACTTTTCATTGAATTAAACAACTTATATATAAATTCAATAACTATAATGAATTTCTGTGGCCCTATACTAGATGGATGGATGGATGGATGGATGATGGACGGGCCGACATTTAATTGTTTTACATTGTCAGAGTACCTTAGCTAAAATTACCATTGACATGAAATATTGTTTAATTTAACTGATTGATTAATTTGAAAAGCAGGGTCTGTCATTCCGAACTGCTTAAATATGTTTTGGTTTAGTGTCAGACATATACTTTTTGTTTAATGTTTTTCCCTTTTCTGCCTCATTCTTGAATTTGGGCATTAATTGATTGGAGGCAGCATATTCAGCCACCGACAGAAAGTTGAGGTTGTAGAGAGATTTTAATATATGAAGAATCTTGAATTACTCCAATTTGACAAAGTCGGTGCATGGTGGCATTCAGGTTTGTTGTAGTGACATTCCTTTGGCCTCCTGTTGGGCGTCCTGTAGTTCACACTGCATTAAAAGCTTCATTGAAATACCACAGATAGCAAGGTCATTAAAAGCAGGCCAGAGGCCTGAACACGTGGCCTTACACTTCAGCAGGCCTCTCATTTTCCTTCACATAGCAACATCACAGGGTTAGATGTTAAATTTTTGCTACTAAGATGCCAAGTTCACGATGTGCGTTCTGGTTAGAGATAGTCAGATAGTCTTTCTGAGTTTCACAGAGGAATGGCAGGCAGTTATACACAAGAATCAAGGTCATTTTAAGATAATGGAAAACAAGTCTGTGTTCTTGGTTTTCTCTTGCAGTTATTGATCCATTTCCCATGGTTCTTACCCTCACTGTCCAATTTGTCTCATTTTTCATGGTCACATCCTACTTTGCGCCATAACATTAAATTATTTTAAGAAACCTAGAATCTTCACAATGTATCCATTTTCAGAACTAGCAGTAAAATTAGAAAATTAGTGATATATCAAAATAAAAGGTCTGGAAAAGCCTCTTTGGCAACACAATCTAGTACATTGTGTTAACATTGCCACTTGAATTGAAAGTAACAGATGAATGTAAGATGAAAACTAAGCACACACGCAGCCCCCTTGGAGAAACAAACACAGCAGCTTGTCTCAGACCAAAAGCCTTTCATTAGAATCACTTGAATATAAATAATAGTGATGAATTGGTCCACCGACTTTTTCTCACAGTTAATGGAGTATAGCGTGTCAAGTGATTTCCTATACTATATTGAAAAATTACAAGATCCCAAGAGTATGTCATCCACATAAAAGGTCTCAGTGTCACAACTTGATAGTATTACTTTAAAAAGCTGTTTGTAACGTATATAGTCCGAAAGGCATTATAAAAACAAGAATTAGGCTAACAAAGGTTGTAATACTTATTAGTTTCTGTACTTATTTAAAACATTTTATGCATATTATGGGCCCTATTCATGTTATTTGCTGCTTCAGTGATTGTTTTCTTTAAATTTCTTCTCACAGATATATGACTTAGGCAGCTGTTTTACAAGTTCAGATCGACTGATTTGTTGGCAATGTGTAGAAAATGTTTTTTTTTTTCTAAGAAATAGCAATTAGATGAAATAACTGAGAGGTTGAAAGAACTGAGTATAAACACACACATATCGGGGCACGTGTGGCTCTATGGGTTACACCCCTACACCTGTCATCAGAAGGCTGCCGGGACAAATGTCACAGTTAGCAGGGTGAATGTTTTTCTGTATCATGTGCACCAATAGGTACTTGAACTACTTACATTGTAGGTTTTATTCTTTTAACATAAGAACCAAGATCAAGCAATTTATACTATTCCAGACACTGTCAGTGTGGCTGTTAACTTAACACTTATCCATGACTGTGCTATCAAAGACCCAATAGCATTTGGTCTCTTTTTAGTTTGACAGTCGAAAGGATATACGATAAACATAAGAAAATGGAAATCTCTCCATTAGGACTATGAATGAAGGCCATGTGGAACTACAGTCACAATCCCTCTGAGGTTTGTCCTGTCACCAATGACCTGAGCAAGCAATGGCACTATAGTACTATGTCTCAAAAGAAATCAAAAACGTTCTGTCACACAAATAGGACTGTGACTTTATTCTTCTGTTTTTTTTTCCCAGTTATATTTTATAAAAGTAAGCCTGCCCTTTTAAAAGGTAGGGAGCTAAAAAGTATGGCATGCTATGGTGGACTAATGTAGATTTAGAGGTCATTTACTGTACTGTACTATTCCTCTAAAAGTATTACACAAGTGAATGTGGTCTATGATGGACAAACATCTGACATCCCCTTTCCCAATGAATTCCTGTTTCATCTTCCATTTAAGTAATACTATAAAAACATCCAATTATATCCTGAGTGAAACCTTGAAAACCTTGAAAAGTTGTGCACTGCATATTCTGACAGGCAGAATCCTTAATCTTTTTATATAATAGTGTTGTAAACTTGTAATAAGTCTACAATCGTGGGCAAAACTTTTCATAATGACAAAAGTATTGGTTTTTACAAAGTTTGCTGCTTCAGTGTTTGTAAATCTTTTTGTCAGATATTTCTATGGTATACTGAAGTATAATTATAAGCATTTCATAAGTGTCAGAGGGTTTTATTGACAATTATGTTAAATTTATGCAAAAAGTAAATATTTGCAGTGTTGGCCCTTCTTTTTCAAGACCTCTGCAATTCACCCTGACTGCTGTCAATCAAATCCTGGGCCAAATCCTGACTGATGGCAGCCCATTCTTGCATAATCAATGTTTGGAGTTTGTCAGAATTAGTGGGTTTTCGTTTGTCCCCCCGCCTCTTGAGGATTGACCACAAGTTCTCAATGGGATTAAGGTCTGGGGAGTTTCCTATTCATGGACCCAAAATGTCGATGTTCCCCGATCCACTTAGTTATCACTTTTGCCTTATGACACGGTGTTCCATCATGCTGGAAAAGGCATTGTCCATCACCTAACTGTTCTTGGATGGTTTGGAGAAGTTGCTCTCGGAGGATGTTTTGGTACCATTCTCTATTCATGATTGTGTTCTTATGCAAAATTGTGAGTGAGCCCACTCCCTTGGCTGAGAACCAAACCCACACATGAATGGTCTCAGGGTGTCTCAGGATATCTCAATACCAACAAAAATCATACCTGTAGTTTTGGCAAAAAGCAGTCTTGCTTGCTTGCCTCTCAAGAACGAACTTAGGGGCCCAATAAATCATGGAATTGTCCTCTTTTGGCTGGGATGAAACTGATGTATGCTTGATATTTGGGGTGGGGCAAGAATGACATCTCAGGACAGGACCTGTACTTCTGTTCTTAGTATTGGAACTGGTCTTTCGGCAATCGAAAATGATGTAAAACAGGTTTTTTTACTGATATAGGCAAATATTTATTCCTGCACAAAATGTAGTATTATGATGACGGATGTTACACGGACTGTGAAAAATGCAAATGCAGATCCCACTGTTCTGATTGCAAGTAAACTTTTTTAAGTCAGATGTTATGCATATGGTGGTGTGTTTTTTAAACTAAGACAGTTTTCATAAAATTAGATTTTAAAAATCGGAATATGTCTCCTTGCGTACAATTTCACAATCTTTTGGAATGTAACCCCTGTATCATGATATATATATCACGTCGCCAGATCATTGCTAATACACATCCCTACTTTACACATACAGTAACGTAATGAGGTCATACATATATTGTTTTGTTTTTTTTTTTTTTGCAATTCAACAGCAGTAGATTACCCAACATACCTTGCGATATGATTTATTATTTGCATAAATCTTATACCTCAACAATGGCATCCTGTCAAGGGCTCCCTGTCTAGGAAAGGCTCCAACCCAGACAAAGGCAGTTGGTTAGAAGATGGATCAATGGATTTATAGCTCTGCAGATAACTTGTCTTTTCTTATACAGGTATACTCATATACAGTCAATAACAAGAAACCATAACATTTGCACCATTTGTTTCTAACAGTCCAGGTTTGAAAACGGTTTTACTTATCCATTCTTTTCTTAGTAGATGTTTTTGAGTAACAGTGATAGTAGACTTATTCATTGAAGCAATTTTCTTCTCAGAAACAGAGACTCCTATGATTTTTTTCACTGCACCCTAATATAACAGGCTGTAATACCAAACAAATCCCAAAGTTTCTTATGCACAATGTCTGTCCACTAATCTGCCCAGGGTAAAATGAACTAACAAATAGACAATTTCTGTCTGAAAACTAATGGTGTGGTGTGATTTCTCACCCCTTGCTGACTATGAAAAACATCATTTTGTGTGTCCCTTGCCATATCTTTTATTCAGATTCTTCAACTTAGAAACAATTAATCACAATTGTGCTGGCAGACAGATATGAAATTTACATAATTTAATAGCTATGCATTGTCTTGAGAATGGAAAGAGATTGTAAGTCCCTGACCAGTCTCCCAATGGAGAAGCCAAGACTCTAAGTTTGCAGTAGTAAAATCTTCTGAAGATCTCTGCTTTTTGACGTTCTTTGTAACAATGGCAAGGTATTGAGCTATCGCCATGCTCACAACTAGTTAAGGGTAGCTGTAAGAAGCTTTTCTAAAAACGAATAAGGGTGCGGCACAAGCTAATCGGAAACATTATGTAAGGATTAAATTTCCACTGTTTGTCTAGATGCACTAGTCCAATGCATTGTGCAATTTATTATCATCTCTCAAGTGGTGGCGAAATGTGCTGCATAAGCGTTTCTTAATGGCATATCCCAGGTTCTACATACTGGTTCTGGTTAAGTGCTAACTTGTATGTATATTTCTCATGGGTAGACTGTTATGATTTGCATTAATATTGCATTAATACAATATCATCAAAGGACAAGTATAAATTTAAACATAGTGGAGACTGAAATAAACAAAGAAAATGCTTTGCTCAGAATTTTTTGGCATTTGTTTTTCTGCTTTTATCAAAGCCTGTGATGATTCACTTTCTTGCTCTTATCACCTACAAACGTATTTTAAACAAAACATTGTTTCTCTTTAATGATTGTAATCGAAGAGGTGTTTTGACATTTTAGCATTTTAAACTTTAACCATTGCTAATTTTGACACGAAACACGCATGGCGTTATTTTGTCTCTCTGCCTTTCCCAGTTTCATTTTTACATTAATGTTTTAATGGTTTTCATTCATTACAGTGTTTCTTTCACACTACTTTCTGTTTTTCTTCCCTTATGAAATAAATAAGTATAATGTATTCTAAGTTAATTGCTTTGTTGATAAATAAAATAAACAAAAGTGGGATAAATATTTATCCAAGTGAAAGTCACTGTTGTGCAGATTTGTAGAAAAGTCGTATTCCACCAGCTGTCCTTCAATTTTGTGTTTTAACACAGCAAAAGATGAAATATCATACTGTATGTAATAATTTGCCATTGGAGAAATCTAATATAATAAAAGTATTAAAAGCAATGATTTTATTAACCCTTATAAATACAGTATAATAAATTAATAATAATAATAATCCGTGCAGAAGCATCTATCCATTTTCCAAAACCATTTCTTCAGTACAGGGTCACAGTGAGCTTGGAATGAATCTGAAAAAGCACAGAACAAATGCATATGGGATGCCAGCCCATCCCCTGGCACACACATACAGTAGGGCAATTTGGAGACACCAGTTTGCCTTGTGCGATGAAACCACACAAACCCACATGGGGGGAGCAATCAAATGCGAAATCCTGAAGGTGTCAAGCCACAGTGATCACTGAGTCACCCCATGTAGATGAGGACAACCGAAAGCACAAGACTTTCAGATACATATTAACCCAGTATACAAAGCAACTGTGCAAGATGTAGTGGGGAATGGAAAAGGAGTAGCAAAGCATTAGCAAATATATCCCTGTGATTCATGAATAGTTTATGCATTAATTCATGGACTGCAGAATTGGGGGGGGGGGGGCCCAATGGTTGGGTAACTTTTGGAGCATGATTAGGGGGGGCAGTGATGAACAACC
>JAODKE010000138.1:4499213-4513061 GCA_026779605.1 Mormyrus hasselquistii
CGGGGAAACATGTAGTGGGGAATGAAAAAGACGTAGCAAAGCCTTAGCAACCTTTTCCCGGTGGTTCACGAGAGTTTTCTGGTTAAATGCATGGGCTGCAGAATGGGGGGGGGGGGGCGCCCAATGCTTGGGTAACTTTTGGAGCATGATTAGGGGGGTCAGTGATGAACAACCACAAAAAATGACAAATTAAGAACGTGAACTAATAGACCTTGCAATGTCAGGAGTAAGACATTATGATCATAATCAAGACCCAATTCAAAGAGCTGGGTGGCTTTACCAAGATCTCAATGTGTGAGGCAGATAGTATTATGTAAGAAAATAAATATATATGCATGGAAAATGCAGTCACTCTGCTGTACACTGGTCTGGCCAAACACATCTGGGGATGTTGCTGATATCACATAATGTGTAAATTGTTGCTTTTAATGACAGTGCATTTAATAACACATGAATTTAATGACCTGCTGTAACAACAGCAATGCTCTTTCAAAACAGCGCTGAAAAAAAAATATGATATGTTTGCATTTGTAAAATGTAAGCTGCAATCACAGTACTAATTATTGTAATTGCTGTATATTTTTCATAATCTAAAAACGTGTAACAGAAGTGGTACATTTCTGCTATCACTATTCTAACCCTTTAAACCTCCAGCCTTTTATACTGGCAATTACTGTGTCTTTTTGGGTACCTTAAATAAAGCATAATATCATTCTTTTCAGATTTTACATACAGAGATTATGGTCAATTTGGAGAAAAAAATGGAAAAATGTCTTGTTTACTCTGAATGAAAGGGATATGTTTTCAATAATTTCCCCCAATGATGAACTTTGATGAATTCTTTCTCTTCAAACACATACAGTATCATTATATATCAATGTATAAATGATGTTTCCTCCCTCATTAAAAAAAAATGTTTCCCTAATTCCATTTTCTGTAACCTCTTGGTCAGAACAGGGTTTATCCTGGATAGGATGCCAGTCCATATTAATTCACACTGATGGTGCAAAGTACCCTCAAGAACGCAGGGAGAGCATGAAAACTGCACAGGGACCCAGAGCAGGATTTGAATCCCTTAATCAATCCCACCCCGTCCACTTTTTGTAACCACTTGCCATCTTCAGGGTGGCAGGAGGTCTATCATTGAAGCTAAGTCAGGGAACAACCCACAGGGAGAACATGCCAACTCCACACACGGAACCTGAACAGAGACTCGAACCCCGGTCTTAGAGGTGTGAGGTGACAGTGCTAACCACTGCACCCACCATGTCACCCCCACCCCTTCAACAATATTTCATTTTGTTATCTTTAGATGTATAATGTATGTGCTCCATATTTTTTCCAACTATAAACCCTTATTTTGCTGTTTTTACCAGTAAATGATGGAAGTACCTTTTCTGCCAGTTTATTAGTATTAATAAATAATAGCGTGTTTTGAAATAAGTACTGAGAAGGCAGGCAGATAAAATAAAGAGCAGTAGTTTTTCCTATTCTATCCACATGCCTGCTACATTTACTATGTAATATTGGTACAGGTACATATCTGCATTCAATCAACAAATCATTCGTAATTTCTTGTAGTAGAGCATTCTTACCAACAAATTGGCACAGAGCGCTTCTCAGTAATTTAAGGCATGTTTGTCAGAGAGAACCAAATGGCCAAAAACCCCTTTCAGAGGCGGCAATTGTGTATTACTACAAAAGAGTGTTCCTATAAGTAAAAAATCACAACTGCGGTTTATATTTTATACAAGGATGGCTTGATTGTGGGTGACAGATACTGGAGGTGAGCCTAAGATGATCCTGCTGATAGGGGCAGAGAACTGCAGGCAGTTGTGGCAGAACCAAGGATCATTGCAGCTCATCTATCCATCCATTACACATTGTTGAGGGCTTTTTAAGACCAGTCGATGATTTATCACCTCTGGGGTATCTACCGCTCAGCAGGAGGACAATAGGGCAATAGAAAAAGAGATAACGGTTGTGTTGATATGAATATTATGCAGATATAACTAGCCATATGCAGTGTGGAACAGCCCCAGTAAACGTTTCGATTATACTTTTAAGTATTTAGCAGACACTTTTGTCCAAAGTGATGTACAAGGAAAGCTAAGGGGCAGAGAAGACGGCCATGCAGCAGCCCTAGAGCAGCTGAGAACTTCGCCCACAGGCCCAATGGTGATTCCTACAGTACGCCTGCAATGGAATTCGGACCCACGACCTTCCGGATGCAGACATAGATCCCAAATCCCAAATCTACAGCTACATAACACAACAGCACTAGAGCATAATGCAACCACGATGGAGACCTGAGGAAGTCAGCGGCAAAAGCAAATGAGAAACCTGATGGTAGGGAGACACTTTGATAAGATGACAGCTTTAAGTAAAAATATGAACCGTTCCTGCATCGTTCATGGTTAAAGAAGGCCTGTTTTGGATACAGTTCTAATGTCAGACAACTATTCAGTCAATTATAACAGCGAGTTCTTTTATGAAAGTCTCTGCCACCTATATGTCATTTCTGCTCAAAAGAGCAGAGCTACTCGGACTCATTACTCATCGCAGCCAAGCGCCTTCACTGATCTGCTCCCTTGTTTCTTAACAGACACATGCAATTAAGAGGACAAAAATGAGAAAACTCCTACAGAGATTCACAGTTGCCCTTTGTGGGTGCTTTTGAGCCTGGGATTCCCAGATGGTCCAAGTCTTGGGGGCTTTCTGTCCTCACACCTATGATAGGACCAGAACACCCCCTTAACAAAAAAGAAATTTAAATATTAGATATTTCAGATAGAGAATGCATTCTTAGATGATGAAGTACTATTTCTGACTCTATTGCATTTATGCAGATCTGTCCTGCAAATTAGCCTGTATCCTAAAAAAAAAGATACATTTTATGCATAATATTTGTGGCCAAAATTAATCTGGAACAGCCCTGGCTTGACCAGTATGCAATGTAAATGATTACTACACTGTTACAGCAATATGGAGCGGCAATCCCATAGAGTGCTGTATTTTATACAGATATGCTGAGTAAAACATTAAACAATGTATTTTTGAAGAAACCTCAAAAAATGCAAACAGCTCTGGAAAGTATAGACAAATAAATTGATGCAAAATACATAAATGTATGCTCAGTTAATTAAATTAAAATCCATGTATGGAACGTAAACATGTTTGAGTGTGTATGATGGTAACACATGATGCCGTGCACTTGTGTGTGCCTGCTCTGGTTCCCCCGCTGATATGTACTGACAAGACACGCCTAACCCTTCATTACCTATCGTGATGATTACATGTGCTGAAATAATCACCATTCTTATGGACCTGGTGGTGGGGGGGGGATATCTGGTAATAGGGGACTTCTTTGTTTCGCAATCAGGAGCATGTGATTCTCGAATGCTGCTTTGAGCACGTCGGCCCCAGCAACACTGTGATAAGTACCTTCAATCTGAAGTTTATCTTTTTTCCCCCCAGATGATGTACCAGATTTAATCAAGGAAATGTTGTTCACGGTCTACGAGGGTCTCTGTTAACTCCCATGGATCCCTAATACAGATTCCTGATGAGGAAAAGGGGAAATGGGGGGAAAGAGGGAAGAACAAGAAGAAAATAATAAAGGTAATGAGGTTCCCACAGCTGAATCTGCAAGACTGATAACAGGCCTTAGATTATCAAAATCTGGAAACGGAAAAGAACATGACTGATATGTCGATAAGGTACTACAGGTGGCTGTTTACGCAGCCCTATTATTTGACCTGTCTTTCTTACTGCAATTTATTTATTTTTGCTCCTTGTACTTATTAGTAAATGGCAGAAGATTTAATTGCCAAGTTTGAAAAGTGCCGGAGGTAAAACGTAGTGTGTAGCCTACCAGAATAGCAGCAGTTTGTCATCTAGGTGAATGCAGGTATGCATCTCCCTATGCCACAGTGAAAACTATGAAAAACAAATCATTTATGTAACACTTTGCTTAAGACCATGTTTTTAGCCATTTATAAATACATTCATAACAAATAATGCATCTATATGTGTCTATAAGGATTCACCTTTTAACCGCTGCCTTTGAAAAAATTACACAGAGCAGTTGAAAGTAAATGAAATTACACACACACAAAGTTAACTAACAGCAAAACAGCACAACCAGTGAGAGTGAATGATTGGAAGGTGAATGATTTTTCTTGACACTTTACTTGAAGTTGTCATCGATAAAGCATTACAGATACCTTCATAATGCTTTATAACGGTCAGCGTAAGAATCAATAAAGCATTGCAGCATCTTTTATTGGCTTTATGAATGCATTATAATGTGTTATGAATGTATTCATAGGTTCGTATAGAGATGGCATTCATAGAATGTGTTACCTGATTTTTCTGTGTTTTTTGAAAGCACTAAAAGCTAAAAACCTGTGAAGCAGTCAGTAATCATAAAAATCAACAGTATTTATATTATTTGAATTATATTATTGGTCTAGTATAAAATGACAATCATCCAAATACACAACCTTTCTTATCCAATTAGATCAACTGAGATTATGCTTTTAATTAAAATATTGTATTTGTCAACCCATGTCTTTCATCTCACCATATCAGATGTATCCAGGATATTCAGTTCTGGTGTGTTTATCTTATTTGCCTGATAACAGTAATGGCATCAAAAATAAAAACAGGCAATTAGGCTAGTCTAGACATCCAAGGTAAATCCGGTTGTCTGGTCAATGAAGGTCAAGTACTGGCTAATTCTAGATGGAATGGTACCAGCGCATACAGCCACAGAGAACTCCGACACAAGTAAGTGGCTGAGAATGGCTCACTGCCACTGCAGAAGAGTCCTGCACCTGCGGACCTTACAGGCTGCGATTCTCCATTTCAAAGTGTAATGCAAATCACGCCTAATATCTGAAAATTGCTTTTCGAAGAATCGCATCTAGCTGTTTTTGGATTGTCTATCCATTTGATGCAATTACAGATGCATAACTGAACTAATGCATCATTCCGCTGCTTGTCCCATTTGCTTTTCTTTCAGCTTGCACTATATTTTCTTCAGTTTTTTTTCCTGATGTTATCCTGCTGAATAATATATGGTATGCTTGTAATCTTTACATGGAAGTATGTACTGAAAGCTGTAACTTAGCATTCCTCACTGGGAAACCATATTTGAACAGAGGAACAGGAAACTGATATCGTGTCTGCAAAACAATATCAGATACAGTTATGGTATCTAAATTCAAATCCTTGGAATGCCCTTGTTGTTAATAAGGTAAATACTGTAGAATAGAATAGAATAGAATGCTTTTACTGTACACAACAGATACAATAAAATGCACTGGACAAGTAGTTGTGTGGTATGGTGAAATTTTAAACGAATATGTAATTATTTAGCTAACAATCAATGCTATAAATATTTGGAAACGGTGCATGCATATACACAGTAACATGACCAGTAGTACTGGAAAAGAATTTTAAGATCAAACAAAACAACATCAAACAAAAACAAGAACTTTGTATATCCAGGTAAGTACTGCAAAATATAACTGGATGCACAAAAGCATGAGTGGACTGCAAATTAAAGCTTAACGTTTTTAAATAACTAGTAAACTGACATATTCAGCGTTATAATATTACATGGAAACTAATTATGATTCTGCAGCACCGGTGAAGTGTTTAGGCTTTGGGGAGATTTCAGTAAAAGGTCAGTGTGCTTGCAAAGGAAAGTTATTAAAACACGCTCTTATCAACACTGTGGCTGTTTCACCAGAGGGAGTTTCTCTTTTGGCAAAGGCTTTTAAAATCTTGACATTTACAGTCAACAAAAAAAAAAGGAATTAATATTTCCACTTATATACCAGTTTAGTATATTATGGCAAAGACCTGGCAAACATTATAATTAATGCTTGTATTTCCTCTTTTTGTTTAGAGGAAATAACTTTCACTTCATTACATAAAGTTTAATTTCTTGCTGCATAATCAGGTACAAAGAATCAGTTACAAAGTCTTTATACTTTTAAATCACAACATCTATATTACATACATCAGATCAGTTTGTTTATCAAAGGCATGAAAGAGCAGCATGCGGCAGTAGAAGAGGGCAACGAAATAAACACAGGGTGGGACAGGGAAAGACACACGCGCAAACGTGCACTTTTTACAAATTACTCATGATATAGAGTGTTACAGGTGATAGATGTATAAAAGAATGGTAAGTTTTAGTGGGGGGTCACTTAAAAGATCCTAAGCATTGTGTCCACACAATGGAACTGATAACCATTTATTTTATACATTATTAGTTCAGATTTGCTATGGTGTAAACTTCATATCCATGTCAGAGAGAATGAGGTTAGATTTCCCCAGCCTGTTAAATAGCAGCTCTTTTAGTTGATTATCGGCAGCTTGTTTTTGGGGGGGAAAAAGAATGAAAAGGAGAAGTGAGAATGGGTATTACTGGGGGTGGGAGAATTGCTACGCTAAGATAGAACTTGTCTGTGCATTTCAAACATCCAAGCCCACACTACCTGCGCAACTCTAAACGAAATATCATACTCTGATTTCTTAACCTTTTCATGTTTTTTTTTTTGCATTGTGTAAAAAAAAAAATTACAGACTGTTGACTGATCAGCTGAGTGGATGGAAGCCTAATCAGATTATTATTTCCATTCCTTTCACATATGATCAAGATGCCCAATCATCTGGATTTCCAAAAAGGTGTGGCTTGGAAATGTATCGCCTATTCTTGGAAATTGACCAATGCAGCTAAAAAATACCCAGTTTTCCCACAGTCTGGTGGAATATTTGCCAGGTATTAGTGCCAATAGGTGTGATTCTCTGGTCCAAACTGGCTTTTCTTTTCATCCTCTGCCTTACATTTTTTAATCATCACTTACAGACGTTGTAATTAGAGCTGACCTTGTCTGTTTCCCTTAGGCTTCATGCACTTGGTTCACTTTTTCCATAAATCACCCCTCCTGAAGATGCAACATATTGCTTCTAATCTGTTTGCAGAGGTATACTGTCTTTCAAAGAGCAATACGATAATACAGTACATTGGCTAACAGGTTCCTACAAATTTGTTGTTAAATAAAAATAAGGGTTAAACAGCATTAGAATCATCTGTGAATGTTTAAAATGCTGCTGCTTCACACTCCTGTGACCAAAGATCGAGTCTCCGCCCTGGTTCTGTGTGAAGTTTGCCTGTTCTCCTCATGTTGTCATGAAGAGTTTTCCTCCAGGTTTTCTGGTTCTCACCGCATCAAGGTGTATTGGATTTGTCCATATAGTGTGTCTGTGTTGGTGCCTCATCCTGGATTATCCTGCCTTTTTCCCATAGCTTCTGGGAAAGGTTCTGGATTCCTGCGACCCTACATAGGTCAACTGAGTATAGAGGATGGATGAGTTACTTTTTCACTAATTTATGTTAGTGGATCACAGTCCTGTTTCTGTAGCACCCCATGCTGCTTCCAACCTGCCGTCTTCATTATTAGCCTATTAAGGGCCATCTGAGCCTGATTAAGGTAGAGTTAGAATGAAAACATTCTGACAGGGGTCCTCCAGGAACAGGATTGAAAACCTCTGTATTAGTTAATTACAAAGATCAACTCACAAGTCGGCAGTGATTAAGTAAAAATTGAATTGCTGATCCAAAGGTATTTAGAAACATCTAGTTATGGTTATTCGTGGAAAAAACTGGAAAGTGTAAGTATAGTAACACATTTGCTTAATGTGCTTAATGTGAGTAATATTTTGTATTACAATCAACAATTGAATGCCACTAAACTAAAAACTGCAAAACATAAGTACAACAGTTGTAAAGACCTAAGAAATTAGTTTTCAAATTGTACTTTTGTGACCAGTTAACAGTTATCAAGTAATTATAATTACTGAATGATTCCATTTTTTGAGTTATTGCTTAAATATTTTTATTCAGCTTACAAGCTGCTGATTATCTAGCATTGATTCTAGCATTGGGACATGGGTTTGATCGCTGTTGTGCTGAATGAAGAGATCTGAGTACAAAACTGCTCTCATTTTATCAGACGGGTTAGATAGCTATGTTCCGAGCCAGCTCATCACACCACAGAGATGCCTACGGTCATTTGGGAGAATGCAGGGCTGAACAGTGTCCTCCCTCGAGAGTGTGATATGACTCAAAGTGTCCAGCAAGCCTTAGTGTGGAGCAGGTGTGTGCAAGATCTTTTGGGCCTTGTGTATTGAGTGGGAAATCTCTGGTGAAATTAATTGGGCATTCCAGACCAATGTAAAAATTAGTGAAAAGGTGAATAACATGTTGAAAACCCAATACTCATTTATATGATTTCTCTTTTCAGTCCAGTATGATAAATGTCTACTTTCAGTATACAATTTCCCACAATGCATAGCTAGAGAGGAAACAATAACTGCCAAATGGAGTAACTGAACTATAATAAAAGTACACAGGAACAGGAGATGTATTCAAAAAACAAATTGTGACACAGTAAAGGGATGTGATCTGTCCAAAACAAAAAAAAAAAAAAACACATAATGTGTGAGTGTGTGGGAAATTGAACTAAATAGATTGCAAAACTGATTACAGCATTCACAAGCAACAAAAGGATCTCAAGTATGTGTCCATTTTCATTGCAAATTAAAATTAGATTTGTTTTCTTCTTGTCTGTTTTAGATAACCATGTAGTACTAATGACAACAGACTGAAAGAGACATCCAGGAAATCAAGGAAGGAATGAGGATGTTTAAGACTCTGAGTGCTCTATTGTATGTACAGGAAGTATGTTGTAAAATGAATTAGCAATTGCAGGCAGTATACACTGGAAGGCTCAGATTGCACTGGATTAACTTGCTGAAATCCAAGCGTTTTAAATCCTGCCCCCGCTGTCTGTGTGTGAGCTTGCATGTTTTTCCCATGTCAAGCGAATCTGCCATATCCCCCCCCACCCCCCAGCAATGACATGCACTTAGGTGAATGTACACTTCTAAACTGCCCTGCCTTGTGTCAGGCATAACACTGACTATAAACTACTTACATTGGTATTGAAAAGGACTTGTATTTGTTAGTCTATACTGTACTGTATATATGTGCACAACATTCAATATTTTCTAGTCTATAATGCATAAAGACTGTATTAAAGACTGTATAAATCAGTATATGAAATTTTATAAGTATATTATCATGAGAAGCATATTACTATTATTGTTATCATTATGTTGTTGCTGTTATTAGATGTATATTGTTTGAATTTAAGCATCACAAACATTTTTCTTGTGAATGTTAATGTCCACAGTTACTTCATAACTGAGTAAAAATAGTCTTTAAAACCCACTATAACTTGCAAACCAGGCTAATGTAGTGCCCGCATAACTTGTTTTACTTTTTCTTTGTTGAGATTTTGAACATCTCGTTTGCTTGCAAATTTTATGCATAACTTTTATATTCATTCCACATGCACCCAGACCGTCATTACTACAGTATCTGTTTTTGTATTTTAGTAATTGTACAAAATGAGAGTGGCAAGGTCAACGGAAAACCGACATGCAGAACATATGCAGAGGAAGGCAGAAAACGCGAGTATCCCGCTGTGCTTCCCCCTCCCGTGAATTACTGCAGGATTATTAATTTCTGTTTATGTCTTCGCACGTTAGCAAAGGGCCCCCTCGGGCCCCTTCCACACAGTCTTTATACACAGCGCTAATTATAAGGCTTGCTATTTAGCACAGTGCAATAGTGAGTAAACAGAAAAATGAACAAACTTTAATCAGTATAAATCAGGCTGTGCAAACAAATCCCCAATGGCTGCCTCAGGCTACCTAGGACCAGCCCCATCTTCACAATGCTAGACTTACTGCATAGGGTAGAATTATTAATGAATAATGTTGTTCCTACTCCATCGCCTGGACTCCCAACACTCTTGTATAGAGTTTTTCAGCTACGAAGTCGGGTTTAGTGATCCCAGCCGATCCCCCCACTACGGCTTTAATTTTAAGTTATTGTATCATTTACTTTTTCTCCGCATTATTTCCCAGCATAATACTTTAAAAGCCAGGTAGCAAAACAGCTGTAAGTAAATCAAACCATAACTTTGGTTCCATCTCTGCCGTGTCTTGCCACACCTGTCCTGTCTGTTTAAATAGGTGAGACAAGCTGCCACATGGGAGATTTGATTACTCGCCCCAACTTAACCTCAGCTGATAAAATGACATGACATATATTCAGTAAGACAAGAGATAAATAGCCGGCGGTAATGTGAGGTAGGAATACTCATCTCTATCTCTGCTGACAGGAGGTTGTTCCCTAAATTTTCCCCACCGCTGACCCGTTTCCTCTGCTGGAAAAGGCCCGGCTGTCTAGTGGGCCAGTGTTGCAACTGAGGATGATGTCATGGTTCTGGCAACAGCCAAAATGCTATGAGCATGGAGGCTGGCATTTCCCCCAGGTCACAATGTGACTGCATTCAGTTTAGTCAATCGTTGGTTCAAATCCTGTGTCCAGCAGAGTGATTGGGCCCTTACCCCCCAATTGCTCCAGGGATTGGCTGATCTTGCTTTCTCAGTCTCGCACAGGTATGTTGTCTCGGAAGAAAGTGTCTGCTAAATAATTTCTTATTTTTTGAACAATAAGGTAGTTGTTCCTCTTTTACCTGCCAATGTATTCATGGTCATTGACAAATGATTCAAATTCAGGTTTCTGATTATTACAATAACAAAACTATTGATGCGGTTCATCTCCATGCTTTTACTTGGGAGGACTAACCGTCTGTCAACAAAAACAGAAGGATGTGACACAGGCCAGAGAGTAAGAGTATTAGCATAGGCCAGGGAGTAAGAGTAAGAGTATTAGCATTCGTATTAGCTCTTGTTCCATTGCAGGACCAACTACTAGAGAGGGCTAAGATTATAAAAATTTCAATCAAACGTTTGAATTTATCTGTATATATTAACTTTCCCAACTTCCGAAACTGCTCAATAAATATTTAGATTGTGAAACACTGTCAGACATGGACAGGGGTGCAGTTAACCCTGCATAGATATCATGTTTCAAGTGCAATATTTACCATACTTATCGCCATAATTACCCACCTACTCTGTAGATGTCGTACTTATTTATTATACAGAGATTGTTGGATGTAGTTCTGTGTACTGTATTTTTGTCACATGGTCAGGTAAGGTGCAGTCTAACACTTTCCTTCTCCTGATTCTAATTATACATTATTATACATGTCGTTGTCAATTTATGACCTGTGTAACTTACGACTGATTGACTTTATGACCGTTCCAACACAAATATGGCCAAGATCGCACCGTGTCTGGCAGCGCGAGTGTAGCCCTGCGCGAGTGTAGCCCAGCGAGTGTAGCCCAGCGCAAGCGTATGACTGTTTATGCCCCAAATCCTGGCAGCGATGAACTAAATTGTCAAAAAACAAACAGTATTTCTTAAAGATGATATAATGTTATTATTATCTCTGACCAAGTAATATCATTCAAACCTAAAATGTCAAAGCATTTCCGAAAGGCAAAACACATGTATTAAGTAATGTATTTTGTATGCTCATTAACAAAAAGGAGATGTGATTCTGTAAAAATAAATGTTTTTGTTAGTTCAAGAACAGGGAAAATGTACAACAAGGAACTTAAATCTAATCAAATTTAATGGCAGCGTATAAAGTCCACAATCAATTTTATTCTGAAGATACACGATGCCATTAAAAATTAACAGAATGGAGACAAAGTGAACACCTAATTAAATGCTTTATGAATAAATATGGCACAGATCGAATCTCAAATGACAACTCATAATTTTCCTTTTTTTATTTTTCTTGGTACGTGAAATTTAATTAAAAGTCTGATTGTGGATTTTGTGAATATGTTTCAAAAGAGCGGCCTTGTCAATAAACAAAGGAACAGAGAGACACAGCATTTCAGAGTGAAGGAAAAGATTTGCTGCATTGAGTAATTGTGCAGTGTATTTCCACAAAATATTGATCAGAGGCAAGTGTTTGGAAGCATATGCATTTTCCATCTAATGGACATGTCGTATTTCCTAATAGCTGACACTGAATAACATCAGTCCTTAGAGTATACTACAATATTACGTTTGCTCTGCAAAAGGCCAAAGTAATGAAGCTGTTAGACGATGATGTACTATAACGCAAGCGTCGCATGCTCCGTGTAGATGAATTTTGCCGTCTACCGCCCAGTGCCTTCAGCACATGATCACACATAATGACTGAAGAGTGATGAATCCGTGGAGACCGCTTAGGGCTGGGAGTTGTCAAGTTGTGCCAATGTCAGAAATCACTTCCTGGGGATAAAAGCAGCCGATCACACCAGGGCATCCTCTTAGCGTCACGTCGCTAGGGTGCCTGGGCTGTCCACAAAGCTCCCGATGGTGATGTCTGGGCAAGCCAGCAGATGCGAATCCAGTCAACAACGTTTTTACTTTTTATTTTATATTTAAAATAAGACTGGGTTTGTGGTTTTTAAATAGCCAGGAGAACATAAACTGCTGTTGAAAAGTACTTGCAATCCAAAATCCAGTCAATTTGATAACAGATTTATTGCTAGTGACAGTGTTCTACAGTATTACTTCTTCATCCTGCATGTTTGCTTCCAGGCAGAAGTTTAAAAATGTGTTTTTTTTTCATTAAAAAGTTTACAATATGTGTTCTTTCTAACATTTTCGAGAGTGCACAGATAAGATGTCTCCTGAGAAATAAGGTTCACAATTTGCCAGTAAATCGCATGATTTGAGTGATTTTTTTCATAGTGTTCGCAACTTCAGGTTCAATTCTGGAGTTTTTCTTACTTCCTAGGCTATTTTGTCAAACGTGCCATTTTACAATTAGGCTCCCTTTTGCCACTTGTAAATGACAGTAACTCATTAATAAAAAGAAAACTCGTAACTTGTTTAAAATTGTCTATTAATAATTTACAAAGTGTTACAAGCCAATTAATAACCAGATTTAAAAACCATTCAAAAACCCTTTATATGCATGGCCTTAACAAAACAAGCATCACCAGATGACACGCGTACGGCTTTTGTGCAGATGCGTTGCTTTTGATGTCCACTGCAGGTGCAAAAGCTGTTGGGTTATTTTGCAATTCTGTTGTAACAGTTCTAGAACAATGACATATGCCGACCCGCTGATCTGCTGAACATTGATCCGGTGTTACTACATGTGTTCAAAAATGCCCTGTCACCTGCTTCTACTGAGATGTATGGTGAGTCCTCCTGTAAACATATAAACATGTGTGCTTGAGCTACTTTAAATACAGGAAAGTGTTAATTGCCGGTGTATGTAAGGGACTCGCAAAGAAACAAAACAAAAAAAAAACGTTGAGGTTTTGATTGAGCTCCACTTTGGAAGAAAATAACAATTAGAGTGGGCATTTGTTTTCCAGCTGAAAGAGAGAGATGAACAATATGGCATAATTGTTAGTGACTGTCACTTCTACCTAACTCTTCTGGGCTTTCTTATTACATTTATGTAGCAGATGCTTTGTTCAGCGGGATGTATGAGTGGTGGTCAGGGAGCATCTCTCAAGCAAGTGGAGTTAAGGGCCTTGGCCAAGGGCTCAATGGTGACATCACTTTACTGACCATGAGATTTGACCCAGCAACCTTCCACTCACAGGCACAACCGTAACCCACTGAGGTACACACCACCCCTGTGTCGGGTGCAGATTTCCTTGCAGACGAGTAACAATCTGTTTGCCCTCGACTCGCCTCCTGTCTTTTTTCTGCTCCACTTTACAGCACCTCCTCCCCCCCCCCCCCCCCCCCCCCCCACCCCCCCCCCCACCCCCAACACCAAACAACCGACAAAACCCAAAGGGACGCAGAGGGGAACCAGCCGCACAAAC
>JAODKE010000138.1:4515903-4559450 GCA_026779605.1 Mormyrus hasselquistii
TGGATAACCCTAGTGTTTGCCTAATGGTGCATATTGTATGTTTATATTTATAGGTATATAATTGTCCAAGTGGCAAAGATACAATGTGACATTCATAAAAGAAATAGCAGACAATTGTGACTGACACATAAACATCCACCATGTTTGCAATAATGATGCCAAATAAAAGTGAGGACATCATACAATCAAATTAGCATAGATGGTATATGATTTCAGCTTTGTCCCACTCCAGAGACATGCAGGATCTTCCTCCCCCCCTCTTCACACTATCTGGGTCCTCCGTTTGAGGGCCATAAACATTGGAATGCGGCTTCTGCCTCCCTGGAGAGGGGCCCTGGGTGAAAGAGGTACGGAGGGAGACCTTTGCATGGCCGACTCACTCCCTCTGCGGCCTGCGTGATCCTACAAAGGAAACGTTTAAAGCTATTTATAGTAGTAAGAGTATATGTCCTCAGAACAAAAAACACAATTTAACGGATGAAAATCAAGAGTAACATAACAGAAACTAACAAGAATTTTCTCCGTTCTCCAAAAGACTACTGTTGGATGGTTAGATGAACACCTCTTCAGTTCCCCAAACCTCTCCTCAGTGAGCGGCACCCCAGCCATTCCACGTATTTGTTACATTTCACATCCAGCTCAATTAATTAATTCATTTAATTAGTTTAAGAAAGTCAGCGAGGTATTGATTAGCTATACGAGGTGGGGTATAGGTCGAGTCAAAAATATACCTGGGGTGACTTTACAGTAGGAGAGGTTTTGAAATGGCTAAGCTTACACCCTTTGACAGACATAATATAGTTTTATACCAACATGAAGATCACTTGAGCATTATTTTCTTAGACTGCCTAAGACTTTTGCACAGTACTGTTTGCATGTATGTGAATGTGTGTGTGTGTGTGTGTGTGTGTGTGTGTGTGGGGTGGCCAGGATGTGAGCACCACACAAGCCTTGCCTTTTGGGAAATGCTTTAACCCAGTCAGCTGGCCATAGCGATTTGGCCTTTGTCACTCAGATCTTTACCCCTGCCTGTGTCTTCTGCATTCAACATGTGGATGCTTACCATCTTATATATCCCAGCAGTGACACACACCATTTTTACTAGATAGTCAACATCATTCACTTCACTTGAGGTAGGTCATGTTTCGGTTCACTGGTGTATATATGAGAGGAACATAGCACTCACTTGTACAAGAAATTTCTATCAATACCGCAAGCCTCAACCTCATACCAGAGCTTCCCACAAACACAGACTCTAAGCTTCTTTAGCCCCAGCGCAGATTAATGTGTGACATCACCACACACTGGCAGCGTCACGGCATGTGCACACGCCACAACCTCAATTCTCCAGTTGATCTGCGAGTTACAGATTTTTAATTATGAACTCTAGCCATGCTCCATCTACCTATACAGCTCACAAGACTCACTAATTGGAGCCCAAGGCAGCAAAAGCCTCACATTAAAATCACATCTAGCTTTTAAATGAAGACCACTCAGTTTTAAATTTAAATATGGCAAAATAAGACTCCCCCTGTGACCCTGAATAAGATAAGGCCTATAACTAGGGGCATAGCTAAAAATTCCGGTGTCCTGGCAAGAAGTCACCTTGGTCCCCAGAAGGGTTTGGTTCAGCAAGTGAAGGTGCTATGCCTCTCAACAGATGATTGCCAGTTCAAACCTCATGGTTACCAGATTTCACGATTTGGCCCTAGACCAAACCCCGGTTGCTGGTAGGTTTGGCTGTCAGTGCTTTTTCAATTGTATGTCACTTTGTATAAATGTAAATAAACTAAGCAGTTGGTAGATAGATGAACTGCATTCTGTCGTTTAGTGTCTATTGGTATAACAAGTTCATTGATAAAGCTTTTAGAAAGTAAACTGAGGATCTTGTGGTAAATAATTAGACATTAAGACAGACTGATGGCCCAGATTTTGGGTCGAGTTTAGCTTTGCAGTTCCATTTCTGGCTTGTTGTACAGCGATGCACTGTAGCGCTAACAAACTCGGTTTCAGTGATTATGTGCCACAAGCCAAACCCCATCCATCTTCTATGCATCAGGGTTGCGGGGACTCCTGAAGCCAAGGCTGGGTACATCCTGGACAAGATGCCAGTGGAAGGAAAATCCCAAAATGTGAGTAGAAACGGTAAAAAGAGGCAGGTAAGAATTCTGTGGATGTAACTGTGATGCACCATTTTCGTTATAGCATATACATATACCAGAAGTGGACAAATAACCTAAACACATAATTTAACATAACATAATTTAATATCAAGGGTCTAATAAGGAGTCTGGCCTGCTGTCTTCAGAACAGCTTTAGTCTTTCTTAGAATTCTGTCCTGAACTGTTAATTGTGGGACATTGGACCTTCTTTCAAGAAGAAAAGCTTCTGCTTTTATCAGGGATGGGGGTGATAGATATGTACTGCACAGTCTGTGTTCCGGAACTTCCTAACGAGGCATTGTGGTGTTTACTGTACATCCATATTCCGAGGGAAGTGTTTACACCATAGAGTGCATCAGATCCCTTAAAATGGCCTTGTATTCCTTAGCTATTACATGACCATGCAGAGCAGTTATTGAACCTAATTATTACCACAAGATGGCTGTCCATAACTCTTTGGATTGTGGGTCAAAGGCATTCTTTGGCTTCCAACACCTCTGGATATAGAAAAAAGAGTGAAAGATGTCTCATCAGAACATATTGTTTCTTTCCATTGCTCAGGGGTCCAGGTTTGGTGCTCTTTATACCACGTTATGCATCTTTGCACACTGGCCTTGGATACAAGCAACTTTTTAAATGGCAACCCTGTCATAAATCCTAGCTTTGTGAAGCTTAAAATACAGGATGCACGTCATAGAGGTGCTGACTCAGTTCTGTGGTCATTTTTGAGGCTGTATTTGTGAAGTTTAGCAATGATCCTGTCGTACCCGTCACCGCCAGTGAGCTTCAACTTATAGCCACAGTTCTTTTTTGCTGATGTGGTTTGTCTGTCTTTAACATATACTGTAGTATTTTTTGAGTCTGTTCTCCTTGAAACATTAAATTATTTTGTAGTTTTTTTATACTGATGCACCAGCAATTCCAGCACCAGCTCTATGGACTCTTCAGTCACCTACTCATACATTTATAGTATTTAAAATCATTTACTTTGACATTCCTTATTATGCGATTTGAAATAATTGGGGAGTTTCATTTTGTCTAAAAATGATTTTATATTAACCTCAAGTCACAAAGGGGATGATTTTTCTTAAAGCTTATGCAATGTTCAGTCTTTAAATTTGGCTTTGCATACGTCAAGGAGTGCCACAGGACAGCAGAGAGCAGAGAGATGGAGTTTTCTACTCGAATGTTTGATTTCCCGTAGGCTAAGATACTGAAGCGGTCACGTCTTCAAAAGCAACCTCTTTATAAGTTATATATACCATAAAAAATGTTTGAGTGAATCATCCCTAAAGCTGAATCTTCTTGATTTCATTTATGATTTATGATCAGTGGTGTTGCCATGGTTTTTCTGCTGATAAGATCTTGTTAAGTATATTCAGGGCAAGCTTGCAGATGCAAGCAGGCCATCAAAGAAAATTATGTTTAAATTATGTCTGTGTTAGCGTAAAACTATCAACTTAGCCATTTCAAAACCTCTACTCACGTCATAGCAGTTTTTACACCCATTAATACACTATATGAACAAAAGCTTTGGGAAACCTGGCCATTAGCTACAGGAATTTTTGTGACATCCTATTCTAAACAGGGAAGAAATTTCACAAACTCATTTATTGCAATGCTGGAATCTTATGACAGTACCACGCTTGAATTCACTGAGCTCTTCAGAATGAATGATTCTTTCACAAGTGTTTGTAAACCTGACTGTGGCTAGGTGTTTGGTTTTATACACCTGTGTTAATGGGTTTGAATGAAATACCTGAATTCAGTAATTAAGAGGTGTGTCCCAGTACAGACAAACCTCAGGTTATGAAGGTCCGTGTTATGATATTTTGACTTAACGATAGATAAATGTTTTTCATTTTCAGTACATTATTCAATAAAGTACATGAGATATTCAACACTTTATTACAAAACTAGCTTTGTGTTAATGATTTTGCCCAAATGTAGACTAATGTAAGTCAGTGTTCTAAGCATGTTTAAGATTGGCTGGGTTAGACTATCTTTGATAGGTTAGGTGCACTGTATTACAATGCATTTTCACCTTAAGATTTTTTTATCAGAACATAACCCCATCATAACCTGGGGAGAGGCTGTACTGCATGCTGATCCTGATCACCACCAAAGCTTGTTTGGCTAATCTATCATTTATCAGTAATTTACTACCCAGATAAATACCGTAAAACATATTTTTCTTTGGTATTCTTTTGCACAGCAATAATTTTATCCGTGCAACTATGCATTATATTTTGTTGCTCTAAAATTCACAAATTGTGTGGAGACAGAGCCATGACACAATATTATAAATTAGGTAGAAAAGGATTATCCATATGTATGACAAGAACTTACATAAGATTACCTGATATAATAAGGTTCTCCTACTGTGTGTATATGATGGAATGATCTAAGGGTACCTGAGATTAAGTGAGAACTACAGTAAATATCATTTCCAAATCTTTACTAAAGTATATTAAAATAGGGTTTATAACCACAAAGTCCCCAAACCTAAAAAAAAAAGCCAGCCATAACCAATTTCCAACATGCCTGCAAGCTTTGGAGAAATAAAGTATGACCTATGCTTATAATATTTATTCAAATAAATAATAATGGGTTTGAAAAGTAAGTCCTGTGTGAAGGATTACACCCAATGAAAACACTTGTTAAATAGACTAAGCAAAAATTTATTTTTAACATGAATACTTGGTGGCAAAAGTATAATGGCGAGTACAGAGAGAATGTCATGCAGTGTGAACATGATACAGCAATTTCGTGTCCACATCCTAAGGAAAAAAGAAAAGAAACACTGTGGTAGACAAACTGACGCAATGTACATGAAAGTTAACGGCTTGGGGTCAATAAAGACTTCCAGGCTGTTCCATTCTTCTGAGACGCGTCGCTTTGCCCTGTCATGCTCAAACGGCCGTCACTGAAACAAAGTGCATGAGAGCACGACGTGCCATTCCTACAGATGGAGAGGAAACAGGTCAGTGTGAGCCAGGCACATGGGAAAAGGTCAGCTGAGGATCGTGGCCATTACAATAGCAGGAACAACACCCTACAAAGAACGGGAAACTCAGACAGGCACACCAAGAAAAGAGACACCGGGGGAACATCAACTGGAGGAACAGATGGACTGGGAGTTAACACAGGAGAAACAAAGGGTCAAGGAGCCGAGACAGGAGGGACAGAGGGATGAGGAGCAAACAAGGGAGGCCAGACAGGAAAGGTCAAGGGACAATGGGGAGCCCAAGGGAACCACAGCAGGTGAGGAGTGGCAGCCGGAGAGGCTGCAGGCGACCATGAAGCCAGAGCTGAAGGACACCTTGCAGGGGGGAGGAGGTAGGCGGAGAGACAGGTGGAGCAGGCGAGGAGGGAGTCGAAGGGGGCACCAGGAGAGGTGAGGAGGGAGTCAGAGGGGACCACAGCACAGGTGAGGAGAGAGGAGCAGCCACAGCAAGCGAAGGCACTGCCACAGGCGGAAAAGGTGTAGCCAACAGACGAGTCGTAGCGGGGGGAGCCGCAGGCAACTGACGAGCCAAGGTGGGGGAACCCGTAGGTGACCGACAAGGCAGCGGAGGCGGGACTGAAGGCAGCTGACGAGTCCTCGGAGGGGGACCCGCAGGCGACAGCCGAACAGGAGCCGAAGGACCTGCAGGCACCTCCTGAGCCCCAGCTAAGGTGAGTGAGGGGGAGCCAGAGGGCAGAGCGGACCGGATCCACCACGCTGGGGCGAAAGTGGAGGAGTTAGTCTCCTAGAGGGGTTTATTGGGGCCATTAGGGAGGTCCCCGAGGGGTCCCACTCAAGCTCCTCCTCTTGCAAGGGGGAAGGAGAGGTGGTTAAACAGTCCGGGACTGGGACTGGTGTTATAGGAGCTAATGGTTCTGGCGTTGGATCACAAACTGGGATGGGCAGAGCCTGGGCCAGGGCATCGGGCATGAGTGGAGCCTGGGACTGAACATTGGGCGCAGGTGGAGCCTGGGGCAAAGCAGTGGGCAGAGCTGCAGGCAGCTCTGGGACCACGGGCGTGGGTGGAGCTGCAGGCAGCAACGGGGTCAGGACCAGCAGGAGGTGCCGCAGGAACTGCCAGAGCCTCGCTAGGCAACACAGCAACCCCCGGGACAAGCAGGTCAGGATCAGGTGGGAGAGGCAGATCAGGCAAGACAGGCATGTCAGGCAAAACATGAACATCAGGAACTTCAGGGACTGGAGCTAGGAGTAGTGCCTCATCCCTGGCCATTATCCCCGTAAGGGCCTTAAGAACCCACAGGATTGCATCCGAAACAGTCCTGGCCCTTTTAAGGGCTAGGTGTGCTTCCCTATAGGGGTAAGCTGCCAGCGGTGGCAGAGTAGCGACACCAATGCAGGCTTTGGATACTTGCGTGTGACATGCAGTGGTGGCGAAGTCGGCGTTGAACACCATCGGGTTCCAGATTGGGAGGGACTCCTCTCGATCTCCAGCGAGGGGGGGGGGGGTGTCGAGAGAGACAGCCCTGAGGAAGATTGGCAATTCCTCCTTCTGTCCCTGCTCTTTTCTTCCGGCTTGTGGCTGACCACAGAGATTGGGTTACCTCGGAGGGGACCCGTGGCTCTGAGAACTGCTCACCACTGAGCAACATCGGCGTGAGCCTTCTCTCCATCACCCTCTCCACTAAAAGCCGAAGGTTTTCTCGTACTTCACATATGAGGTGCATGTTCCCGGGTGGAGACAACCTTTGCAACAGGGTTCCGCTCCGGCTGGCCAGATTCAGTGCCATGGGATCCTCCCGGACCTCGGGCAGATTTAGCTAATAAATAACCTCCTGTAGTAAACCGATGTGGTCATTCTCAGTTTCCGGAGGTGCGTTTTTGTTGAGATCCATGAGTTGAGATCCATGTTGGGAGCCGTAAATATGGGCAAACGGGGTTTATTGGAGGGGAAACGAGCAACATGGCACACAAGATCAATAACGGGTCTGGGGAAGCGGATTCAAATGTGGAATAAATACACAAGACATGATGGGAAATCGAGCACAATCAGGGGAGCACACGTGGTTGATCAGGGGGTGTGGCACACACGAGGATTTTACGCACAAGTCATGAAACCCGGCTCCGGCATCCCTGATAATACCATCCTGATTAACCCTATATTGTAAAATGACTAAACTATTGTCTTTGTGAATTTTATGATTATATGTGTTTTTATGATTTACAGGTATCCCCCAAAAAAGACCTACATTTGCAGCTGTTTTAGCTGATCGGAAAAACTTAACTTTAACGAGAAAAGGGGAAATGCGAAAAGCAACATTTAGCATTTGTTTATCATCGAGTCAATTATAGGTATACACCTATGCACTACATAACGATGTTTCTGTCAATGATGGACCACACATACGATAGTAGTCCCAATAAGATTGTAACGGAGCTGAAAAATTTGTGTGGCTTGACATCGTAGCCGTTGTAACTTAATAGCACAATGCATTACATACGAGGTTGCAGTGATGCTAGTGTAAACAAATGTACTGCACTGCCAGTTGTATAAAAGTATAGCACATGTAATTATGTACAGTTCACAATACTTGATAATGATAATAAGCAACTCTGTTATTGGTCTATCTGTTTACTATATTATACTTTTTATCATTATTTAGACAATACCGTATGGCCTAAGCATGTAGTAGGGTATTCCACCTAGGTTTGAGAAAGTACACTGTACGATGTTTTCACAACAACGAAAACGCATTTTTCTGTACATACATCATGTCCTGCATGCCTGCCCCTCCTGTCTACTCTCTAACGTGGCCCTGATGAGCCACACCTGGTGCTTGTTACCCCTTGTTAGTCCTTGGTTTTAAGTACCTGTTTATCTCGTCAGTCGCAGTCTGGTCATTGATGTTAGTCCTTCTGTTGCCTGTGCCCTCTCTAGCTTTCCTGTTTTGACCCCTCTTGGTCCTGTTTGTTTTCCTCCTCCTGCCTTATTTTGGTTTAATAAAGTCCCTTTTGTTCTCCTGAGACCTGCCCTTGAGTCCTTTGTACCGTGGCAATGTATCCCCGTGGTTAAGCGACACATGACCAAATCGATTCTGGTCAGTGAAACTGCATCATACTGTACATACATTATTTCTTATTTATATAAGCCGTGTATTTATCATATAATTGCTACTGTTCAGTTTTAGGTTTTTACGTTTTACATTTTAGTGTTACGTTTTTACGTGTTAATAGATATGACTTGGTAGGTCATTTTTTCAGTCTGGAAACACTCAAAACTTTTTCCATATGAATTAATGCCATTTCAGTTTACAAAATGTTTCATAGGAACTCTCTTCTTTCAAATAGCAGGAGAAACCTGGACAAATGGCTAAGCACCAAGCTGAAAGGAGCAGATGCTGAGGGACGTATGAAAAAACATCTGGATGCTTTGTTTTGTAACGGAAATGACGATGTCAGAATAAAAATGAGAAAGTATGGAAATGTGAGAGATTAAACAACAAACAGCAAAACTTCATTGATCCAAACGAGGGGGAAATTCTTTGCCAGTAGAATAAAAATGGATAAATACAACAAAATTATGATTTAGGTATAAGTAAATAAAACAAAGGATAGTTAGTAATAAAAATAAACTTAATTTGGAGAAAAAAAAAAACTGTGCAAATTATGTACCACTGTGGTAAATGATACAGTAATTTACCAGAGCCTACTCTGACATTAATTACTGTCATTGATACTTCATAGAATGTGAGTGGACTGTAATGGATGTAACTGTATCTTAAGTGACCTGAAAATTTTAGTTAAGTCTACCTACCTGGGAAAAGCAGCAAATCACTAATTGTCACTTTGCAAATATTAAATGACAGCTAGAAAGGAGACCGTCAAGGTTGAATTATATGCTTGGCATTGCATACTGTACCACTATATCATCACGGCCTACGCTTCACGTTGTACAATCCTACCGCAGCACCTAGCTTTAGCAGACTCTCTCAAAGACAGGAACTGATTATTATAATTGCTGTATGCACGCAAATCCTTTAGTCTTTGTCCAAAAAGGCCGAAAGGAAAGGTACAGATTACTATAAATTTGCACTGAGATATTTCTTACCAGTTAGCGGAGTTCTCCTTCCAGAACTGTCCATACTGGGAACGCAGATGCCTATTCCACCATAAATTAACTTACGACTTCAGCTCCTGATCTAACCACTTACAGTAATCTGCATTCATTTCCAGAAGTAACCACACATCCTGTACACTGGCAGTAGGGGAAAAAAATAATAAGGTTATAAAAAGCTGTTATTGGTTACTATTGCCCTGTAGTAATGTATGACTTTTTTTTTTTTAAAACTTATAATGTTATGATATTAAGTTAGGGGATGTTACGATATTAAGTTAGAGAATCTGACACCATAAGAAAGGCGGGTCTAGGAAAAATGCTTTTGCTTCTGCCTCTGGATCAGCATTACCGTTTGTGAAAATCGCTGCATGTGGACTGAATACTCTTTCATCAGGGATCAGGAATTTCTTCAAATATGTTTGTTCTCCCTAATTTGTCTCGATTTCTAATCTCCCCAGCTTGGAATCTCCCATTTTCTTCCTCTTCTCTCCTTCTCCCCTGCAAACACCAGCTCCCAATGTTTTTTTTTTTTTTTTTCTCGTTACCCGCACATTTAAAATATTTATCGAAGGTCCTCGTTTCGCTGGGCTCAACTTTCTCACATCTGTCTCCCAAAAACACCCCCCTCCCCCGCAGATCCTTCACAGCCAACAACATCGTTTGAAACACGCTGAGACTCGTACGCTCCCGCTGCCATCTTTATGGACTCGATCCACGCACACGGCCTGACAGACTCCGATTTCTATAAGCATCTGCGGCCCCTTTGACTGGGTTTGCTCCTTTTGCTCTCCTCGACCACAGTCTCATTTTCTTTCCACGTTGATCGTCTCCTTCCCATCATCGGTGTCAAGCTAAACCCACAGGTCTCCCCGCCTCCTCCGCCACCTTCCTGTCTCCTGTTGTACCCCTGACTCATACCCTCGTATCTGTCAGCTAACAGCATCGCTCTCTGTCTGTTTGCCTACCAGTCTCTGTCTTCCATCTCCAGCTACATGCCGTTCTTAAAATACAAAGAACTACAAGAAGAAGATTACTGAAATTAAGGGATTCCTTCCGGCCACACCAGTGATAAGTCTGGTGGACACTTGGCTTTGTGCTGATGATGGAATTTGACCCTTGGGGGAGAATATTTGGTCACCCCTGCTGTACAACATTCCATCTGCTATTAAGCTCACAGGCGGCATATTGCACAGCAGGTTAGGGATCTGTTACCATGTTCAGGTGGTTGTGGGTTTTATCCCCGTGGCTGAAAGAGACCTTTGGACCACTGGGCAAGGCTCTTACCTCCAACAGTTCCAGGGGCACTGGGTTCTGAGCCCTACTCTCTGATCCCTACGTTAGACAAAAAAAAATTATATTTTGGGTTATATATTCAGCTATTAATTATCCATATGTTCATAAACTCTACTGCAATCCTGTATGTGATAAATAGCTGTGGAAGATACATACACTTTCTCAATAGATTTACTCGTTTTAATAATGATTTGCTTCGGTGACACATGATATTATTAGATGATGCGATAAGCTTCCTTGGCTCTACTATGTGTGTAATTTATGAAACGGGCATGTTGACTGAGATCTTTGGCCAGCATTTCTACAAAGAGGACATGTTGGTCAAAAGATGCCCGTTTCAAAAATTACTTTCTTAGCTGACAGCCACAGTTTGACCTCTCTTCATTGATTCGTTACTATCTCAATTTAGCAGACCACCAAGATCCTGGACGTGTCCATTAATAACAAGCTCACCTTTTCTGACCTTGAGTACAGCAGTGACTGGGACAAGCAACAGGACCAAGCACTTGTCATTGCACCTGGATTACAGTCAAACCCTTGGAGATTACACTGGTAGAACAGCACTACCCCTGCTGGTTAAAAATGCTGTGTTCCAGGTTTCCACATGCTCAATATGTGCCCGCTTGTTGCTGATTATGGCTTGGCTTATTACCTACAGTATTAAGCGTTGGCTCGATTGGAACCACATCAGTTACCACAAAACAGCAGGGCCCCACATTCCCTCTATCTACTGAACCCTCAGTTCTTCATTCTGGTTTCCTCCTAGCGCTTTATTACTCCTTTTCCCAACGACCCCTAAATCAGCCTTCCCTAATTATCCCTTTATTAAAGTCAGCGATCTTATTTTTTAATTCCACCTTCAACTTGTAATTAATTGACTAACTAGGCAACGCAACTTGCTTGATTATGGTCAATGGTCCTATTTGATCAATTTAGCGTGGTAATTATCTTTGAAAAGCAGGTTGTCTGATGACCCCTTACATGAGTATGCAGCTGGAGGAATTCTTTGTTAATTTGACTCCCTGAATAAATAACCTCATTTTCCTAAATAAGTATTTATGGAGGTGTTGCCATGCTTTTGAAATGCTGCCACCCGCAATTCCTGTTTTCTTTGAAATGCATTTAACAACAGTTGCACAATTCAAAAAGTATAATCATCAATGAACCAGTGCCTACCTAGTAAACCTACCGGAGCATTACCCAAGACAAACGATACAATTTGAACACCCTTGCCCGCCTTACATGCCCACCCCGGGATAGATGGATGGAAATGCAAATGAAATCATGCCTTATTTACCGTTTGCATGTGTATCAATGCAGGTACAGTGGTATGTTTCTTTTTGCACATCCCGTCTTGAGGCTTGGGGTGGGGTCAGTACTGATACCAGTGACAATCACTTTTAGGAACTTGCACCGTCATGTAGTACTGAAGCATGGTCTGCTCTACCAGTCATGCTAAACTTAAGTCAGACTGAAATAACAGACCATCAGGCTAGATTTAAATGCTGAGACTGCGGGGGGGGGGGGGGGGAAGAATTACAAGAAGACCCGGCCGCTGAATTCCGAGAGTCTAGACTGAACGCATTAATACACTCAGTTAGATAAGTGAGGCCTGACCTTTTCAGTGTTTTATACACGAGCGGGAGAAGGCAGCCCCGAGCTTAACGGGAAGCCGGTCGAGAGACTTGAGAATGGCAGGTATGCGGCTGCATTTTCCACATCTCCTTGATTTGGAGGATTAGGAACTGCTTTGGGGCAGAGGTTGTCTGGCTGGTGCCTCCTTAGAGAATAAAGCAGTGCTGTCCTCTAATCTGCTAGAAGCAAGTACATGCATTAAAAATTTCTTGGTATCATGATTACAGGGAAAGCATCTCCTGTAGCATACCTTAGATAAAGCGTTAAAATGCAAGTTAATACAGGTTCATGTTCTTTTGTTATTCCACACTTATGAGCTGAAAATAAGATATTTATACCAATATTACAAAAACTTCGAGGTAACAATAAGTGATGAAATTTTCAGTGCAAACTTTTATTTAAGCCTGAATATAATGCTTGCTATATATTTAAATTTATATTGCAGGAAGAGCTACCATGCTAAAAATGTGATTTCACAATGCTATTGCTATTTGTCTTGTTTTCTTATGGGTCATTTTAAAGTGCAAGAGGACAAGTAACAATTTAAGAAACATTGTGAGAATTACAGGCATCTGGCCTTTAAGGACAATTATCATAAAGTTAAATTTTATGAACATAACAAATGCATTGTGGGGACTGACCACAGCATAGGCTTTCTTCACCTTTCCTCATCATTTAGCTCCTTGTTTTCTCAGCCCAGCTGCCTTTATGTAACAGTTAATATTTATTTAATTTTTTTCTACCCTTGGTCCCGGGTTCAGCTACAGTGATGGCTGTAAATCAAGAAAATATTCAGTGCTGCAACTGTTTATTGAACAAAAAAAAAAATTCACTTGATTGTACCGTCTCTGCATCAGAGAAACAAAAAGTTGTCGTGGATGGGATAAATTACACCAAACGTCGTTGTACTGTGGAGTATTTTAGATATAATAAAAAATAAGAGGATAAACAGCTGCCAGAAAGAGAGGATTTTGTGTGCTGGGAGTCTGTTCACATAGCACTTGCAGCCAACTCATTTATGACTTGTGAAGTTCTAAACTGTTAGTGTTTAATGGCTTGAACAAAATAAGAAACAAAAGCTCTGCTCCCTAATCATAACAGGTGATTACATTTTATTTATTTAGCAGAAGCTTTTATATGAAATGAGGTATATTTGAGAAGGCGGGATTAGACTGTTCCCAAGGCAACAGGTGCCATTGAAGGTGCATTTTTTTCTTCAAACTGTTCTCCTGTGTCTACATAGAAGGCATGTGAACTTAGATTGGCTGAAAAATGTCCAGAAGTGGTTTTTACATTTATGGCCCTATAATTTGGCCCTAAAATGAAACAGACTGTTTTCTTTTATTTGGTGAGCTCATTAATATGTTCATGAGCTCTGCTCCTATTGGCTGGTTTGCAGTGAGACACTGTGACAGCTCACACAGAATCTTTATAGATTACTACAGGTGAGCTGAAACATGAATCGTTTACGCATCGTATGGTACAACCATGTATGTTTGAGCCTGTATCACAGGAGGAATTGGATGTTTAAGAACAGCCAGTTGTTTGGAGATTGCAGATGAACACTCCTGAGTGGTAAGTTCTGTCATTTCATGCTTCCTAGAACAATCTGCCGCATGCAACTGTTATAGTCTCGCTTCAGCTTAGGCGCAGCATTAATATGAACATGTAGTAACTTTGTTATCAGCAGTGTGACAAGAACGTCAACATTATTTTTCATCTCATGCAACAAATGATTTTACGATGCCAGCTTCATCGTATACGTTGTATCACCAGCTCCCACCAGCAAGCTGCGCAGCTTGTAAATGTGTTGTTTGTGATGAATTTGGAGTTCTGCTTTTATTTGTATTTGTTTTCTTGGTTTGTTTTACTGCAATATCAATCAGATATATGTTTAGCAAACCAAATGTAGACTACAGGAACTACTGGAGCCTTTTATCAATCTCAAACTTTATAATGTTGTTTACTGCTCCCCTGCTAGATTGCGGTACGTTCTCCCAAAAGCATATTTGTTAGCAGCATTAGAAACTGAAGGGTTACAACTGTGTTACTTGTTAACAAGAGCTTTTGGGAAACGTGCCCCTGACTTACTTGTAAAAAATGAACATCAATCATGCCTGTTGACAGTTCAGTTGCTTGGGAAGGGTATGAAAAGCGCTGACATCCCCATCACAGCCTCGAAGAGCAGACGTAGCATAGAAGCAAGCATAGAATCTGCCATTTTCGCTGTTGTCCTCCGCTTCGTTATTCACAATACCTGCAGAGCTGATTAAGTCCAAAAGTGCATGTCCAGTTAGTTTGAAAGCGGACGGGCATATGTTACGTTCGGGGATGTGGTTAAGATTGTTATATAACAGCCTAGGAATTTTAAAACAGTCCGTTTCATTTCCTTCTTATATATTTAGGAACAACAGTGTTTGATATTCTCGGAACCCCATACTGAATTCTCCGTTTTCAAGATAAAGTCCGATTTTCATTCTATGGCATCTTTAAGGGTCTTGCTCAAGTGCCTGTCACTCAGGGATCTGAACCAGTAACCTGCTCATCACATGAAAGTAACCTACTGAGCCACACGTACCATCACACAGGCATTGAGGTCTGGGTGTAGGTAATAGCGGAGCTGTGTTAAGAACCACACAGGAACCAAAACATGGCACAAGAAATCTTGTCAGCAATAACAACTGCTTCAAATGACAGATTTAAGCAAAGGACTTGTTCCCATGCCTTGTAGGTAAGTGGGCTTTTTCCTGCCAAATGCTGCTGGCAAATAAAAGTCCTGTTATTAAGTGGAATGCAAAATTTCAAAGGCCAGACGTTCAGCCCTGTATAGAGTTATTCCATTATCGTCTTCTGCCGCAGCAGCGGTGATCGCCTAGCGTGACTTTACGGTTTATAAGCACCTGCTCTGTACTTTTGTCCACCGTGGCACAGCAAGGGCTGCAGAGGGGGACAGTCAGTAAGCCTCTGTCAGGGCAAGGGATTTTGTAAGCTTAGCCCCATGGAGTCTGGCTGGAAATAACTCGGCTCGTAATAACCGCCATTTCCCCGGCATACTGCTGTCAATATCTTCATACAAACCCACAGGGCCGGGGTCTGCCCTGGCTTACACAGCTTGAGTGCTAATATACTGGTTGCTGGCTCTAGCTCACAGCAAAACTTAAAGTGCATAGAGCCATGACCTGAAGGTTGCAGGTTCAAATCCCAGGATAGGTATTATTGTTGTATATGACTTGAACTCCTCTGGCAAAAAAAAAAAACATCCAGCTATATTCTTGCATCATACACTGCAGTAAGGTCACCACTATACTTATAAGTAACGCCTAATTTATATCCCACCACATTCATTAAATATATGCTATCAATTGTAGGCTGATTTTTTAATGTAATTTTAATTACATCACACTAGGCCAACCAATCTATCAGGACATTTCACAATTTGTTGTTTCACTATAGCATTATGTACACAAGTTCCCTTCTGATTAGTTCATTTTTTGTTTGTTTGTTTGTTTGTTTGCTGTATGTTATGGGAATACTTGAGAAAGCTACTAGAAGCCAGTGATTTATAAATGGGATGGTTCTTGTAAATAGGAATAACAAGAGGAATTTCGTCTTAAGGGAAAAAGAGAAGTATTGGTTCATCTCAATAAACTGAAAACGTAGGCTTTTGTTAGTGTTACTGTACCTGGAGTACTTAATCAACTGCAGAAAGCCCCAGCTTAATTGGCTTATTCTCTTGAACAATGATAAATTGCCATGGTCCAACATTATTATCATTACTAGGTAAAGGATTTTAATCGAAACTTTACCCACTGCTGTGCTGGTAGTGCAGTGATTATAAATCACAGTGGGCCAACTTTCAGTTATAGTTATATTTAAGATATGAAATCTGTGCACATGAAAAATACAGGGAAAGAAGCCTTTTCTACTCAGCATGTACTTATACTAATCTGACTCTCTTGAGGTCCATGGCTAGATAATAGCAATTATAATAGAAATTAGTCTTTAAGGCTCATGGTGGGTGTGATTATTGTGCATTGTGACCAATCACTGCCGGGCTTATTTCACTCCCCATTGGTGACTTTATTAATACCTGTTGAGACAAACCGGGGGGGGGGGGCGAGTGCTAGGGCTGGATAATCCCACACACCATGGATTTCACTGCCTTGTTTCTCCGTTCCCTGCTTAATAATAATGACAAAATAATGTAAAGGAAAATAGCCCCCCTGATGTTTTTTTTTATTTTTATTATTATTTTCAAACAAAGCAGCAACAAGAAACTTATTGTGGTATTAGGCACAAGACAATGAAGTGCCCAGGCTCACTTAGCCTTTCAAATAAATTGTATAAAAAGATAAATGCACAATGAAAAAGGAATAGGTGAGAGACTGGCCTATCTTTCTTCGTGGGGGACACACCGTGACAAAAGCTGAGCTGTGTGGTATATCTGGTAATACTTTTTTACCTAAGTAGTCCATGTAAAAAATAGATGCTTTCTCACCAACAACAATGTGTTGCTGGGACAGCCTCGCATTATTTCTCTAGCCCACATTCTCCCCGCCTCTCAAAAAAAAGAAAATTAAAAGCTCAACTTTTTGTGTCTTTGTGCTTCAAGATGTAATCCAGTTCAGCAGATCTTCTCTGGTGGCTGTCATCTGAGGTGCAATTATTAAGTGACATATGCTATACAGTAATTTTGGTGCAGATTTGGTGCTGAAAATGAAACAGGTTCCTGATCATGACCTATACAAAGTACTTGGAAAGTTTGAAAAGGAACAATCAAATACTTATAGAGTTACTGCGTTCACAATACAAATGCCAAATACAAAACAATAGTGTGAAAATAGTGCCTCCTGCAGCCACCGTTTCTTTTCATTGCTGCCACATAGTGCTGCTGCTTCAGTTTTGCTGTGATATAATTGTGATATAATCTGTATAACTTTTTGTGAAGTGGTAATAAGATCCGTGAAATACCAGTCCCAAAGTTATATGATTTCCCTGTCTGGGGAATGCAATTAAAAGCAGTACTGAAAAAAAAAATAACGCTACTATTCTCTTAAACCCATAATCATCTGATTCTCACCTTTCTGTTTGAGATCAGTAGAAAAATCCCCTCATGTATTTTAAAGTGCTTGCTCTCTAAATTTCCCTGAGATTTATGTGATTATCTTCCTTGTTATGTTTGTGAACGTAAATATCTCAAAATGTGGCTATGAATCAGCAGCGCATCTCAGTATTTGGTCGGAAGACATTCATGTGCTACAGTATTGCTTGCACTGTGAAGACCAAACGTCTCTACAAGGAGAGACTTTTCTAAAAATCTGTGAATATGATCAAAAATAAACATCATGTATTTTGTTTGGTCACTGATGGTCAAGGTTAGGGCTGATGAAGGGTTAAGGTTATTATAGTCGGGGTTAGGATTATGTCCAAAGAAATTTATGGAGAATCTGGAGAGTCCCCACAAAGATATACGTGTGTGTGTGTGTGTGTGTGTGTGTGTGTGTGTGTGTGTGTGTGTGTGTGTGTGTGTGTGGTCCAAGTATGCATTGTGGGGACCGCGATAACCAATACACATCAAACTGAAAAGAATCTCTACTTTCCTTACAGAAATTAACTGCAGTGAAACCATTACAAAAGAATTCTAGTAATGAGCAGAGTGACTCATGCTTACTTTAACCAGTTCGGTAAGCTCAGAAGGAATTCCTATCTAAACAATTAACATTGGAGTGTAAAAACTGATATTGAAAAAGGTAAATGGCTTAGGAATTCTGGGACTCCGTTAGGTCAATGATCTCATATTTAAGGTGTAGTGCATGCTGGTGGTCCTTCAGTCCGGGCAGAGAGTTAGGGCAAATTATTAAACTTTACTTTTCTGCATGCTCTTTCGGTTGTGAACAAGGCGTAGTGATATAATATTTTTTCATCAAGTGTTGGCTGTGGGTGACTGCAGTCGGTGCACATGTAGCCAAGATGTTTATGTCTAGCAGAAACCGTGCACGTCAGTGTACATTGACCACACATGTGCAAGATATTTGATTAGGTATTTCTAGTAGTTAGCAGCATGGACTTCTGAATCACAGATCAGCAATCAATGACACAAGAGTAGAGGAAGAATAGCTGGTATTCTTGAAGCAGTTATGGTGAGCGGCTGCATGAGGAGGGTCAGAAGTGCCCACATATCTAATTGTTCATACTGTCCGGACATTATACCGAGGCGAATGGTATTTTAAAAAGCAACACTATTCCAGCATTCGACCGCGACCATCTGCATCAAATGTAAGCCAAATGTAAAATGAACACAAGCAATCCGGTCCTCCCTACTTCACGGGCCCCCTGCCTCCAATCCTCCCTAACTCACGGGGCCAACAGTCAAGAAGCAACATCAAGACAGTGTGTGTCTGTGAGTACCTGTTTATACACCTGTGTGAACACTTGTGTCTATACCTGTGTGCACACTTGTGTGTGTGAGCTGCCTCCACTTGTGTTCATAAGGTTTCTCCATGTAAATGTCTAGAATTATGTGTGGGGAATCACAGCCCTGCCCCCCAGGACATGAAGCAGATATGGAGGAGATCCAGGCCCCAGACATTCAGAGGCCCCCCAGGGCATGAGAGTCCCAGGAGGATCACGGCAGGGACAATTGCAGCCCCCAACCAGAAAAGGGCAGAGGAGGGCTCCGGAGGGGGCTCATGCGGCAGCCACAGTGCAGGAGCCTCAAGGGGCCGTGTCGGCGAGCCCGCAGGCTCCACCAGTGGCCAGCCACACCAGGGCAGACCGGGTCTAGAGGGCCCCCCCACTCCCCAGCAGGGGCCCAACAGAGCCAGGAGGGTCAGGCTCCGCCAAGCAACCGCCGAGAGTGAGCTATTACACACCCGAGCATCTAGCCCCGGACATCGAGAACAGAAATCTGACGGTCGCGGGTTTCAACCAGGCGAAGCCTAAGACCTGACCTGACACATGTGCATAGTTCCCACCCTCATGCACACATAAACAAACATTCACACATTTGCTCAACATGGAGACACACAGAAGTGAACGTCGCACACACACTCGCACTCCCCATATATACTCTATACTCCCAGATCCAGGCACCACTACCCCCAGAGGGGCAATCCACCACCAGACCCCGGAGATGGACACCTTTTTTCTCTGGCATGGCGACAAGAAAACCACCCCGGTCCCCGCAGCAGCAGAGAAGCCCACCAGCCCAGACCCTGACCGGATGGCCAGCCTCCGGTCCTCCCTACTTCACGGGCCCCCCTGCTTCATATCCTCCCTACTTCATGGGGCCCCATGTCCTCAGTCCTCCATACTCCGTACTTCTACCATTATACTTTTTCCTATCATGTGTCAGTCGACCCGTCTCGCTCGAATATCCTTTTGGCCAATTAATCCCAAAAATGGGTGACTCGCCCTAATCAACTTGCAATAGGACCTCCCCCGGCACTTGATCTGGCAAACCTCATGGCAGAGCACACAGTCTAGCCCTGCATACAATTACCATTTCCTCTGCAATAATTGTACATCATAATTTAAAAGGCGAAGGATGTTCCCCAGCACTGGGCTACTCTGACGGTGCTCATTTTTAAGCCTGTTTCCATCAACAAAAGGTACAATTCATCACCAGCTCGTGGACGTGGTTACCGCTGCTCCTACAGAACAAAAGGCCAACTCATTACACCCTTAAGCCATTTACCATCTGCATCATAAGACAGAGTACACCATTAAAATTACTGATCTTGATCTTACATATGAGTAAGAGGTAAAATGAAGCAGACCAGGACGATGCCACAATGTAATTAAAGCGGGCAGCTGTCCTGTCATATGAAAGAGTGGCCATTAGCCTATATACCTGCATCATCAGTGAGGCAGTCTGCAGGTAGATTTAAGTAAATGCATGCGCAAAGCTCAATTTAACATCTGCCGCGTAAAAAAATTTGTACATGCTTGACTTTGGCCTCTTTCGAGAATCGCATAAGACTTTAGTAATTTGCTCATTTGAAACGACTTCTTCAATTGCAGTGGGCTGCATTTCCTGAGATGGCAACTCTTGATTGAGTGTCTTCTGAGAGAGCGTCTGAAAACAGAGGAAGAGTTACACAAAATTAAAGGCGACGGTCGAGAAAGATCCATATACTCAAGAATGAAATCAGATGAAAATGTTCTATCTATCCATCTCCTAATAGCTTATGCTGATCAGGGTCAAGTGAGGACCCTGGATTGGGGGGAGTCTCGGATTTTTTTTTTTAGATGGGGATCATGATTCATACAGAGGGATCAACCTCACTATTAGCCAATGATATGTTTGAATGAAAGAGAGGGGACAGTCTGGGGGCCAATCATCTTTCATCTAGGGCCACTGGCCCTGTCTCTGTATACGCCCCTGGGTCAAAATTCTGTCACAGGCAACACAAAGCAAGGGGCAGGGAACACCTTGGACAGGATGCCAATCCATCACAGGGACATTTTCACATATTATGGACGACTGTAGAACACCGGTTCACCTGAACAAAGGGAAAATGCACAGAGCTCAGGGTGGACCTGCAATCCCTGAGTCTGGAGGCTAGACTGCTAATCACTGAGCCCTTGCAGCAACCCCTTAAGTATCACCGATTAAGCATGAACACAAGTAAAGCTGCAGGAACTTTCTGCGGTGTATACAAATATTTGTCAATGATGAAAAAACGTGCCGCATATATTTCAATGGACAGAAGCGTTGCCTCATTTTTCACAGTGAAGTACATAGTACCTGCTCTTTCAGTTTCCTTCAGTCCTGCGCAACCATTGAATCCTCATTCCTTGTGAGATGGTTTAAATAGGCTTCATTCAACTCACAAGGCATCCATTCACCACAGCACTTCATGGCAAAGTGTCAGACATATTGATACCAATTTAAAGCCTGATTTAGTGTTTTTTCAAAGGACGCACGTCCTGAAGTCCTGAAGCTTAAACTGTAACATGCTTTGACACATGCACTTTCCATTCGGAGGAAAACAGCTCTGCTTCTGAAACCAGTGTGGTGTTTACTTCTCTCAAGTAACATTTTGTGAATCATAATGTACTGCAGCCACTTGAAATTGCACTCAAAACCATTTCTTTTATTCTATTTTTTTTCTCCCCCAGGAAGTGAAAACTTAATTAGGCAGCTTTATCCCAGCATTCAGGCAGATGTCATAATTTTCTGGGTTTTTAAAACTGAACAATGAAAGTGGTCTACACACCTTACGTGTGACTCAGTGTTTCCCATCTGCCCCTGCTGGCTTTAATAGCCAGAGCTAATGGTGGGGGTTGAAGTCAATCGTTTCACAGATGATGGGCAACCATTGATCATTTCAACATGCATTTTCAACAGTGCAGCTCCCCTGCAGCACAGAATCAATGCTCACAAGTTTGTATAGGTAAATAAAAAAGATTTTCCGGGTCAAAATATATGTGATATTCACAGCATGCATTTTAGACTCCAAGACTATAATGATAACTGCTAATGGACTAAAAAGGACACCTGCGTTACGTCCGCAATGGGTGGAAAAAAATTTAAATAATAGTTTCAGTGTCTCCCTGTCACACCCTCCTCCATCGTCAACGACTTGGTTTCCCCAAGGACAAGTTTTATATATCATAGCAGGGGACTGTCAGGAATGTCTTTAAAATGGCATTTAGAACTGTAACAGGAGCAGCAACATTCCTGATGGGGGAGGGGGTTGGATGCATAAATCTCAAGACTTGTTTGTCCGAGTAACATCGTTCTTGTAATGTCGCACCTGACAACTCGGTTGCTCACTGCCTCACCTGAATCACAAGCACAGAAGGCTGCAACCTCACAGCTCTGTGACCGTAAAAACACCTAAATACAATCTGATTTGTGGCTTTTTTCCAGTAGTTCATCCCTAAAGTCATTAGGAGGGTACCGAAAACTGCAGACGTTTCCTTTTATTCTTAAACAATCTTTGGAATTTACCTAAAAATGTCATAATATGGGGAAAATGTATTGCTTCAAATGAGAATACTTCTGTTATGAAGAACACGTCCCGCATATTTACACACCAGAAGATAAAATCATGAATGAAATCTGTGGTAGGTAGATTATGGAACGTGCATGGACTGTAGTTTCATTGTCTGTCTCATTTGTTCGTAAATTTAGTTTTTTGGATCCCAGCAGAGCATGTGAAGGCAAGGCTGACCTTTCTTTCTTCTTGTTGTCATCACTCGGAGCGGTTTATGTCCACCCTCAGGTTGTCCCCCATAAAACTAGAAATTATTTATGCAATATTATGTTCCTGGCTGACATGTACCTTAGCTGGGCCCTAGAATGAAATTTAGGGACACAATTCTACATTATGTAAGTGATTCGGTATTTTGGCCATGGTCCTCGTTTTTTTTTTTTTATCTGCAAATCTCAGAAGAGAGTTTTCCCCCTATTATAATTCAAGTAAATTTGGTGACTGCCTGAGCTGGGGGTGGCATGAAATGAACTGCAAAGGCTGCCAAATTAGTACTGAACCCAGCCACTGAAGCCCTCCCATCAAATTAATAAAATGCTCACTCAACCTTAACTGTGTTTCCCTGACAGTGATGTGTTCTAACTGTCAGCACCGAGCGTTCAGTGAGGACCAGAGATGAGTAGAAAACAAGGGGCAGAGCGCAGACCTGTGTCAAAGGAAAGAATGTCTGCTTTAGACAGCTCTGAAGAAATGAAATAGAAGCCCTTCTAGTAATACTTAATTTCTATGCCTTCTAGAAGGCACTATAAATATAGTCATAAAAGTCCATAAAACCAAATCATTTATATGTAATGCATTATATCACATGGAATCATCACTCATTCATCCATCAACATCTACCAGCAATACCTATAAAATTCATTATTACAATGTAAGGGCTCTTTATAGGCTTTGAGTGTTACCTTATATTCCTTTAAATGATTTATGATGTTTAAATCGTAAATTTGGTTAGGAGGTACCTACCAAGAGATGACCAACAATCCCTCACCATTTCCGAGACTGCAAAGACGTCCATATCAGCCTGAGGAGCTTTGACACTTACCTCTGAGTTTCTCCAGTTCTTCTTGACCCATTAAACAGCAATGATGGTTAAAATCACAATATAAAAGGGGCGATCAACACACAGTCAAGTCGACTGTCGAAAGAATTAGTGCAGCTGTTAGTTTTTTTTTTTTTATCATAAATGAATCAATTGACATGAATGCAAATTATTTTTTAGAGAACAATGAACGCAACCGATTCAGAAGTTTGTTGGATCTACCCATCTAACTTACATTTCTGGATAGCGATTTGTTTATATATTCATTTAAAAAATGCACAAAGTATATAATCACAGTTACCCAGGTAGCCTAATGATTCATACTTCTCACACTATTTCTGTATTTTTATGGCCCTGGAACAAACGGCAGTTTTATAAGTCAGAGCAGTGACTCACCTTTTTTGGGGTGAAAATGACAGTAAAAAATGGCAGTGTTCCTCCCCACGCCAAAGTGCAGACAATAAATTATTTGCCCTCTGCGAGAGTGTCACAGGGCAGGATGCAGTGTAACCTTTATGAAATGCCAAGGGTCAGGCTTAATGATGCCATCATATATAATAAATATGGTTCGCTCATCAGTCTTGTTTGTTTATTTACTTCTGTTTATTTACTTTTATGGCTGGATTATTACACTGGACATATCATTATATTTGCAGCAACTGTGATAACATTCTCTAATTTGTGCGAGAGATACAGCCAGATTCATGATATGAATACTGCCATAATGCATTTCTGAGCTGTATGATGAAGTTTTCCAGGAAAGGTCTTTGTCCAGGCACTTAACCTACTTAACCTCATTTTTCTTTGCAGATAGCAAACTCACTGAAGGCAGGCCATGGCAATTTGCTACTATATCACTTTTCCATGAGGCGATGCTATTTAAAAATTACAAGAACTATTTCTGCGGTGACCCAGGGGTAGCAAGGTTTTGGGTTTGATTACTCTCCACGTATGCATGGGTTTTGAGGTAAACTATTCATTCTAAAGCAGTGTTTCTTGACCTGGCCATCCCCTACATTTTTTGCTCCCTCCGAACTTGCAGGTGTGTTGAAAGCCAGGGGGGAGCAAAAATGTGGACTTTCATCCCAAACACCCCCCACCCACACCGGCCCTCCATGGAACAGGATCCCCACCCCTGTTGTAAGGCGTCACAGCCTCTGCCAGACCAGAGAGATGGGATTTCCTAAACTAACCACTCCAGAGAGTACAGCCCCGCACCGGGTACGCGGTTATGGAAAATGGACAGAACAATATTCACAGACCACAGGAGCAGAGAGGTAGTGATATGGAGAGAGATTTATTTAACAAGGAGGCTGCCTCTGTGCGCTCCTCAGCCAGAATGATGCCGACTGAGCTCAGCATATTCCCCAACTTGCCTTAATTAAGTGCCTTACCCGGCCCGACTGGCGCCTTCATGTGCGGCGATGTCTAATTGGCTCTGCAGCAGAGGTGGCGTCTCTCTCATTCGCAGGCTGCCGCCGGCGTCCGCAAGTGACCTGTTGCTAAATAATGACAGATGGGGTGAACTGTTGCTGAAACACGCACACATACTCGCGGGAGAGCTGGAGAAAAGCATGTGCCTGCATTGCAAACAAACTACATTTAAATATTATCATAATCAGAGAATACAATATAATATATATACAGTATACACTAATATTTATAGTAAGACAAATATTCAACAAATTTAAACAAATACAGTCACACAATTCTCTTCATTTATAGACAGCACTGTATTTATGTACCAAGGTACTCTGCTCTGTATGTTAGGGCAAACTTAGGCCATTTTATAGTTTGCCTTTTCACTCATAGTCAGAGCTTGGTTACATGGCACAAATGGTTTAAGGTCTGCAGAAGCAGGTTTATGTACGATGGTGTTCTGGTCCCCAGCTAAGGGATAACTTAAGCCATTTTATAGTTTGCCTTTTCACTCATAGCCAGAGCTTGGTTACATGCTACTGATGGCTTAACATCTACTGCACTGTGCTTAGTGCCAAGGTGCTCTAGTCTCCGAGTGCGGGCTCTTAATCCATTTCATAGTTTAGGTTAAACATTCTTATCACACTTGGCTCATTCACTGTCTAGGGTGGATGCTTCTGGAAATCTCATCTCGCTTCTTTGGCAGAGGACATAACAAAGGCCCGAAACAACCATATGATCTTAACTGTTCTTCATGAACCTGCATGCGAGAACATGATAAAAGCAGAGCCCACTGGGTTTTATCCAATCAGATTTGCCACGTCCTCCGCACAGCCTGGGGGTATAACGTGCCTTCAGTTAATCCGCACTTCTGAATGATTGCACACAAGCAGTGAGATGAGACAGCGTGCCACTCGAGTGCTTCACTGAGATTATATTGTCATACACAGCACCATCGTCTTCCGTCCGAAAGCATACCGCGGAGCACACAAGAATAGCCGTCTTAGGAAAAAAAAAAAAGGTACCATTATTCCTTTTGACGCATCTTGCGAGCGGCGGAATAGAAAAACCCCACGAAGAACCCTTAACGCCCTCCACAAAACGTTGGCAAATTAGCGTTAGCGCTCCGGAGAATGCAGATAAGAAAGGAAATAAAGAACACCACTTTGGTGACATGCTTGCAACCCAAATGTGCATGGGTGAGATATCATTTCTGTGGAACGTCACGTTTTTTTTCCTGACCCCAAAACGTATGTGAGAAAATGAGCGTGAATGAGAACATTAAGGATCTGCATGAATGTAATTTCACACGATTTGGATTGGTATGCTAATAAGACAACTTTAGATCCTTCCTTTCGAGCGGTGTTTATTTAAAACGGGGTTTAAGCTCACATTGTTTCACACGAAACAGCTTTGCAGCTTACAATTAATTTCAGGAAGTACTGTCTACTGAGAGCATGTATAAATAATGGGGTTTGAAGGTGTCTGTCGTTACTATTGTATTGGCATTATCATAAAATGGCTACCCAACCGAACAGGCAACAAATCATTACTGACAGAGACTCAATTTATAGATTAAAATCTGTGTAAGTTGGGTCAGATAAAATAACGACTGGCCCCATAACCACAATCTTTTTTTCCTTCATCAGCTGCATAATATTATTCAGTTACGTTCGACGGAACAGCTGCCAGAATTACGGGCTCATAACAGCCCTTGTAACAGCAGACCGCATCGACCTACACATCACGCACTGTTAATTGGCATTCCTCCATTAATCACCAGGTTACCCAAAACAAGCCTCCTGTCTGGTGGGGGTTTTTTTCCCCCAGAAGATTCTGACACAATGTCAGTTATTGTTTTCTCGCTTGAACGGGTGAGCGATGATTGCACCTAGCAGAAACTAGAACTGAGAAAACAAAAAGCTGCACTTTTGGGAAAAGAAAGTTTCCTAGTTGCCAAAGAACAATGATTAGGAAATGCTTCCATGGTGAAAAACTACAATGCAGAATCCATGTTTTCTAAAATCTAAATCTTCAGCATTCAGGAGATCAACAGTGATCGAAAATGTGTGATTATCCCTGATCAAAAAATGAAGTTTTAATCACTTTTAATCATTTGGGCAAAATGGGCTTAAGCACCCCCCCCCACCACCGCCTGGGCCCCATCTTTGGAATTTTAAGTTTCGATTTTCAGTAATTGACGTTGTATTAAATAGGGCAACACAATTAAGCCAGAACATTCAAACTAAGTATTATTCTAATGTCATATTAAATATGTGATGTAACCTGAAATTATGCATTCAGCTTAGAATCCATTTCTGGAGGAGTTTTACTTGCTCACACCGTACTTCAGAGCAAGGACACAGCTTCTTGCCATTGTGGCAAACAGCGCCCCCCACCCCGACTCAGACTTCCTAAGGGAAAAAGATGCTAACGGGGAAAAAGACCTCAAATCTGAGTCACTAATTGGGAGATCCTGGGCTGATGATGCCACTCGTCCACGCAGAGATGCGGGGCCTGGCAGGCAGACGGCGGCACCGGCTGGGCCAATTTGCTCCGCAAGCTTGGAAATACCGAGTACCTTCCGTGAAATCTTCTCAGAGTCAGACTACACCCAACCAATTTGTGCAACACTTGACAAGACAGCCAAAAGTGCTGCAACTGCACTCAGTAACGTTTAATATTTACTTAAGATTCTGTCCTTGTTTTTATTACACCTGACTGTCTCAGGGTCCGCTGTGGTGTAATTTATACAGCACTGCTGTGACTTTATGACCCCGACTACAAGACGAAAAAAAGTACAGAAATACACTTGTTTTCATAGCTGTCAACTATGACAAATCAGAAATGACAAGTAATTGTTGTGCTCTGGGGTAGTTTATGGAGCTAGAAAACATGCCCTAAGTTAATAACTGGACACTTACAAGGATAAAGCCTGTTGACATGGGGCATATTCACGACTACAACTCAAGCCGTAATACTTTCCTGCCTTGTTCCTGACAACCGCAGAGCACTGCGAGAATACTGGGCTGCCAGGGAATCCGTGCATTTGCTGACAGATTCGCTAGGAAACGTCTCAATCATGGCGGGCATCAGGGTAGAGCATCATGACAGATAACAAGCGGAAGACAATGATTTATCATTAAGTGTATAAGACGTATTTGGTTTGTCACTATAATTCAATTCAGTTTATTTTTATATAGCGCCTTTCACAGCAGAGTCTTTACATGGAGATGGTGTGATACATCAAACATCATTAGAGAGAGTAATACAGAACGGGAAAAAGAAAGGAAAGAAATAAATTAAAAAAGGCAGGTGATAACGGAGGAGAGGAACCAAAAACTCTAAAGTGAGGAGAGAAAAAAACGTCTGGGCTCCAAGGTCAACTGGAGTTTGCAGTAACCATAATTAATACATCTGGTGAGTAGGACAGTGACACCTTGGGGAGCACCATCACCTTCAGTGTCAGGGGTTCGAATTCTGCCTCCGCTCAGCATGTAGGGCTTGCGTGTTCCCTCCATGCTTGGGGTTTCTCTGGGTACCCCACTTTGCCCCTGCAGACCACAGTCAGGTGATTGGCATTCCTAAATTGCCTCTGCTATGCAATTGTTTGAGTTTGCCCTGAAGCGGCCTGAGGTCACATCCTGGGTGTATCCCTGCATTGCGTGTTTTGCAGCCTCAGATTGCTCACATAATACATGTATTTTGTGTAAAATGTGGGTTTTTACCATGGTGCACTACCTGACACCTTAGTACTAATCCCTCATTTTAATACAATCGACTGAATTAATCGGTGGGATCACAGCTTACATCAGAAGGACAGCTGGTGTCATTGCAGCACATCACCAGCTCAGATTTTCCTCTTAACGGGTGCGCAATGACGGCACCTGGCAGAACAAGATAGACCACGTAGCATCGGGAAAATCTACAGCGCTGTGATGAAATAAAAGCTATCTAGTTACCAAAAGGCCAATGATTAGGAAGAACATATGTAAAGAGCAATTACAATTAAAAATCCATCCTTTCACCTTCTCCACACTATGCATTAAGTTTCTGTAAAATAAATAATCTAACACTGATAGATATTATCCCTGGTTATATATTCATCTGAAGGAAACACACGGGGCGCTTCACCATTTTATTTAGATTTATATAGGTGGATACATTTGCTGAAGCAATTCATATTAAGCATCTATATAAAGTTCTTCCAAGGACCTAGACCAGCAACTATTCGTCGGCACCTGCATGTCCTTCGCCACAGTGCTGCCCACATGTCCTGCAACGGGCTATATTTACACCCCTTAAGAACAGAAGTGAGACAAAAATAGATCACTCAGGTGTGGGGTGTGTCAGCTATAATTGTAACTTTTTAATAGGTGTCAGAGAGCGTGTATAATGTTCACATTGTACAATGTCACTGTTCAGCTCTACCGTCACTCCCATGACGCCGTTGTCCATCGCAGGCCTGGTTCTCTCTGCCTTTTTATACTTCCAGAATATTACCACTGCTACATGAAAGGCAAAATTCCTCCGCATTAATATTCTAACGTAATATTCAATATTTTTAGAATTGTGGGAACTATTAAGTCTCCTTAAAAGCCTCTGAAACCAGGACCTTGTGTTCCACTTTAATATCTCAGGATGTATTTTTTGATTCAGACTGTTTGAATAATTTCTTTCACCTCTCCAAAGCTAATCTAATCTTTATGGGTGTCTCTGACACATTCTGGCGTGACGTAGCACAGAAACCTTCTCCGTGTATTGAAAAGCTTGGTGGCGGATAGCGTATAACGTGAATGATGGTACCCTCCCGCACAAAACGGATGTGGATTTCAAGCAAAACAAAAAAGAGAAACCGCACCAAAAAATACAGAGGAATAGAATAAGCTAACATGGCTGGTCATCACAGCAATCCGTCTTTATTTTACTTAAGTAATAATGTCTAAAGTACAACATGATTACAGAGGCAACATATCCCTTAATGAAAGCAACTTGCAGTTGCTAAATGTGTCTCCAGGGGGCACTTATGTAGCAGTCAGCTGAGATGGCCCATCCATAAAACAGCCCGTTGGCGAATGAGAAACACTTGTGTGAGTTGAACACACCGTCTCATACACAAATCCGAACACAGCAAGTTAAAAACTTTAAAATAGTACATTAAAAATCCAGCTATTCATCTTCCAACTACTTATGCTGATCACGGTAAAGACCAGCGTCAGCTCCAGAGAAAATCTAATAAGTTAATCTTTTTTAGCATCTTTGGGTGATTATATTTGGAGGCGTGCAGACACTCCTAGGCTCCCTGTGGCGCTGATTCTGGTAAAGACTATTAAACTAATTATTAATATTTATAAAATCATTTTTAAAATGGCTAATATATTATCACTTAATCTCCTGTAATAATTTTCAGACTTTCCATTTCTGTTTATAAAGCTCTCCAAACATTATTTGCAGAATTGACATAGCAAATGTGTGTCCACTAAACACTGATCCTGGCCACAGTTGGGGGGGACGTGGAGTCTGGGCACGGGGCACAAGGCGGGGGTACACACTGTGCAGGGTGCCAGTCCATCGCTGAGCACACACATGCAAACAATCACTCACACACTCAATATTACTCAATTGTGCATATGAATGCGCTTTAGTACACATCTCTCATCTCAGTCGCGGCTTTATTTTATTCATGTGATTTAATTATTTTATGTATTTTAAATTTGTTTTATTGTATATGTTCTGTAAGGTGACCTTGGGTGTTTTGAAAGTCGCCCACAAATAAAAGGTATTATTATTATTATTATTATTATTATTATTATTATTATTAATGAAAAAAGTATGCCAAGGAAATATTGGCTTGTCTCTTAAAGTCAAACTTTCATCATCTCTTAATGCTTAGGATGTTTGCTTTTCCTGCAGCAGATAATCAATCAAGGCTTACGGGGCTTAGCGTGAAATTCAACAAAACTGCAGGCTGTACCCTGTATGCTTTTCCAACAAGATTGTCCAAGTCTACACTGAGCAGCATAGTAGAATGCACAGTGCAGAAACAAATGCTGCTTGACTTCAACTGCGGCACCTGATAAAACATTTAAATAATAAAAAGTAATTAGAAGACGGATGGATGGATGGATGGATGATTTACAGGTTGTAAACTTGTCAAATTAAGTTTTATTTTGATTCAGCATTTAGTTTTCAAATGAAACATAGCAGTGTTTTAGCACAGCAGGTTAAGGATTTGTGCCCATGTCCAGATGGTCATGGGGTTGAACCCCGTGGTGGATAGAGTAATCATACCCTCATGGGTCCCCATAGAAACCCCCTTCACCCTAACTGCTCCAGGCTGCTCTCTGACACCATGCTTTCGTTGCTTATACCTCATTTCGGACAAAAGCACCACCTAGATAAGCAAACAGATGAATAAATCTCAATCCAAAAAATGGGTTCATTTGTTATGAAAAAAAAAACTGCACGTTCATTAACTTAGGCAACTGCGGCTCTTGTTATCTTCAACTCAGCATCAGTAAGTTACTGATGGCCGCTTTTTGGTCGTGTATAATTCTCAAGCTCCACCCTCCATCCACTTCCCCTGCCGTCTGATTACATCACCACGCTCATCTGACTCACTCACTGGTGACACCAGTACCTATCATGGCTGAAAGCACATTTTACAACTTCCCCATTTTATTTTTCAACAGTAAACCTCCCTAAGCTGCAGTTCTCTATTCATCCACCCATCGTTTTAATTTAACGCTTCATTTACCTTCCTCCATTCCCCAGGCCTCCCAATGCACGTTTGCGACAATCCACTGTTTCTTCCTGTTGGATCACGCCTCCTTGACGTTTTAGCTCCTCAAATCCCATATTTCACATTGCAATTCAACACATCCCTTCCTCCCATTCCACATCTCTGACAGCCAATTTGCTGGGAATATAAATTTCTTTGGACCTTGATAGTGTATTTGTCCTAATAATTAATGTAATGCATTGTGGGCCGCCTTGGATGAGAATTTGCGCTAAGATGCATTAATTACGTCAACAAAAGGCGGGAGAAGAATGCTGAATGCGGTACCAATGATTGTGGAGCTGTCAAACAGAGTGTCTGCCAGATGAAAACAGGAGGAGATAATCTGCTTTGTCTGGAAGGTGATATCTTTACTAAGTTCTCTGCTGTCTTTAAATCTGTTTGCTAGTCTAGATCAATGCAGGACAACTGGCAACCTGAGGGATTCTGCCATTCATCTTCTGTTTAGATTAAAAGCAGTGTGAACTCTGGGGTCTTGAGATGTGTAAGACCACAGGGGATAGGCTGGGACATCACCTGAGTGACGGGATGATTCTCTTTTGAGAAGCTAGCATGACTTCTATTTTTATCAGGAAGGCCAGGTCACCCGGAAATGCTGAGTGTTGGGAAAAACGCACTAAGAGCAGAGTAGAGACAAGAGCGAAGCTGTCACCAGCTGAGGAACGAGCTCCTTCTGTGGGGTGCAGAGCCTTGGAAACAGACTTCGGCTGTAAAAGAAGTAGCTGGTCAGCTAAATGTAGGGGGTTTTAATAGTGTTCGAATGCTTGCATTCACAGTGCAGGATTGCATCGCACGGTACAGAGTGTGGGCTTACTAGTCAATAGAAGCCAAGTCTGTGACAGAAAGGCATCTGGGAATTCTTCTTCAGTACTTTGTGCAATTAAGCTGCATTGTACTGAAAACGTGTCTTTGTGGGACGTATTAAAGTAGTGCAAAATAGTATATTTTTCTATCAACAGTATATATGTAGATTCATGTACAGTAAATAGAAGAATTATATTTGTAGCAAAAATTTTATTGTATTGAAGCAGCAAGACAGATATATATTAAAGAATTATTTACATAGCTGGTGGTTTTATCCAACAAAAGCTTACAAATCTTGCCCTTATACAGCTGGGTAGCCTACTGGAGCAATTTCGGTTAAGTACTTTGCTCAGTGATTCTACAGAAGGGTCTCTCCTGTGCTTTCAGCTGGCAGCCTTTCTATTGAAAGCCCATAATTCAATTTTATTTAGTTTTACACGTTACAATACCTTTAAGATACCTGCCGTTTTTTTATCATTTATTACTAACTCCTTATGCAGCCTTTGAAACTTTGAAGATATCTTTTCTTTTAAAACCATAAAGTATAGCCTGAAAAGCAGGCAGACTTTTCAGCCAGCTGCCAGCATCTATCAGCACAGCAAAGGCTACCTCCACTCTCAGCCACGTCGAAAGCTTCTCTGCGAAATTCCCAGCAGAGACTCTCAAGGAAAACTACAGACCGTTGCATCGCTACCTCAAAGAAAGGCCTCGGCTCATGAGAGGGCTTCTGGGCTGCTAATGTGTCCACTTACCAACCGAACGTCTGTCTATGTGCCACAAGGGTATTCGAGAGCAACCGGACCATGAAATGTTGGCTCTTATGGGACCCTATTGGTTCAAAGCACATTTTCCTGGAATGAACCTCCGTCAAAGCCCTTCTCATCTTTGTGTTTCTCGTTCTTCATTGCCGTCAAGTGGCAGCAGAGTCAGCAAACTTCCCATAATCTCTCAACCCCTATTAGGCAAATGCTCTGTTTACATTAAAGCCCCGGGTGTTTGCCGATAACTGTCTCCGTACAAGAAAATCATTGGCAGTTGCCATGATTCAGAAGGGCCATGGTAATTTTAGAATGATAATCTCCTTTAATATGACAAGGTATTATAAGTACAGGATGCCATTTAGTTTAATACAGATGAATAAGTGAAGTAAACTCCATTTAAAACAAACAAAACAGCAGCAGTGAGGAGTAGGATTTCTTCAGTCTGTATTTCCATCGTGAAAGTGTACCCAGGAGTACCGAAGCATGCTTACTCTATGCGATTATTTTGTTTTGTTTTTTTATTTTATTTATGTGAATTTGCCCAAACGTAATTCTATCTCTGCATGTACGGCTGGGTTTCCGACATGTAGTTCTGTTCATTTGTCGCTGTTGCTGGTGGGGCATCAAAGAGCGTTGCACCTTATGCACCATGCGCACTCTTAGGCACATGGGGAGGCTCCTCACATCAAGCTTATATAACTATACTCCAATCTTATGTAAGATAGCATAGTGTCTAATACTGATAACAATTTTAAGAAGCATCAAGCGTAGATATATCATAAGCAGGGACGTAGATAGAATTTCTGGGCCCCCGGACAAAATATCACCATGGGCCAGGACTAGAGTTAGCACCATCAATCTCAAGAAACAGATAAACCTTGGCAAGGGGCTGGTCCTCAGTCTCCCCATGGTAGGATTTGCCAAGCAGAGGATATTCAGGGCCCCCTATAAAGTGCTACCCCCCTCCCCAAATCTGCCAGGATATCCATGCCCCTCTGATGGCCCTAATCATGAGTGTTACACAGTTGGTCATTAAGTGGTGTCTGGCCACAGCAGATCATTTTAACGTGCAAGTCAGCTGTAACATGGGACGGGGAGGTGTGGCTTCACCTTGTGGTCATCATGTTAGCATCCTGGTTTTGGTCAATGCCGTTATTGTTTTTCGGTTTGGCAATATTTTTGTGTCCCCACAATGTGATAAAGTCCTGCTGTTTTGACATTGTGGGGACCATTTTTTCAGGCCCAACAAAGGAAAACTCAGTTTTAAAAAAATGTGTGATATAAATAAAAAAAACAAAAATTCCAAAATCTTGTATTTTGTTTGGTCACTTATGATTAAGGTTAGGACTGGGTAGGGATTAAGGTTGTCAGGGATTTTGCTATAGAAATGAATGGACAGTCCCCTCAAAGATATGAATACAGAGATGAATACAGATATGAATGGGACCTCCTTCAGGACAGCTGGAAAGGCAAGCTGGGAGGCCACCTCATGAAACCGGTGGAGAAGAGACAGGAGGGTCAGCCAGTCCCTGAAGCAATTGAGGTTAAGCGCCTCACTCAAGGTTCCCAATGGTAGAATCACTCTGCTGACCACAAGATTTGACCCGTAATTTGCCCACCCCCCCCCAACAAATTAATTTGAATGATTAATTTGAATGATGGTTTTGATCAGTGCATAATCCATATACACTATTTTATAATTTTGATGTCTCTATAATTATTCTAAATTGACTGGTGACTTTTGTCTGGCACTGTAGAGATGCCAAATTATATCGGGGAATGTTAATCCTATTTCTCTTGGTAGATGGTTATTTTATTAAATGTGGACACGTGGTGGATGCTGAGTAGTGGAAATTAAACCACAGACCTCCACACTGTACCCCTTTGTCATGACTGACAGCGCAGAGGATGGTCGCCAGTAGCTGTCCGCTGTGGAAACTAATGAAAAACACATTTTTGTGTCTTGATTTTGGTTTTCCAGTCAGTGTCAGGCTGATTAGAACTATACTGGCCCCCATGGGGACACCTGAGGCTACGAGGGGCTTTTTCCAAGAGCATTAGTGTGCCATCAGTCTGCTTGCAGTAAACAGTCAAGGGGATACATGTGTACACACAGGCAGCACATTCTTCCATTTTTCTAAACAAATTTGAGATGTTTTTCCACCATCCCGGCTGAATGGCTACAGACTCACCTGAATAGTACGCATTAGCAGCTCTGGAGTCAAGAGGCGTACCAATTCCCACCCATAACAGCCTGAGAGGAATATTACAAAATACACATATACAGATGAAGGGGAAGAGAATGCTGTTTGCGGCGATATCATGGCTACCAGCGGCACTTAAAGACTATGCTTTTACTAAACTAAGAAAAAGACCCCCAGTGCCTCGTTCTCTCAGCCAGTGCCCTTATATGGCACGACATCGCTGATTTGTGGAGATAATGAGGAGACGGCACAAGGGAGGAAAGTGGTCTGACGGCACTTTTGTCCGGGCAGAGCGGGACGAATGGGACTTTAATGCCAGGAGAATGTTGCTCTTTAAGATAAAGAGCACAATTAACTGCAAGGGATTGATCAGCCACGGAGTCACATTCTTTTGTTTGTTTCCCTTTCGTCCAGAACCGATTGATTTATCCATAGCGGAGGAAACAGAGGCCTTGAGATATGGCTGTAATTAGGCTGCAGACTGGCCTCACAACCGGGCCAGTTGGAAATTGCCTTCTGAGAAGATCTCTCTGTATGGATTTTCTCAACCCGGGCCCAACAGGCTTGAGTGGCAGCTGTGTCTTTATTCGGCCAGACGGCCAGGTGCTTGTACTCCCTGCCGATGTTCCGTGCACGGAACTCTTCGTGCTACAACACCCCTGACACTGTCCACTCACCATAAATTAAAGAAAGATGAATCGAGTAAAAACACGCTGTTTACACAGAATGGATAAAAGGGAGAATTGGCCCTCAATGCCGCGAATCCGTCAGACTCCGTTGAATATTCTCACTTTTGGAAATTATAAGCATTTATGCTAATGACCAGAGACGGGAGAGAAATTGCTTATCCAGAAACTGGGGATAACAGGCACATTTAGTAGATGCACCTGTTTATTTATGCCAGCAGGCTGCTCCTAAAAACAGAGAGTTGTTTGGCCGCACCTCAATACATGAAGCGCAAGATAAGGTCAAGAGGTTCAACTACTGTTTGAAAGAGCTTTAGAATGGGCAATATGACTGTCAATTTTTCCAGCGTCCTTGAAACACCGATAATCCTGGGATTTTCACACTGTAAAGTGTTTGGTGTTTCGTGGGTGGTGTGTTTTTAAAAAAAAAAAACCCAGACTGTGGAATTTGAGGGCAAAAACACCTTGTTAATTAGAGTTGCCAAAGTGGAATGATCAGACTTAAAACTCCATAAGGAAATCTTCTAGCACCTTGCATTCATGCCTTGAATAATTCAGACTCCCCTAAGGGGGGGAGGGGGGGGCTTCAGTAGCACGGATGCCAACGTTGGTCAGCAGGCTGACCTGAGATTCTCAACTCGTCTGCACAAGTAACGTTTCATTGCATTGTAAATAGTCCGCAGGGTTTGCAAATTACATCAATGCCTTTGATGTAGCTAATTTTAGGTTTATAATGGGATAATATAAGTTTGCAGTAAGATTTCTTGCATGACAGTGAGAGTCTGAAAGCACGAGTGTCACGCCAGAAGCTTGGAAGTTGGCATCCCTGTTCAGTAGATCTATTCCATAACACCCCTGGTTAATTCCACTTCCTTATGACCTGGCTCTTATCAGTACAATACTTGGCCCTCAGCCTTCTCCAACGTAACATCACTCTAAGTTTGCTCCCTTCAATGGGTGGATAACTGGACCACCGCTGACTGTCATCTATGATCAGGCCATCCTGCGCTATCATTGCATTTGGCACCTGTGCCTCCTAAAGGCGCTACCAGGGAATTATCTTCAGGTATTCCCAATCCAGCATTTGCTTTTCTATGTTTTTTTGATTCACTCTGAAAAATGCACAGATTTAAAACGAATGAAGTTGTATGTTTATACCATTAAGCCAAGTAGGTGAACTGACATTCTTCCAATAATCACAGTCACCTGATGCTGCCTCCGGTGATGAATAGCCCTTCCTCCCCATACCGCCTCTGCTTGCTTTGACCCCGACCCCACGCTTCAGTCATCCTGCGATCCTCCTCTCCTAATAGGATTGGACAAGCAATCTGTTAAAAGACATGACATCTCTGTTCTTAGACTTATGTCAGGTTTAAAAGGGTTCTGGGCACCATTAAGACTACCTACTGTCCTCAACTAGCATTTATTATGCAAATCAGCAGTTCAGCTTCTGGAAAATACAAAAATACAGACATGGACAATTTTTTTTGTTACTCTTCCACAAAAAAAAAAAAAGGGAGAGAGAACCAAGTCTGAAATAACTTGAAACTGGCAAAAGTGTAATGGCATCCCTTATTGTTTATTCCATATGAAACACAAATCAGACTTTGTTTTTGATTGATTCAATTCAATATTTTATCTAATTAAACAAATGAAAATGGCGAATTCTTCAGATCGACCTGGGGTCGCATTTCCTCTTACGTCCACGTCCTGGGAGGTTTCTTAGATCTTACTTTATATATATTTATTATACTTCTTAATAATATTAATATATCTGTGGTCAAAGGAACATGAAGATGATTGGAGATGGTCTTATAGCCTTTACCTTTAACATGGTTATCTATAATATTCTTTCTGATCTCCTCAGACAGCTCTCTCCTTTGCTTTCTCTGGTCCATGGTCAGTGTGATGCACACAATGATACCAACCAACACAGCAGCATGTTCTTTCCCTATAAATAGGCTGAATGGCTTGTGAAAAGCTGGAAGGCACCTATGATATTAATATAGGTTAAAAACTTAGTTTTAAACATGACTATAATGCAAGGATAAACAGTCTCTTTAGGGGTACCAGCAAATCTGTCCATACTATTATAGGATATCTTTGTAAAATCATTTCTTTTCACAATTTTATTGGTTTACTCTATCACATACTATAGGCATGCAGGTATAGATTAGACAAATACTTTTCAGGAGAAATGAAACATTATCTCAATGAGCTGTAAGGGTAACAACAAATTTGTCTATGTCTGTATATGGTCCTTTATGGGGTATCAAGAGGATTATTTTGACTGCGGCATTTTTCCCAGCAGAGCTGCTGTCATCCCGGCTGTGCAAGTGATACGTACGTTGAAGAAAAGTTTGTGCTTGTATGTTTGTGTGTTTAATTGAATCACCTTAGATGGAGGATGAACAGGGTGAATCAGTTTTTTATCATATTTCAAAATAAAATAATGTTATTTTCTGTGGCTCTCTTAACTGTGTGAACATTGACAATTAGCTACTGTCATGATCCGCTCCGTCCGATCCTCCCGTGTGCCACGCCCACATCATTACCTGGTGTTCCTGCCCGATTGTGTTCACCTATGTCCTGTTAATCCCCGTTTAGTCGTGTATATCAGTCCCCGTTTTCCTGAGTCCTGCGTCAGTCATTGTGTTACCGTGTCATGATCGTTCGTCCCAGTCTGCCTGTTTCTCCCAATAAACCCCGATTACCTGACGTTCTGACTCTGCTCGCCTCCTTCACCGCTCGCCTGCCTGCCGATCGTGACAGCTACACTCTGGATATTGTTTACATTTCTTGTTTTAATATAATTTTTTTATCATATTAAAATCTGTTTGGCTCTTTCATTCCCCCTTAATGTTTATCTTAAATGCATTTTCCCACACTGCAGCCGTTATCCTAAGACATCTTTTGACTTTATTCAAATGTCGTGTTTTTAGTGTAGCACAGACAAGTTTTTCCTTTCCTGTTTTTAATAACATTGAAAGTTGAACTACTCAGCCATAAAATGCAGGACTCTGAAAGGTATTTATAAGCACAGAATGCGTCTTAATTTCCCAGCATGCCACTGTTTGGCTCAAACAGCCATGAGTGGCTGAAGTTATCAGTGAAAGCAAATCACTTAAAAGACATGATCCTGATAAATGGCACTAATAAAACTTTGCTGTTCCTGTTGTTGCAACAGTTTTCATAATATACAACATCGAAGTACAATACAATCCACATAATGCCACATTATATCACATACTGAAATAGTTGCAAACAGTTGCAGTGGTTCAATATATCTGGTGCTCACATGCACGGTGCCCAACCTGGGTCATTTTCACATTTCAGATGAGACAATGACTTGTGTTCTATTATTTTTGCTTAATTCCCACATGAATGGGAGCAAAACCCTAGACTTCACTGCTACAGTTCATACATGGAAACAAAGGCCAGGGTTCCAATGTCTAACACAGATGTCGTCCATTTGCTGAAGGCATCCCAGCAGAGATGGGCCAATGCGCTTTGGCTAGCTGAGCCCAGGCTCTTTCCTGAACCACACACTGGTTCTCATGTGTGGTTCCCTGGAGGTGGAATGAGCTACCACACGAGGTCCGGTCTTCAGACTTCCTCTCCATCTTCCGGAAATGCCTTAAAACCCATCTGTTGCGTGTATTCCTTTAGTAAACTAACTGTTCATTGAATGCTCTTTTGTTGAATTTACAGTCTTATTAGGTTCTTACTTCTTACTCACTGTAAGCTCAGCCTAGCTGAACTTATGCCTTAAAGAATCTGTGACAGCATGAATGTTTGCACATTTTTTTGACTTTATGCAGTATATTTTAAGTACATGATAATTTTCCATGTAATTTTATTACATAGGTTTAACGTAAAGGGTTCTTTTTTATCATTTTGAGTATACATAAGTAAATTAAATAAACGTAATGTAAATTCCTATGTAAAATCTGTCTAGACACACAATGTTAAGGTGAAGTTTTAAATAACCCTTTCTTGATCGTTATGTCTTCCACATGGAGTTAAAGTGAAGTTTTACATTACATTTACATAAAACTTAAATGTTTATATGTAGTTAATGAGTAAGTTAATGTATATTTTTTGTAATAATGTATGTTTTTGATTTAACAGCTCTTGTAATAAATCACATTCACAGTTCTGCACCTTTATTTATCAAAAACAATAAAAAATACATTTTTTCCAAGTACAGCGAACCCAACAGTACTAATAAAAAAAGCACAACATTTCACCATTTTTAGTAAAACAGGTAATCAAAAAACAAACTTCTATATCTTATGGAAAACAAAAACTAACATTTTTAAAAACAATTAAATTAAAAACACGTTTTTCAAGTACAATAAACCCAGCAGTACAAGTGTAACAGCACAAAGCCTCCTCAGCATATTTAGGTAAAACAGGTATTCAAATAAAAGTCTATGAAATATTATAGATCTGGAAAACAAAACACTGGCATTTTTGGCAAATACAATAAACATACAGTAGGATCTGTTCTATCCTATTTGTCTAACAGCCCAACTGTCCAGTGCGTTCCCTGTGATCTATTACTGAAGCATCTTGATTTTAAGTGTCTGAATCTTTGGGAACAGTTTGTTGCCATCTAAGTTCATCGACACTTTCTGGAAGAACTCAAATGTGTATTTAAGTTCCGGGGGATAGCTCAGGTTGAGTGTGTAAAGGATTCCAAAGAGCATGACACACCCAGAGCAAATACTTCAGCTTGCTATGCAGCTCCACACACTCAATCACCACTCCGACATCGTCTGGTTTATCCTCTTCATCAGCACCTTCAGTGAGGATCACAGAAATCCCCATGGTGGTCTGAGAGATCTCCCTCACCACTGACCTCGTAATAGTGAAAAAACTAACATGGTCATGCAGAAAACAAGCAAACGCAACACACAAAACAAATATATTACAAGTTAAATCTTAAAATCCCTCAGTAAAATGGTGCTACTGACCAAGTAATCCTTGATTATATTTTCCAGCACACTGTCCATAATAATTATTTTTGACAGTTGACTAAAGAGAGCAAGCAAGTTGGTAAACAGAAGTATTTTGAGCTACGCGACTGAGATCTGATTGTTTACACACCTATAGCTCAAGTTCAAGACTAAAAGAGAATAAATGACAATACAGATTGCTGACAAAATACATTACGCTTAAATCAGAAAGAAAAAGGTTTAATTTTGTTAATGATATAAAAGTTTAACGTTGATCAGCAAAATTGCAGAGAAGACACGTGCTAAAGTGAGAAAAATGTTTTTAGTAATATGTAAGACATCATAAATGACACAGACATACTGTTAACACAAAAAACGACAAGGATTATAGACGATTAAAAACCTCACCAAATTAAATGCCTTGATACCCGTTTGCTTCAGCCAAAATGATATCCAACGTTCGTGGAGGCGTGGCAATAGCAATTATTTTACCGCAAAATTGCAGCATTATCGCCACCTACTGTGCTGGAGTGTAATACGTCACTCCTTATGTGATCTAGTCAAAAGTAGTTTACCTGGTTTATTTGGATTTAGTAAGGGTGAACTAAATTCACATTACGTGTATGTGCTTTCCATTAATATACGTTTGGTTTCAGATATTTTAGTTTAACACTATTTCTTAATGTTTCTAGGGCCACGACTGGTTTTTTTGAGTGGTGCACTGCCACAAACAGATGGAACAAACCACCAGATCATCCGAGTGCGCCACCCTGGGATATTCATGCACGGACTCCTAACGCTAGAGGCACAAAGATTTGGTCCACCAACAAGCAGGAGCAAAGTCGTGCTTCCAGTACAAAAATACATTTATTTTTAAAAACGGTACACTGAATGTGAGCAAAACTATGGCACTGAGGTAAACCACACTCCCTTACAAGTCAACTTCTTAAAACCAGACCCCAGACCCCAGGTTCTGCCTCAGCAACACACATTACTCAGTTAATACGTCCTCGTGGGGGGCACATGGGGGGCACCAGTGGGAGAAAAACCACAAAAACAAAATCAAACAAAACCTGGCAACCTGTGTACAAGACACACACAACACAGCAATCTTAATCTTGCACAGTGCAAAATCCCACTACCAGGACACCAGCCTCCCCACAGTTCACCCCCCCGTACCTGATAAAAGACAAAACCGCAAGTCAATTTAAGAGGTTACAATACACAAACTACTAAAACACAACTGATACCAGACAGATCACCCTCTCACAAGTGATTTAACTGGATGCTAAATTAAATTAGTCCCGAATGCTTCCACAGTCCAATCCAGCAACTAAACAAAGATTATAGGAGGCACAGTGATTTTCCAAGGTGGGAAATGGAATCTCCATCTGAAAAGGCATCGGAACAGTACATGAATCCACAGCAACAACATCAGAGGCAAAATCAGCTGTGATAAGTTTTATTCTTGGAGTGACCAGGACTTAACTGGGACTACAAATATCCTGAGAAAAAATATACAAAACACCAACATCAATACTAAATATGAAACTAAAAAACTGAAGAAAAACTAACCCATCATGCAGTAATTATAATCCCGTAGTTCGAGGTTTCACCAAAGTGGCAGCGTTCACCACTAAAAGCAATTCATTATTGCTTGTTCATTTAAGCAATACAAACGCTGACTCACTGACACACTCAGTGAAACGTTTAAGAGAAATATACCTGAACTTTGAAGAACTACAAGACAGTTGCCAGCACTACTATTACCTAATGTAAGCCATTCAGATATCCCATTAAAAGTAATTTTAAAACAACTTTTAGCCAACAATGTTAACCAAGTGTGTCAGGTACAAATGTGATGTAACACATACCTGTATGAACTGCAGAAGTATGACTAACTAAAACCGGATCGGGGTGGAGCACTGTACATCCTTTTGTAAGGTGGAATCCAATTAAATAACCAATTGGAGACGTACCTAATCAGCTACCCTCACTCCACCACAATCTACCCCCTTCAAATGACTTGTTGCCCCGACAATGACCTATAACCAAGGCCTAAACAAGCCCATTACTGCATTTGACATTGGGGGACAAGAAGACACCAGTCCCTTTTACCACTCGATCCATTGGTTGGGGGATGTTCAAGTGTTGTCCTGCTGTGGAACGTATGGACCGTCACAGAGTTCATTCCTCACTGACCTGACCATTTGGTGTTACCAGGACTCGTAGGGAGCCCCATGACTCTAGAATCCACTGGACCATCTCCTCGAGGAGCTGGAAACAACACACCTTGATCCTGGAAGGGTCACTGATGGCTAACCTCAAAAAAGGGCACTCTTATCTCCAGATCCTCCTCAGACTCTGTCTCCTCCGAAAATGGCTCCTCCTCTAGCGTAAGATCAATACAGAACTCAGAATACCTGTCCCTTGGTGCCCTTTCTACAGGTTGTGATGTACCTGCCGTATCTTAGTTGGATGGGCGGCATGGTGGTGCAGTGGTTAGCACTGTTGCCCGTGGGGTTTCCTCCGGGTGCTCCGGTTTTCCCCCACACAGTCCAAAGACATGCTGAGGCTAATTGGAGTTGATAAATTGCCCGTAGGAGTGCATGTGTACGTGGATGGTGTGAGTGTGCCCTGCGATGGGCTGGCCCCCTGTCCAGGGTTGTTCCCTGCCTCGTGCCCGTTGCTTCCGGGATAG
>JAODKE010000138.1:4569710-4601960 GCA_026779605.1 Mormyrus hasselquistii
ATTAAAAGTTCTTTTCTTGTGAGACTGTTTACGGTGCAATAGAGCCTATCAGTGAGATATTCATATAACTTTGTTCAGTTCACATTGAAGCACATTCATAACCTTAAATGGCATCCTGGGCAAGCAGGGTGTGTAATCAATTAGGGTGTTTGGTTCTCAAGGACAGATTGTCTCTGCATAATTAAGCATCATCCCTGATTACATCTTCCCCGCACCCTTCCTGAGATCCACCATTTTTACGTTGTTATCATTCTCTGTGTCGAACAGGTTACTGTTGTCCCTGTATTGATCTTCATTCCAAGGGTCACAGACATCACCTGCTTGATTAAGCCTTCTGCATTTATGCATATATCTAATGAATGTTTGTTACTGAGTGAAATTGAGAGGGCTGAGAGGTCCTAAGAAAACTGATTGCAAAGTCACGGGGTTGTGCAACACATCCTTCAGCCGACAAAATCATTCTGCTGTGGGGACACCACAAGATGAAGCCGGCATTATGTGAGAAGGCCCATATAAACCCCCCAATCAGAAAAAGGCACACGTAGGTCCTTCTTTTATCTGTACTGCTTCAGGTATTTTCGGCTCATGGGAGTTTTACTTCCACAAAAACGTTCTGAGGGCAGAAGGAAAAAATGATTGGTTCAGAGAGACAACGAATGAGATTGAAGAGGAGGTGGATCCAACGAATGAGATTGAAGAGGAGGTGGATCCGAACAACTAGAGGAGGCTGGATCCTCTACCTCTCTGAATCAATCAATGTTCCTTCTGCCCTCAGAACACTTTTGTGGAAATAAAACTGCTACAAGTGTTTTTGGTCACATGCTTTATTTTCTGTTCTTAGCTACTGCGCAAGCAGAGCAGTAGAAGAGACAGGTTTGATAAACTACTTCTTAGGAGGATTGCAGGTTGCCTTTTATTACCACTCTATCCACAATTCATTAAGTTTAACAGTTTTTAAGTTAAAGATTTAGTAAACATTACTGTTCTTCGGGTACTATATAAATTCAATTGTCTTTCCAGAATTAAGTAATCAGTTAGAATATATTAAGCAAGCAAAATATATTTTCAATATTCTTATATGCACAGAAATATGTTTCTTTTTGCAATTAGTCCTAGGTGTTCCATAAATCATGTAAATAACGTTTGTTTTAATGATGGTACATGTTGCTAAATCAGCAAAATCAGGGCAACCAGAAATATTTCATGATTGTTACAGACATAAAAATTAAGGTAAACCCATGTTCCTTAGACAATGACAACAATTCATTTGCCAGAACTGACTGGTGTCTATTAAGAGTCACTGTTTGCACGGTGCTTGCACTTTATTAATCATTTTTTTAAATATTAGTCAGTGTTTTTTCATGAAGAGAGTAATCCTGCTTTTGGTTTTTGGGGGAAAAGTCTGTCCCGTCCAGTGATGTACTATTTGGGTTCATCAGACTGTTTCTCAGATTTCTGTTAGGATATTTGACATAAAACCAAACATTTACTCTTATTTACCACAAGCAAATCCACCCATCTCTCCTCTGTGAGACTTTATTTGTGCATCTCTAAGAAAATAAACTATTTTTGGTGAGACAATACGTGGTCATTAAATTATTTCACGAGTATCTGACAGCCTGGAAAAAAGAAGAGAGGATGGAAATCCTGGTGCAGGGAGGAGGTGTGCTTTTCATAACATCTCATTTGGCGTACAGGTCATGAATCATTTAACGGAGCACATGCCTGATGCAGTGCAGCAACAAGGAAATTCCCCCAAAGGTGGGAATTCATAGCGAATATCCCGGGGAAATAACACAGTCTGCATAAAACTAAACCTTTGCCATATGAAGTATGAAAGGACGGCTTTCTTCTGCCAGCCTCATACACGGGCCATATAAATGGGGGGGGGGTGCTTTGGTGATTCAGTTCACTCCTCAGCGGAACACCAGCTATTCCATGTATTTACTAAATTTCACCACCAGCTCACTTAATTAATTAACTTAATTAGTAAAAAAAAAAAGTCAATGAGATATCAAATAGCTGTACGAGGTGTGATAGCGGTTGAGTCAAAAAATACACGGCTGCTGCAAATACTGAGGTCATTTTAACAGAGGTTTTGAGATGAATAAAGACTTTGACAAGCATAATAGCACAGTTTTACGCAAACATAAAGATCATCTAGATATTATTTTCTTTGGCTAAGACTTTTGCGCAGTACTGTATACGTTTTTAAAACAAATGGTTGTATCCGACTTTCTAAAAAGCAAATAGACAAGTGGACATGACTTTATGTTACACAGAAAACATACAATTAAGATCCCTTATTTGTCATAGCTGAGGTTTTAATGAGAAAACCAGGCCATTACCATTCATTATCAATGCATTCACCTAATCTAGGTAACATTTCAGTGACTAGCTGATGTTTTTAAGCTGCATATAGTACTAGTACACATTAGGCTAAGTAGGTCTCTCCTGAGACTTGAACTGGCATTTTTTAGGTTAAGAGCCCCCTAACCCCAAAGCTACCTGCAGCCCCTGTGCAAGACATTCCAGCTGCAATGAGGTTTTCTGATTAATAGCTTGTTTATCTTGAAGCTTTTTATTGACTGTGGAGCGCTCTAAAACCCTTAATCTGAAGGTAGACGCGTTATCCAATAGGCCCCCGTGCATAAACTGCCACTAGTCACAGCTGTACACAATTAGCCTTGTAGTTTAAAAGCAGCCAAAAGACGAGAAAAACCTGACATCCATGGATATATATAGAATGCAAGGTGGCTTCCCCTCAGATAAACTAGCGAAGGTCGATATCAAAGTTTGGTGCGAATAACAGCAGGGTTGCCAGCTCTCACACGTCTGGCATGAATTCTTATGGCAAATCTGTATCATTCCATTATTGACCCAAAACAAGCTACATCAAAAGCATTGGGGGTGGTTTGCAAAAGACTATTTACAAGGTAATAAAACTGTTACATACATGTAAATACATGTATCTCACGCCAGCCAGCTAAACCAAAGCTGGTAACCCTGTACTGTAGCAACAAGGTGAGAATGTATATTAGTACACCCAGAGGCACTGTCTGATCTTTTGGTGTTGCTGCGGGATTTTTAAAGTACCTGCAGAAGAAGCACATACGGGTATGTGGCTAACACAACGTCAACAAGCTTATTTCTGAAAAAGGAATCATATAACAAATAAAAAGAAAGGGCTATTCCGCAACGCTCAGCCTTGAGGATTCCTGAAGGTTTATAAGCCTGTCTGCTTCATTTTGTGGGGAATGGAATTACTGCTTTATTTGTAAAGAAAAACAAACGATCTTGTCTGAAGTCCAAAGTTAAGAGAATTGAAGAACTTGCAGCGATGTTTGTATTCTGTTTGCACTACTGCTAATAAACCCTTATGAGCATTCAGAAGGTGCTGTGCTTCAAGGCAGGTGTTTAAAAACACCTCCTGGGGTACAATGGGGAAGGAAGTTAAAGGCCTTGTTTTGGAGCACTAGCAATTAGAATTTGCTGCAGTGCTGTGGAGACTTAAGGTTGGAAATGATGTAACAGGAACACAGAACCTCTTTCAAAGACGTAATAGAAAATGTAATATGTATGCATGTAGATATGTATGTATGTTATGTTTGGTAGAAAACATAAGATACATACATAGTAGTCTTCCCTCTGTCGCTCCTCCTCTTATTGTAATTATTGATGATTATACAGGAATTTTTTGCAAAATTGATTGTAAATTATTCCAGAACTCTGTCTTTAGCACTGTAATGTCTCTCCTGTCAGAAATGTTGCAAGGTGGTTCCATTTGTTACACTGTTGAACATGGCTGGGATGGCATTACACATCAGGTAAAGCTTTACTTGACTTAATATCACTGCACTTTTCACATCTGATGGGAGGGGCAGTGGTTAGCACTGTTGTGTCACACCTCTGGGACCAGTGTTCAAGTCTCTGTGACTCGTGTGTGGAATTTGTATGTTCTTCCGGTGCCGTCATGGGGTTTTCTCCAGGCACTCTGATTTCCCTCGAGTGAGTCTTACGATGGGTTGGTGCCGCATCCTGGGTTGTTCTCTGCCTTGTACCTAGTCCCTAGGATAGGCTCCAGACCCCGCCCCATGACCCTAAGTAGCACAAGTGGTTTCAGAAGATGGATGTTCACCTCTGTCAATATTTCACAAATCCAAGAAAATCAGTTATAAAAAAGGCCCTACATACTCCCTCCCCCCTCAGGGAAAGTGACTCATCTCTGCTGAATTATCTATATTTACACATAATGCTGTTACTTAATGTTTCACATGTCATCTCCTGTGCCCTTGTGAACGAACCTGTGCATCTCCTGTGCCCTTGTGAACGAACCTGTGCATCTCCTGTGCCCTTGTGAACGAACCTGTGGTATTTCTTAATTTGACCAATTCCTTTACTTTACCGTGGAATCTTCTCAAGATTTCAAAAATAAAATCAGCTCCCAAACATCAGTTAAATCAGCCTCCCAAAGAGCAGAGAAAAAACCATAACTATCGTTTTATGGCCCATTGTATTTGTCACATGCTAGATGTGCTGGTTATGGCTAATGGTCCGGCGGGTCTACATGTTCAAAGGAGAAGGAACTGAGATGCGAAGATGACTATTAAGTGTCTGTTCTGCATGTGTGCAGCATGTAGGTAAGGAACGGCTAGCGTCAACAGACTGTCTTATAACAAAGTGCTGTATTAGTGACGCAGTGCATCTGGTGCACCAGCGACAGTTTATCCACAGCAGCGTTTCCCAACCCAGGACTGGAATACCCCCAGACAGTCCACGTTTTTGCTTCCTTCCAACTCCCTGAGGCAGGAGCAAAAACATGGACTGCCTTGGGGTCCACAAGGACCAGGTTGGGAAACATTGATCTATAGGACCTCAACTACCACTCAGTTGAAGAGCAATTCTGAACCTAATGTACAAGTGGTCACTATAGATGAGTTTAATGTATATAATGTATGTAGTGTACTATGTATAATAATTCTTATGCCCAGCATCTCCCAGCCGAACCCCACCACCACCCATTTTTGCACTGTTCCTAGGTATATTGTGTAAACTCTGCCCCTGTCTGTTGTGTGTACTGTTATATACCACACTGTGCTCTTGGACTAACATTATTTCATGCCACTATATATCTATATATGGATGGTATGACAATAAAGCCCATTTGACTTGATAACAGGCGAATGGTTGGTGGGATTATTATCTTCCGTCAATCACCGACACATTTAACCCACCTCTCAATGGGCACTAATTTGATTCCCACTACATTAGATCAGTCAGGAGATTGGCAGGACACAGAAAATCCCACCCACCCATGGGTTAACAGATGCTATTTGTTGGATGAGCAATTTAGACTTGAATGGGGCACAAAGGTGGCGAAAAGGGTAGTAATTTTTGCGAGGGCTGATTGTCTTCACTGCACTCATAGCTCACCAGCAACTGCTGCCATGAGTCTTCATGCTGGAGGGGAATGAAGGTCAATGTACTGAGAGTGTAACTTGGCTCCTCATAATCGCTATCTGACACTTCTGGGTTTTTTCAAACGCCTCTAAACACTCCTCTTACTTACTGAGGAGAAATATATAGCATATGCGTTTTCTGTATAATTAATTTAAAAATGTAATTCCCTTATTTATCTCCCGGGGTCCTTGACATGAATTTTAACAGATGCTCTTTGGCCTTTGCAAGGCCCCTATGATGTATCAACAGTCTATCAATTATCACAGTCCATGGGGTCCAAGGTTCTTAATGCAATGATTCTTAACATTACCCTAAATTATATAAATGAAGATGAGGCTTCACTTGATCAGCAATGTTCTACACTTTGAAAAGACTAGCTGGTGACAAGAGGTGCCATATCAGGGTCATGTCATTGTCTTCTGTAGATAAGTGTCATTGATTGCACCTATACTGGAGTATAGCGGTGCTTTTTTTTTTATCAGAGTCGTGTCAATAGACTCGTGTTAGTCTCATGGCAGCATAATGAAGGTTAGCAGACCCACGATTATCTCAAGCACTAAAATCAGGTTGTTGACACTTGAGCATCTTTATAGAGAGAAGATCAATCAAATGAACTACAAACAACGAAAAACAAAGTTTGCATCTAATTAAACACAATCTTTTAAGTATGTCAAGAACAGGCACCAGCACCATAGAAAGCCAACATCAGTATACCAGAGGCACCTGTGATTTTCAGAATATATTACATATATGTATACCATGTACAACAAAGTTCCTGGGGGTGGGGGGGTTGAGGCAAACAATTCTTAAATCCAGAAGAGCAGTCATTCCCCCTCTCTGACCCTAGCAAGGTAACCAGTCTCACCCTCTAGCAGCATGTTCTAGAGAAATTTTGTTAAATCCCATGAGATTTATGACAAGAAATGGTAGATGACCCCTGACACAAAACAAATAAATAAATGGGGAAAAAAAATACTATTTCATGACTGAGCTCCCTGTGTCCTAGGAGGGGATACATGTCGATCTTTGGTTTGCATGAAGGAATACAACAGGCAGTTCTTATTTGCAAGAAAAAAAGCGCATATCAGAGGACAAAACAGGTTCATACAGATATTTGTATTCTATTAGCGATTAGCAGCGGCTGCAGGAAGCTCCTCAGAAGGCAACACAAACTGATTCATCTTCTGAGAACTCAGCATCTGCAGTCCCTGGAGAATGAGGTAACAGGAGCTCCTCAGCTTATTAACGCTTCTCGTGGCACATCGTGGGGTGGAGAAGCTAGGAGAGTGATTTTGGAAAGCTAGCTGCTCTGAATGCAGAAATTCAAAACTGTGCCTAATAAGACCTCTCAGAAAAAACAACAGTCTTTCCAAACATCTAAAAAATATAGAAAACAAAATGTATTATTTCATATTGCATCATTTTATCAATTTATCTTCTGCAAATTGCAGAGTTTAGTACACGTGTCTGGCTTCTGCACCACCTGCTGTATTTTACGCGACGTTAATTTAGTCATCGGCAAATACTTCTGCTCCAAAAGCAAATGCTCTACACATCAATTAATCCAGGCTCCTAACAGAAAAAAAGTTAAATTATTTTATAAGGGCATTAATGAATTAATATTTTTTTTAATGATCTTTATGCTTAAATTCACTGGATCATGAAGTTTATCCAGAGTTTATCTGACCCAGAATATCACTGATATTGGGGGTGGGTGGATTGCATGATTCAGCAGAGAGGGGGGGTATGGTGTATACACTGATTACTGTACTGCACTCACCACACAGCAAACCACCTTGGGGATGAGAACCACACTAGTCAGAATGGAACAGTTTGAATTTTTTCCAGTGGCTGGGGTGCCAATCCTGCCACCAACCCCAAGACTTCCCTGTAAGTTGGAGGACCTCCTTGAAGGGCTGGATGTAGCTTGATGTCATATCCAGGACAAAGCAACTGCAGGTTAAGGGCCTTGGTCAAGGGCCCAACGGAGTAGGATCACTGCTGGCACTTACAGGATTCGAACCAGCAACCTTCTGATACAGATCCTTAGCCTCAGAGTCACCACTCCATCTGTTCAGCAGCACATAAAACTTTTAAAGAATGCCTGTTTCAAAGTAATCTAAAATCAGAATATTCTGACCTACATAGGTCAAAATCAGTTTAATCTACTTTTATATATATTCTGAGAGTTTTTCATTTTAATTTTCCCTTTGCCTCCTTTTGCAGCAGTTCTCTAATGCACACTGATGCAGAGTAAGACCACATTGCTGAAGTAGTGTGTTCGATTTATTTATAATGCACTCAGATCTGACCAAGTCCAAAGTGGTGCTATTGATCTGTTCCTAAGAATGAGGTCCCTCACGTATTGAATCTTCTCAGCCCAGGGCTGTGTGGAACTTGGTTCAGAGAGACTAGAGGAGTTGTCTAAGAATCCTGGGGCCTTTTTCACACCAAACCTCTGCTGCCACATTTAAACACACACTAACCAGGCTTCTCTTAATGAGCTATAGTTATTTTGGCACAAGGTTCTCCAGGCAGATCTTGCGCTGCATGGAAATGTAAACGATGACTCTAAATACGAAATCCAAAACAAAAACTACAAGCCAAGTCGCTTTATTGTGATATCACACACATGAAACGAAATTGTGATTCTTCGTAGCATCAGACAGCTAGATATACTGTAAGGGTAGGGAAATAAATTTAAAAACTAAAATAATAATAATGATACAATAATACATACATAATAATACATAAAGTGCAATTAGCTGACTCAGAAAAACAAACAAGTGTAGATAAACAACTGAGGACTAATCAATGGCAAGTTCTGGGAAGAGCAAACGACTTCATTTTAAAATGAATGCTGTGCTCTCAGGAGCCCACAGATGTTCCTGTGCAGCTACATCCCTTTGGCGTTCTGGCATTTTCTATCAGTCCCTTGGCTCCTTCTTCATCACATCACCTTCCGACAACCTTTATCCCCACAAAAACAACAATCAAAAACCAAAAAAGCTTTATCTTACGGTGTCGATGGCACTGGGGATCAGTAAAATGAGCAAATATATAAATATAGAAAATATAGAAGAATGTCAGGAAGGTAATGAAAGAACGTGACCTTCCTTTCGATGTATTCATATCCACTCAATAACTGAACCTAATGTAGATTAGAAAGACTACATTACTTTCACCGGATAATGTCTTCGGTCATTAAAAAAAAAAAAAAAATGATTGTGTCATCTGTGGACATCTGCAGTTTCATATACATTCGGCAAGAGAATTAATTTCAGTTTGATCTCCTTCAATTAGCCAGAAATGTATCTTACTGTGAAAATGGGATATATGCGTTCATTGTGCATGGATTGTATTGAAAGATATATCAAGTAAATGAAGTCCATTTGGTGAGAATGTCGAAATCAGTAACTTCAGTTTAAAATGTAAAATGTTTAATCATTGGCCTCACAGTCTTGTCATGCATGTGCTGACATATATGGGTATGGGGGATACTTATTTTATGCAGGAAGCGTTGTTGTTATTATTTATGAGCAATCACTTTGAATACATTTATTGCTAACCCATTGAGATGCTAACGGCCAGTCCCTCTGTGAGGGTATTTTCACAGAAAATGTTATCGCTCGGCCATTTAAACATCAAGAGATGAAGAACAGCGCCCCCTGTGACTAAGCCTCCAGTGGCATGGTAGTGCAGCAGCAGAGTGGATTCTAATTAATGCTCAGCAAATTTGAATCGGTACAATATATGGGCCACCCTGCCCAAATTCAGCATATGGTTTAGTTGTCGGTGCATTTTTAGTGATAGCAGAAATGCTGGTGTGTTAATGGGAGACCGTCGCCGTGGCGAGCTGCACCTGGCGTGACGGAGCCGTGCTGAGCCCCCCATGCACTGGCGCTGCGGCCTCATTGTGGGCCGATCTTGTAATTTTCCCCCTCTCCGGCAGGCTTAATAGCACCTTTGTGAAGCATCAGTCAGGCCAGGCGCCGTGCTGAGGTCTCTCAGGAGCAGAAAGACAAACAGGAGCTTCTGGCAGCTCCTCCTCCTCCCCCCCCCCAAGTGTCTTTTTAATCAGCAATACTAGAACTCAGCTCCGAAGATTTTTGAGCTGAACTCTAAAGTAGTGGGGGGGGGGGGACACCTGAAATGATGCTTCATCTTGCTATTTGCAGAAGTCCACTGGAATTCTTTAGATTTGGCATATCTCATCTTGCGCTCTCATTTTACAACATACACACACATACGAGGCAGAATGACGCTTTGGGGTCTGAGGGCACGATCGGTTGTTTATCTGGTATCCCTGGGGCATTGTGTGTGTGTCGAGGGAGGGTAAGGGCCTTGCTGAGAAGGGGATTTGAATTGGTGACCTTCCGATTACAGCGACAGAGGCCTAACCCACTGAGCCATTCACTGCCCCCCCGCAGCATAGCACTTCCGCGCTTCAGTTAGATGACACCCTGCCCTCCACCGTTTTGAACGTTCAGGATGATAATAGCCATTGTTACATTTGATCTGGAGTTTCCTGCAGTCGAAAGAATCCTTCCTCATGTTAAAACAGAAGCCCTGTATCTGTCTAGATGCATCTTCACTGATGAGAATCCATCTTCTGTAACTGTAATCTGGCTCTAAACCTGCACATTTCCTCACGCAGAAATGTCCTGGCTAAGTTGCTGGTAAACATTAATAAATTCATGTTTTATCATCAAATACGGAATTAATCTTGCATTACTTAACTTTTTATAATTGACATTTCGACACCATATCCTCGTTTGAGCTCCAGTATGGGATTAGGGAAATGGCACAGTTAATTAGATTTCAGGAGTTATCTTGTCTGGCCTCAGACCAATTAGGAAGCAATTACTCAGCCAAGGATGAAACAGCTTCTAATGAACGAGTCAAATGGCAAATGAATGTGTGAAATCCCAGTCTCTGGAATGCTACCACACTGGTTTTCCCTCTCTGAAATGGTAAAACGTTGAAATCCTGGCATGTGATTGGTCTAACTGTACATTTATGTAAACTGCACATGTATTCTTTACGTAACTGCTGCAGTAATCTCCACAGCTGAGCTACACTGTCACATCACTGGCCCATGCGGTTTGTTCTAGAACATTCCATTCCACTGCACAGACCGACGACTGTTCTCCTTGTTATGGACCTTCAATGGAAACGATGGGGGACAAGGTGTCCTGCCAGGATCCTTCGGGCCGACAGACGGAATGCAGAATGGATCTGTTGCGTCCCCTGGAATGAGATCAGACCATATCACATTTTTTTCACACCAGCATCAGTGGTTTCAGCACGATCATGGTACGATTGTTGCAGGATCCCGGGGATTAGTGAGAACACGAAAGATGGTACTGCTAGCCAGGAGAGGTACGCACCAGAACCAAAGTCACTGGAAAAAGCCTAGTCACCCCCCCCCCCCAATCCCACCCACAGGGATAAAAAATTGGATGCCTCAGTCTCTCCACCTCCCCCCTCCCCCCACCCTGCCACCTCCATATTGGTGCTACAGCATTGTAGCAACCTGAGAAACAGGCATTCTGGATACCTTGGCACCCCATTGGTGTTGTGGCCCAAGAAAGAGGGCACAAACCCCCCCTACCCGGCTGTGGGAACAGATGGATGGAGGATGAAGCCAGATGACAGCAATACCTGTGCCTGCCCAAGCAGACTGGAGTGTGGGCAGCCAGGGAAATCATTGTTTTCAGATATGGCAGAGAAAGCATAGGGCATCCATACCTCTTCTACATTGACCCTGGCTTCATTTTAGCCCCCAGTCTCTTCCTTAATTTTTCAGAAGCCTCTCTTGCTGACACCCCATTATCTTCGAGAACCGCCCGACGCTGGAACAGTAAGTGGGCTAATGCATTCGCACATTGGTGCGGAAAGGTCTCCAAATCTGTGTTCGAGTCTGAACGCCGTGAGACCGGCGACTCCGTTGACTCAGCTGGGAGGGATGATTAATGCTGTCTCATTGTGCAGTATGGCTTGTTTTACCCATTGCTCCCTTATCTCAGTGTTTCTCAATCCAGTCCTTGGGGACCTGCTGACAGTCCATGTTTTTTCTCCCTCCCAGCTGCCTACTGGGAGTAAAAATGTCTGGGAGGGAGCAAAAATGTGAAATGTCTGCGTGTCCCTGAGGACCAGTTTCAGAGGGATTGACTTATCTGTCCATCTGTCCAAGTTACTTATCTTATTTTCTGGCTCCTTTGCGCACAACAAAATATTGTTTACAGCTGTCCAGAAGTATGAGGTAACAAGCTTCAGATGCATTTATCCAAATATGGGACACAACATGTCTTTCACTCAGCAGTTCAAGGCAATGTAAGAGCCATGAACTTTGATGTCATTATGCACTTGACCCAACATTGACTTGATTTCTTTGTGAATTGTTCTGCATCAGCACAATGGACCTACATTATGGGTAACACAATTTGACAGCTTCTGATTTCAACTTTGTGTAAGGGCCAGTAAATTAGATATTGCAATTGATGCTAGAAACTCTGATCTGAGCAAGTCAATATATTTACAAGCTTCTGTTCTATGAAAAGCCTTTTCTTTAAAGTTCCTCACTGGCCAGGCCATGGTCCGTGATTTAATTGCCTGAAATCATTTGCACTTCTACAGCCAACTGAACGAATCTGGCAGAAGGAATCTACTGAGCTTCCTATAGAGATTTTTTTCTTCACCAAAGAAGCTTGTCCTACAAAGCAAACTGAAATTTCCACCACTGAAATTTCAACCGGTTCTTCACCATGAAAAACATTCGACATGAAAAAATAGTGATGCTTCATTACATCAGTTGCTCAGTTTCATTATAAAAACATTGTACTGCAACTTTGTTTTTAAAATCGAATAATAGAGGCTACAACAAGCTGACATTAAAAGAACCTTTATGTACAAACACCGAAGGCACTTGTGGGCTGAGAAATTCAGCATTCCTGATTGGAAATCTAAATAAAAACACCTTAAGAAGTCAACTGCAAACCGGATATGCCGATGTGAGGCAACATTTTGTCACATGTGACACTAAGAGCCAGAGGGTGTCATGTAGCCCCTGAACTTCTCTACATGTAAACCCACCAACTGTGGTATAAATCACAGGGAAATAGGAAGGATCTGAACTGTTCTTAACAGCGCATAAAAAGTGGGCAAGAAATTTCTATTTCAAAAAACTTTCTTTGTCCCCGAGGGGCAATTTAAAAGGCACAGAGGAGCAACACACACACACATAACAGTAGTAGCATTTGACACAACAGATGACACACAATAGACACAGAAATAAGCAGGCTGTGAGCCAAGCGCCATCAAATTATCCGATTCTGTCAAAAAGTGTTTCTCGGAAGCATTTAATCCATTATCCTCGTATGAGTGTCACGGTGCCAGCCCGTTTCGTTGCTTTCACCCCTCGTTATTTTGTCATATTCCGAGCAGCGGCCCCTGTTTGATACCCTCACATTGAATTTGTTTTCAGCAGCCGCTTTTAAACTACAACAAATGAAAACACCAAAAGTGCTGTAACTATTGGCTTTGAGTGGATTGCCTCTCATATTTTGTAATGAAGGTTTTCAAATAGTTTCCAAAAGACTCCGAAACCACAAACTGCCATCAAGGTTTATTGACAACCACTCCGGAAACAAATAAGTCACCCCTGGCATACTTAACCACGTATATTTCCCCTCTGAATGTTCTTGTTTTTTTTTTTTTGGATAGAAGATTGATAAGGGGATAGAAGAAGATTATAGCTACGTGTGCAAGCTTTCGTTTCACACTCGAAATGAGACTTTCGGCGATATGAAATGGGATCTTCACGAAACAAACCGTGTGATTTGTTGTGCAGAGAGTGTCGTAACAGGACGTGGTGGCTCCGAGATCCAAGTGTTACTTCGGGCCAAAATGTCATTGAAGTCCAATTATAGTTGCCATTATTGGACTGAGAGAGTAATCTGCCATGAGTGATAGGCAATTGAGCCAGCTCTGCTCACCACCCTATCCCACCACACACAGTTTTTTAGTGATGCTATCTTCCCTCCTTAATCTAATATGCTTTTGCAGTTAAGACGGAAACACTTAAGCATCTCTGTGTGAGTCACACGTGCGGGAGAACAGTCTGTATGTCAACCAGTAATCATATAGATATGGTGCAGTATATATTCTTCAGGGACACAGAGGTGCAGTTAATGGACATTGAGCATTTAATGGTGTGGTGTTGATCTCAGGAGATGGATTCAGTGTGAATGTGACGGGGAACTGCTGCACCACTGTGATTCATATCTCAAACGAACCACTTAACCCAGGACTACAGAAATTAGTGACTTTGAGAAATTATGTTGCAACAATTTCTTAGGATGTATTTTTTTCCATATTAATTGAGTTTGGCAGCACTGGTATAATGGAGAGGACTAAATTACTATTTGTAGTAAATATCCTTTAAAGCAATTATGTTTTGTGAATTCAGTGAAATTGTACTATTCACACCTTTTAACTGTGAAGTTTAATCATGTTACTGGGAGCTACAGTTCATAAATAAAACATCACTAATTTCTGTTGATTTGATTTGTTTTACATTTAAATAGCTGATACCATTATTCCTCTATCTGGATTTAATAGTTATACCTCCAGTTCAATATGCAAATGATTAAATTTGTTACTGCAAGAATAATGTATCTTGTAACACTGCATCTTTTGCAAGGCCTTAATGTTCGTGCTACTTACAGGATTTCCACCCACACATCCGTCTTTATCCTGGAACCCATCCCAGGCAGCACAGAGCACACAGCAGGGTTACATCCTGGATGGGATGCCAGTCCGTCACAGGTACTCAAGGGATTCTGTTTGAGCTTAATGACCATCATTTGCATTTGTAAAAACACCAGTTAAATTTTGGCACACACATCTGAGCAGGTAAGGAGACTGTGCATCATTTCAACACAACCATGAAGCAGTGAACCATGGAAACAACATAAACAAACACACACTTTATAGACAGGATGAATGAAAGAATTCTTTTGATTGGCTGGACCACAGTCATAGTAAGAAGTCTGAAGTGATGGGTCCATTGTCATATTTTAAATTGACTCTCAATTACATTAGCGGTTGTAAACAGGATTGTGTCAGTATCTCTCTTTCTGCCACAATTTGTTAAAAAAACATACATATTATTATGGGTATTATTAATGTCTTGTAATTGTAACTTCAGTTAGGGTTTGTACACAGACCTTTCATCTTTACTATTGGACAAAGACAAATGTTTGCTGCGACAATTAATATTTGTGAGCTGTCTTGGTTTTCTGACGAGGATGAAGTACCTGTAGACTGACAAAGCTACTGTAGGGAGAACATTCATAGAAGATGTTATAGAAAAAAACAAGATAGGCAGTGCAGAAAAATTGTTGTGGAAGCAATTAATGTAGAACATCACACAGGCTGGTGATTACCATGTCACCTTTGCTTAGCACTTAGCCGTCAGTCTGTTTAAACTTAAACAGCTGATTTGTTGTTTAGATGAATTGCAAGCCAAATCATTTTGTAATTGATTCTAAGGTCTGTGACTCCTACAATTGTTGTAGTTCAGTGTATAGTGACCAATATTAAATTGATCAAACACTGGAAAATTGCCAGTATATCTTCCCTTAAAATCTGCATTTATCCGCTCATCCCATCATTCTTGAAAACCCTTTTTCCTTAAAAAGTGCAGGCGACACAATTACGTTACAAAGATTTCACTTCTTGTGCCAGTCTAATGAAGTTTATGGATGGTTTCTTTTACTCTTTATACTTAGACCCATTTAATCTGTAGCCGTCACCATGCCACTAAACTGAAGCATTGTGGGTAGTGGTGGTTTGATGGTTAGGGAAGTGCACTTATAATCTAAAGATTGCAGGTTCAAATCCCCCACCTGAGCAAGGTACCGTCCCCAAGCACTGCTCCCCGGGCGCTGAATTAGCTGCCCCCTGCTATGTCACTAAAGTCTCATATGGGTTAAATGCAGAAGACACATTTTGGTGTTGTTAACAATGACCACTTATCACCAAATTAGTAACTATCAGAAAAAAATATTTACTGGCAATTTTGTCAAGATGTTTATTCTTGTTTGATATACATGTCATTATGCCCATTTGCATTGCTGTGCAGAAGAGCATCTGTTAAATGAATATGCATGCTGTAAAAACTTCCTAAAAGGGATAAATGGCTTTTATTTTTATATTTACTATTAAGTTGTTGTCCTGCTTACTCTGTGAGATGTTAACTGCTAAGTGAATGAGTCTAATCACCCCCCGGACATAAAGTGATGTGTGGAAGAGACACTTGGGCAGTGTTGTTTTAGGTAGATTAGCTCCTGCAGTTGCAACATTGCAGCAATCCAGCATTGATTGCAAACCCAACTGAGGGAGCAGAGGGAATCTACGTGACTGGTCTGATGAGGTCCAAGGATCTTAGCAGGTAGGGCAGAGAGGCGGGCTGTTTCAGCAGATACAGTACTGTGCAAGTCTTAGATAGTCAAAAGAAAGTGACATTTAAATTATATCTGTGTTGGTGCAAAACTCTGTCAATGTGTGTCAGTTTAGTCATTTCAAAACCTCTCCTATTATATTTGCAGTAACCATTCAATATAACATTTTTTTTTTCACTGGACCACTTGCACATATTGTTTGCCCAATCAATACCTCATTGACTTATACCTCATTTGACTAACTATCAAACTAAGTAATTAATTGAGCTGGTGGAGTAATGTAACAAATATAACAAACACGTGGAACGACTGGGGTGCCCCTGAGGAAAGGTCTGGGAACTGGAACGGTGTTCTATCCTCATCTACCCATCCAACTAGATATCAGTAACTTTTTGAAGCAAAGCAGAGATTATTGTTTTTAGTTTTACTGTCAATTTGTGTAATTTCTAATGTTAAATTGTGTTTCTGAGCAAATATACACTTGCTTCCCAGATAAATAGCTTTAAACATTTTTTTTTGACTGCGTAAGACTTTTGCACAGTACTCTACCTCTTTGATGGGTCTTTACCTCCCTTCCAAAATATTTTTCCCCAGTGTACCTGCATATCTATAGATCCGTGTCCACTATGAGATTCCTTGGGCAGCAGAGTCGTGTAGCAGTTAAGTGATTTAAACGAATGTTGTCAATTCAAGTCCCCAGTGGTGCCTTATGCTCATCCCCTTCAATGGTGTTAATATTCCACTCTGCTGCTGTTCCATGAGTGCTACAGTAGTAACATTGCACTTCTGGTCATTGAATGTTCTTAATAGGTTCCTTCTTTGTTTGGAAGCCGTTGTGTAGCTCTTGCTTCAGTCCTGCTTACACTTTTACCTGGGCATGACTGGAAGCTCAGCCTAGCTGCACTTATGTCTAATCGACTGCTTGACAGCTGTATGTTTGTAATGTGATATTTGCATCACTTTTACATCGCCTTTGGAAAGATCGTCTGCTAAATAAAATAAATGTAATATAATCCAGTTCTGTATGTTATCAGTACTGTATTACCTCTGTGCTCTTTGTACATCCTTACCCATTGCACTTGCATATTTATTGCATATTTGTCTTTTGGCTGGTCTCTCACTGCAGTGTCCTGTGTTTTGCTGCTGCCTGTCCTCATGCACTCGTCCCCAATCCTGCGATTGTGGCATAAGAATTTCACTCTGTTCCAATAAAAGTTCAAACTTGAGCAGTGTACATAACCTGAATAGCCCCAATAACACGCCCAGCTGTAATATGCTCTCAATAAAAGTGTCAGCTAAGCAATTAACTTGAAGCTCAAACTTCCAGAAGATTCATGCTTGAGTTTTAAACTTGAGACCGGAGACGTTTGAGATCTCAGCCGGCTTTATGGTTTCGGCTGCTCTTGTTTTAAATCACATTTAAAAAACGTGAGTCTTTTCCACCGTGATATACGGGAAGTGACAGCGCACTGTCAGTCCAGGTCATGTGGCTTAAAATATGAGGAGTGCCAAATGTCAGCCATAAAGACCAAAGCAGGGGCAGCTCAGTCAGGAAGGGTGCTCACTGTCCTCTTAGTCACCTTCCAGATGGCTATCCAATAGAGGGTCACAGGGAGCCTGTCCCAGGCAGCACTGGGCACAAGGCAGGGAAACACAGTGGGTCATTAGTAACACCCATTAATCTAACTGACTGCCTGCATTTGGGCGAGGCAAACAGGTCTACCAAGAGGAACAACACACACAAGCACCAGACACACCGCAAGGATGGGATTCGAACCCTCACACCTGCAGGTGCACGGTGACAGCAGTGGTCACTGAGCCACCCATGGTGCTTCCGTGGAAACAAAATCCATCCATCCCCTCATCCATGGTACATCATGCACCATGTAGCCTATCCCGGAAAGCACAAACCAGGTGATACCCTGAACGAGAGGCCAGTAATAGATAAAGATAATAAAACGAAACAAAAAAACAAATAATAACCAAGCATGAGTACTACTACCTTTTAAACAGAGATTTCGCTTTATAGCTGAGTTCTATTTGTAGCCATGATGATGCTACGTGTATAAAGGTTTAGAGTCGCTGTAACATTATAGTTACCATGACACCACACAGATACATGATATGGGCAGTATAGAACATGTCCACTGCGTTGATTGTCTTTTGATTGCTATCGAGACAGTTACAATGTAGCCCAACCGCTCACTGTATTGTATGGGTTTCACTCCAGTGAGTAAATTGCAGCCGGGTGAGTGAGGGCAGACAGCTGTCCATTAAGCAGCAGGGAGGTGCGAGTCAGCACCATGGACAGCAGCCGTGTGTCTCGCTCATAGCCCAGCCGGGCTACCTCTCTGAGGAATTAGAGGGGGTAGCACACACAGTTAGCCATTAGCATGGGTCTACGGGCTGAGGGGCAGTTATACAGTGTTACATTTTTTGCATTCCCATGCAAATATGCAAGATGCTATCTGGTAGGATGTACCGGCCGGGTGCACTGTAGCGGCACCAACAGGAGGGCACCTGTATGGGTCTGGTTGCCAAGTAACTAAACTATTTTTAGCTGGCAAAATAAGGAACGACACAAACATGTCACATCACGGTGCCTAATTACGCAACCATGTTTTTCCGTCTTTCGTATTTAGAATGCCATCACGCTTCATACATAAACACTCCTGAATTGACCGTTATCCACCAAGCCACCCTAAAAGCCTGCAGGCATAGTCAGACGTTACTTTTCAATAAAGCTGGTTCAAGCAAGCTATAAGACACGGTTATATTTCTCATTCAGAGATACGTGAACACAAAGGACCACCTGTCACCACCGATGCTTCTCTTTTTGGTGCCTCGCAGTTTTCAATCTGCTATTTTTCCTCCTCTTTCAGCACCTCATTGCACCTTCCCCCTCGGAGCCAAAAGGTGCTATGAAAACGAAACCACGGAGTATAGCATTTCTACCTAGCACGCTAATGCTGCTCGGCATCAACTTCTTGTCAATGTATTGACCCATTAAATCATGCACGTCTCTTTGCTCTCGTCCTGAATACCTTAGAAATGGTCATAGCATGACCTCAAAAAGTTCTATACTAGGGGTCCATATTGTGGAATCACCTACCTGTTTTGGCATTACACTTAAAAAATTACTACACAGATATTGGCGGTAATGTATATAAACAATCAATGAATATTTACAAATATCATACTTTGGATGATTAAGTACCAGGAGCAACAGCTGAGTAAAGTTCTGCAATTGCAAAAAAAAAAATTGGAAGTGTTTCCACTATTATGGGCCTTAGCGTAGACATTCTGGGTATCCCAGAGCCCAGTTTGCGGCACTCATGAATCACCCAGCAGGACACTCAGGGAGCATCTCCCTCCAGCAGTAAAGCCTGGCCGTCCCCTTTAATTGGAATATGATCTTGAGTGGGAAACAGGTACCCGGATCCCCCTTGGAGCCAGGAGGTGAGAAGAAGTGAACAGAAAATTGAGTCATGGGTTCCGCCCCGCTGCCGCTGTTACTGGTTCGCTGCACAGAGGCCCAGATACATTCGGAAATTTCAACCCATTAGCCAACGTTTGCCATAATTGGAACATATAACCCCGTAATATGATGACCAATTTATCAAGTCACTGTGTCCCCGTTTTTCAAATCTGTCACCAGCATTTCAGCCAATTTTCTGGTTAATAAATACATATTAAAGCATTATTTCTTCAAGCGTCTGTGACAGAGGTTTGTGGGTTAGAGTTACAGCAATTTTTTACTCATGCTGAAGTGTACAATACATATATTTTTAAGAAGACTAGGCAAAAGCCTTTTTTTACAGTTATTTCTCATTCATCAGAGGCAGCTAACTAGTGAGAAATAGTGAACCCGGTAATATTTTAAGAAAGGCATCTGTTTCGAGAGTGTTGCAGTCACATCCTACAGTCAGTTGATTATGCACACAATAGACAATTTTATTGTACATGGCTATAGCATTCTTCCATGAATTAGACTGATTATGTTTTACAAAAGTGTGCTAAGAGTATTTAAGTTATGGAAATTGTTTGGTTATGGGAATTATTTGTAAATTAGTAAAACAAGACATACAGTTGATTGGGGCAGCATGTTGGCTCAGTGAGTAACTGTTGCTTCTCTGATGCAGGGTTGCCAGTGTTTCCCCGATTTATTAATCTAGATTTTCACACCAGCTGCCTGAATTTCAATAATCTGAAGCACGTTGCTTGGGTGAACTTGGAACTGAAACACTGACTGGATGAACAGTTACTGAAAACACTTTAATGAACAAACTGGTTATTGGTTACCCCTGTGCCCTGTGCGCCATCTGGAGTTGCAGGACAATTTTCACAGCCTGGTGCAGTCGGGATATTATATTAAGATTATAGCGAGAGATGGCAACCTGGAACTCAAAATTGGCTCAGTTACATCAATGCAAATTCATAAACCCTGACAAAATGCCTAAGCACCTGTTCCAACACTGAAGTTCATGAATCCCTCTGTATCAACCCCTAAACTGTAATTGGGAGGGGGGGGATAAGAGCCCCCTCCCTTTTAGGAAACGCCTTCTTAAGCTGTTTTAGCACTACATTGCTAAAGTCTTTTAGAAGAAAAAGACTCTTAAAGCAGTGAACTTTCCTGTCCTACCTCCTTCAACAAGAAATTTGCGTTAATTCAATAACTGAGCTTATGTAATACCAGCCAACTTCCAATAACCCTAATTGGCCAAGAGGCTACAGAAAGTGGACGGACAGTTTATAAAATGCCAATTATACTGTTCAAAAATATGGCCAGGCTCAGCTGTATTGAGCTTTATTACTTTAGGGCTCCAACCCAGTATTTAAAAGTTGCTTCTACATGAGGGAGAGCGTGACCACTGTGGAAAAAATGGGGCAGAATATTAATGTTATTGTGTGACCTGGAGCCGATTCTCCTATCGATGTGCATTCATTTAAGGTCGCTCTCAATGTATTTGTGCATGCGGTACTACAAGCGAAGTAGGGTAAACATTTTTACTGCCTGTAGTGCAGCTAATCAATTATCACATCAAGACGTTGTAAAATCAACCAAGCAAAAATATGTCCATCTATGGCTTTTTCTGAAATTGGCCAAATTGCATCTATTTCCCTTTCTGAATCATCCTGCATCCATGTGTATTTGTTTTTGTGTTTTTTATTTCCAGAAAAGATAATGATTTTGAGTTTATTTGAACAATGTTATTTATCTTAAAAATGTCATATTTGTATGGCAAAATGTATGAATCACTCTTCATTTACGCTTCTGCACTGTACTTCTTGCTATAGACATACACATTCCCAGGTACAGAGCTTGACTGCAATTAAAAGCCGGCCTTGAACTTTGGGGTCCCCCATGGTAAAATGGTTGGGGGGGAGGGCTGGTCAGAGGGAATGATCAGCAGAGCGATTTTTTTTTTGTGACTGGAGAGGGGCATACCCACACGCCTGAAAAATGCCCAGTATGCCAGATGAGCAGTCCAGCCTTGCCCATGTGCAGATGCAAGAAAATGTATATGAACCTGGTGGAATTACCTGGTATTCTGCATTTATTGTTCCTAAAATGTGATCAGATCTTCATCTGAGTTACAACGAACAAACACAATCTGTTTCTGCTCGTGTACATATTGAATACATAATTTAGTCATTCGCAGTGTAGGTTGGTCAAAGTATATGCATCTAGGCTAATGACTTAAACAAAAGCTAAATGGAGTCAGCAGTTAGCAAACCCAGTCACTGAAGTGAGATCAGGGGTCTGGGTTACAGCTTCTTTGACTTATAAAAGCCTTTTGAGTTTGCTATGGGTAAATGTGCAACCATGTAACTCTTTCTTGCCGCTGTACAGGGAGGTACATTTCACATTTAAGGTGGGTTCATGTTTCTGGGGATATCTAATACAAATATCTCATCTCAGTGATGATAATAACTCTGATACACCTTGTGTCATATTGATGGTACCCGCATGGCATGTCATTTACTATGTCTGGCTTTATATTTCTGCAGTGTAAAAATTAGATCTTGGCATGATTTATTTTGATGATTTATGTATCACACTTCCCCCAAACTAAATACAGTACAAGGAAGCCTCCAAAAAAGGCAACCCAGTGAAAAATGACCCGCTATTGGAGGTATTTTATGTCGTTGGAGGACTTATGGAACTGTACTTATCTGATTTTATAGGCCCATATGCTGGGAGTCGATTAAATGACCATTTCAGATTGTACATTTATGTGATTAATCTACGATGAATTCCCTTGTGTGCAAAGCCTTGATTATTTTCTGATTAATATCCTTCAACTAGCGAGATGAAATAGCAGAGGACATACTGGGACATAAAGGCAAGTGTTAAGTAAACAACCACAGGAACGTGCAAATCTCAGCTGTCTTTCATGTCAGTCTCAGGTTAAAAAAAACCTGAATGATAGGTGCACGTGCTATAATTTAAAAGCATACTATTTGAATTTAATTAGCCTAACAATTACATGACTGGAAGCGCGCAAGAAACTTATCCAGAAATGACTTATCCGAAAATGAGAGCTTAGCATTTATTGATTGCAAGATGACATAAAACCAAAACAGCATGATAATTTTTTAGATGAAAAGTGTCTATTTTGTGTCTTGCACTTCCGTTGCTTTTGTGACGTCCACAAAAGTGCCACATTTGTAATTTATAAAAATACTGTATGATTTTATTATTGTCTTTTCTTTTGCATATATATGTTTACTCCAGAGAGTATGAGATATTCAAGAAAAATGGGGGAGGGGGGGTCGTCATTATGAGCTTTCTCATAACTGCAGAGAACGCCAAAGCATGGACACGCTGTTGTCCTGCCTCCTCATTATTCTCCTGTTTTTCAGGTTGGTAATTTGTGAAATACCAAAATCAAACAGATAAAATCACATAGAGATGTCCTCTAACTATGCCATCCAAGTAGTTGGAGTAAAACGGAATTTTGTTGTTGCACAAGTTTTAGGGAACAGTACGAGAAAGCTAAGTTTTATGAGCGATGTTAGCGAGCAACAATGAGTTAGTTAATTAATGTGGCACACGCGTTTCCCCCTTTGTGAATGTCAGCAAATATTATATAATAGTAACATATAATTAGTATATGTAGTAAGTATAATTATATAATAGTAAAATCGGTTGATTTCCGGTTAGCTTAGCTTACTGTTACCCACCATGCTAGGCTAAGGTTAAGAGTTTTTGCACTTAAAGTTAAACTTGGGTGAAACAGTTGTAATGAGTTTTGAGTATTTTGTGCAGCTACGTGTTAAACTAATACTGGTATATCTGCAGTGAATGTGTTTTACCAACGGAACAAGCAGTTAATGTTGTATACTGGGAAATATACTGGGAAAAGAACTAAATGTATTTGGAACAAAGAAAAGGCGCATTTGTATTTTGTCTGTGAATATGTATTTGATGCAGAGACATTTATTTTATTATGGATTTTGTTTAAAATGGTAAATGTAAAAAAACATTGAACTTTAAGTAAACACTTAGAACATGGAAAATGGTTCTGAAGGGAAAAATGCACTTGTCTGAGGAAATGTTTAAATGAATAACTGCAGAGAACGCCAAAGCATCGACACGCTGTTGTCCTGCCTCCTCATTACTCTCCTGTTTTTCAGGAACTCATCTGCTAACTCAGGTGCCGCTGGGCGGTACCCGTTACACTTCGCTATGTATCGCTTAAATCGATTATGAATAGTTCTTGGGAGGAACAGGATGGCTCTTGGCGAGGTGAAGATTTGGTGAGTTACTGGTGAGTTACTGAGTGTTCAGAATAGCGTAGCATTGCTTTTTTGTGATAATGTGAATTATATATTGTTCCCTGCTACTACCCATGCCATTGTTCTGAGCTGCACTATATTTCTGCAAGCCATACCGTGTGAATTGAGTGCTATCACTGTCAAGAATCCAGGTGTTTCGGGCATGAGAACGTGGCATGGTGCAGGCAGATATTTGGGTGACCCACTTGTGACTTAATTAACAGGGGTTTATTTTAACAGAACAGAAAACACTATGAAGGACCAAAAGATCCACGAGAGGTCAAAAACCTAAAGGGGAAAAACAAAGACTAAATGTACAAAGGGGGATCAGGCAAATAGGCAGAAGGCAACAAACACGATATCCAAAACCACACTGCATCCAACTATCACAAACATCTCAAATACAAAGAAAAACACAAACAACAGAACCTTCACAATCATCAAACACCTAACAATGAACCACTGGGGAACTGGACAGAAGCAGAGACTAAAATACTAAAGGGTACAGAGACTAACACTGGACAGGTGAGGCTAATTAACAAAGACTGGGAAAACACAGATAAAATTAATCCGAATCAGAAAAACTTTATTGATCCCAGAGGAAATTGTTCATGTTACTACTAAACTGTCACACAGAGACACAAGACGAGAACGTAAAAAATATAAGATATGAGTATAAGAAACTGAAATAAAATTATGAAACTCTGCGCTATATACACCGATATACATAAGTGAAACAAATACGATATATTAAATAAAATAAATACTGTTAAGTGATTATCGCACGTAGTAATACAGGTAAATTACCAGATGAATATTGCACATTCAATGTGCAATATTCAAAAACAGAGGAGGCGGGATTCAAACATAAGACAGGGGAATCACAGGCAGCCGCATGCTCAATGCGTTGAGCCATGTGGCTGAACGGGGAACAGGGGAAAACACAAAGACTGACAGTAGGGACAGGATGGCCAGTGATGCCTGCTGGTCAAGTGGGGAAGGGACTGAGTGAGACAGCAGGGTCTGGCCCTGACAATCACTGCACGCAGATTTTGTGATTTTCCCAAAATATGCCACTCTCAGTCCTTCAATTTAATCCCCACCCCACCATAAAGAAAATATATATTATTACTATTCATTTTTAATATTGGTTTCCATATTCTGTTCCATTGATCTTGGAAATTACATTAAAGCTCACTAAGGTTTAATTTTGAAGTATAACACAGAGTACAGTATATCACTTTATGGATGTAAATGATTATATATCTTCTGTTATACTGCCCAAAGCATTCAATATTTCTCTAAGAAAAATCCAATAATATCTCTATTAATGCCCGGAACTCAAACAATGAGATGATGTCATCCCATATTAGAAGACGGTTACCTCCAGGGTTGTGGGCGGGACTCCGTCCCTGGCTCTGTGTGTTCCCGTGTTCAAGTAGAAGTCTACAGTGTGAGGCCTCAAGATCTATGTCTTCACATGATTTAGGATTGGTTGTGACCGGCTCACCAGATAGGGGACTGGCTGTGGAGATATTTACATCAATAAACTAGGGCAAAAATCTGATTATCACCCAGCTTTGCAATGGGAACATGCCTGCTACCTGGGCTTGAGTCACCAGAGGAATTGTTCTACTGCTAAGGGAGGGCAGGGTACGACCTAACACGGGGCTAAATGTAACCCTGACCTTATACATCGTACCAGAGTCTAGCAGGGTATGCATCTGGTTACTGTACCACATTGCTGCTAGGTGGTTTTACACTCATTTTCAGAGATTTTGTACTTATTTTCAGATATACAGCAAAGAGTGTTTTGCAACAAGAAAGTAAATTTCTTTATCATACTTGTTTTTCAATTGCTGAGCTGAATTCAACGCTATAATGCCTTAATGTTATCAGTACCGTCTTGTTGCTTAAAACAACATAATTTTGAAAGATATAACCAAGTCACCATAAGTGTTAACCAGACTTGAGAAAAACTCCAGACAGTGGGTTTAGTTGTCACATGATGCATATAATGTATATATAATAATAATGAAATAAAACGGCTATTTTCAACTCAGTTAAAAGGGTGTCAATAACAAAACTACCAAAGTGTCAAAGTAGAATTTTTCAGGTTGTTGTGAGGCTCGTGGATGTGTTTAGACAGACATCCATAAACAGTATCTACTTATAGTATACAGATACAAATATATGGAATTAAGTGCATTCAAACAGACTTTTCTGGCAAGTGTTACAATTAACCGTACTCATGTGGTAAGTTGTAGCATTTTACTTCTGCTACTTACAGTGCAATCGTAAACAGTAAGTTCTAGAAATACACCTCAAGTGTTATTTTGTAGCAGAGATGCATACAGTATGTCGCTCTTATAGAAATGTGAATAACCTAATGCAGGTGTTTCTAAAATAACTTAACTAAAACCAAAATGTGTTGTGTCCCACACTCTGTAAAAAATTAAAGGAAAAGAATCGTGTATGGTGTGAGGGAGACGAGAGAGAGGAGAAGAGGAGGGTTATTTTGTAGGACAACTTTCTCTATAACTAACGGAATCACTGCTATCTGTTGGCTCACTGGAATCTTTTTCTTTTTGTATGACTTTAACAAGGAACCTATCCAATGATAGCTGCTTTTTCCTCCTTTTTCATTTCGTGGAAATGTGGACATTGCAATGTCGTTAAACAGATTCACCGCTCGCACCGCTACGCCCCTATTCCGGTAGTGCTTTTCTACTTAATTTTGACTATATGAGTGAGGCACACCGGCTGAGACCGAGCATGGGAAACGATTACCCACAATCCCACAGAGAGAAGAACCATCAGCTTAGTTGTGATCACGTGATACTCGACAGACAAAGTGTATACAAAATACTTGTATTGCAAGACCTCGCTCGTTTCTCAAGTTTAAATTTCTTTTAAAGTTTTTGCTGGTCTTGCAAAACACTCGCAAACCAAGTTACTCGCAATCTGAGGTTTGGCTGTATGCCAAGGGGTGCACTGTTACCGAGCTGCACGGCACAGGCAGGGACAATAGGGGTATATTAGAGAACTGAACACTGGGAAAAGCACAAAATTAAAGGACCACAACGAGTTGAAACAAAAAAACGGAAAAAAAGGATTAACAAACAAAAGAAACCATAACTTACAACTAGAAAGCAGGACAGGGGGGTGGGGGGGGGAACCAAAAGAGACTGACATTCACACAATAGCATGAGAAGCACAATGACGAACTGGGAAAATGAACTACAGCAAGAACAAACATACACAAACCAGACAGCTAATAAGGACACAGGAGTGAACTATTAACCTAACAACCAATCAAAACAGAACAATACAAGCAACGGGTGAAACTAATGAACAGCAAGAGATCACAGAATTAGGAAAACAAACTAGAAAACACTAATTAGACACTGGAAATACAGGACTAATACAAAATACAACACGTACAAAAAAACCTGAACCTAACACAAGAAATGTGGTCCATGGATGGGTGAACTGTGACAGAAAACAAACACTAAGAAAAGCAAAACTACAAACACTGAGGACTAAAGTCAAACAAAATCAAGAGCGGGTGATCTGCCAGCCTCGAACCCATGACCCCCAGCCACACACTCAACCCGCAATGCTACATGGCAATCTGGGGAACAGGGAAAACATACCAGGGAAGACTAGGAACTAAGGCAGGGGCAGGGGGAGGCAGAATAGCCAGTAATGCCTGCTTGCCAAATGTGGAAGGATCACAGAGGGTGGGGTCGGACGGTACAGACCCCAACGGTGCGCTGCCAGTTTATGTAAATAAAAAACTAGATTCTGATAGGGCTATCAAATTGCTACTCCTATGAGTATGACATTTTCATTCCAACCCAGTTGTATATCTTGATTCAGTTAATTAACTGTTAATTACTAATTCTGTCTCACTTCAATGTGTGATTTTACTATTTAAAAATACCCTGATGAAACATATTTGTCAATACCGAGAAAATGCTGAAATTCAGATTTTTGTATTTTACACTATCCATTCATAGAAATGATGCCATTAAGCATATTTAGTAATTAAAAGATTTGGTTTGTTTGGTGCAGATACATCTATCCATGTTACTCTTCAAGATCTGCATTTGGTTTCATATAATAGAATAATGTTCCATTAAATTTACTGTTTCTTTAAATTAAAGCAATCGCTTCAAATTCTGTCAGGTGCTTTGTAATGCACTGTGTTGTGTTCTATTTCATTGTATCGATCTCTTGGAACTGAGCATTAAGAATGAGAACAACGACCTGATGGTGGGAAATGCCAGGTGACAACTGCTCTCATCATAAATAAATAAGGCTGCATATTAAATTTTAAATATACACTCGGCAAAACTGTGTGCCCTGTGCATTTTTAGGGGCATCTGCAGGCTACTTTTCCCATTATCAGTATCTTCTGGTGGAGAGGTGCTCCAGACATCTTAATGGTTTCTTCTGACGGGGGAAATTTGTCAAGACCAAACTTTGGCTGGTACTATGCAAAGATTTGCGAGAAATGTGACAACTTGCCTGAGATGTCTGCAGCTGTTTTTATTATTAGTTTTTTCACTGGAGGTTCTGTCAAAGAGCTAAAGTATCACTAGCTTCAAGTTCCACTTGAGACAGCGAGGCGCAGTCATACTATCTTCCCTGACTTCTGCTGTCACGGCACAAACACTCATATATCTACCTTAGTGTCTGGGGTTTCAAACCTTCCACTAGACTGGATGCAGGTAACCTCACCAGTGCTGAGTTCCTGGCTGTGATCTTCATCTGATGCTCCTCCAAGGTGTCCTGCAGCTTCTCACGTTCTCCTCATGCAATTCCTGCACTGGAACAACCAAACATCCAGCTTGAGAAGAAAGCTCTCAATAACCGAATGATGGAATTTGAGAACATTTCAAATTATTTACCAAACCATTCTGTGATTATGCGCTTTATGATATGTATAGTATTGTGGAAAAAGTCTTAGAACGCCAAAGAGAATTGTTTACAGTTATTTTTCTGGGCCATAAAATAAATTCACTCAAAAAAAACATGGTCTAAAATGTACAGTATAGCGTACAAATGAACTGTGATACAATAACAAAATTTTCATCAGTTCTCAATTCATTCTTTAATGGTTAGGAAGACAGCGCTTTGGTTCAAAAACTGCTTCTCCGGCACTCCTCATCCTTGTGTTAAATCTCACCACCAGCTCACTTAATTAACATTATTAGTTAATTAACTTCCTGAAGTATTGATTGGTCAAACAAATTGTGCTTGTGGTCAAATTCAACAAAAACATGGCCAAACTGGACGGTAACAGAAGATACTGTAGTAATTCAGGACGTTTTGAAATAGCTGCGCTGATATATTTTAGCAGATGTAAAATAGTTTCACACCAACATAACCACAATTTTCTCTGTATAGTCACACATATGAATACTTTATCGGAAGCTGTTTATACCCAGTGATGGTGTTGTGTCTTGTACAGGGACAAACTGTTTTTTACCGTCAAGATACACATAGTTGTACTTCACACAATCAACTTGCAATACTATCAAGATTTCATAATTTCTCATTATTGGTGCAATGATATGAAAAGGATTTTAATGATCTTATTTGCCTGTCTTCTATATCCTCTGTTAAATTAAGACAAAATAATTTCGGTGCCTAACTATCTGTTTAGTCCCAGTTTTAAGAATGTATGCTACGATAATTCTTACTTTGGAGGATACTTGTACTAATTGAGGATAATTGTACTAATCATTTTATAATTATCACAGAGATCTAAATATGCAATTACTTTACTGAAATCTACCACACGCACTAGGAACGAGCTAAGTGAGCCACTTAAACTTGTGCAGAAATGGTCGCGTTGTGTCACCCAGGGGACACCAAATCAGGGTTTGTTATTAGTTAAAACATCAGTGATTATAATCAGTTAAGTTATTTTCAGAGCTTTCCAACCGGCCTCTGGTTCACACACCCGGGCAGTGAAATGAATATGGATGTGAGAGTGTCGGCACTCTGCTGTCATTTATACGATACCACAGAATTGATTACACAGACTTTTTAATGAGGCATGCCAAAACACAAATTTATAATAATCAAGCAGAGGCAGTGACTGTGATTTACCGTATACAACAAGAAGTAAAAGTGTAGCTATTTGAGGAGATAGCAGGAGCGGTTTCAAAGAAGAATGTAAAAGAGGTATTTTAGCATTATTAGGACTTTTTTTCGATGTTTGCACCGACATGCTCTAGCACAGTGGAGCTGTTAACTTGATCTGACTCTGCACCATCTTTCCTCCACTTGAGCCAGAATCCTTCTGATAACCCTGGAACAGCGAGGTCTCAGACTTCCTACTCCGCAGCGATTCCACCTTCCCGCCTCATTTCACTCCATTCCGGCCTGAATACCGTGGACGGAGACACATTTACAGCGTCATTTCAGTTTCAGTGGCCATTCTACTATTTTGTATGATAGTGTAGTTAAAATACCAAAATACCACAGTTGAAGTTCTGAACCGTAGGTGGGGGTGAAATTGGTTAAAAAAAAAAAAAAAGAATTACCCGGGGGGGTGGCAAAGGGGATTAAAAATTACATTAAGCAAGATTTGTTGAAGTCCCTTACTAGTGGTAGCCCCAAGGCTTGAGGCTGGGTGAGTCTGTGCATTTAAGCTTCCCTGACTATGGAGAGTGTTCTTTTTTTGGAGGAAACAGGGCACACGTGACTGTATGTCCTTCCTGCTTTTTATGGTCCACCTACCTCTCTCACTACCTTTCTCTTGTGAAGCATCTGACATAAAATACCTTTAGTGATACAGAGAATATCAAGAGCTCTCTTGACATAACTAGGACTCCACTCAGCTCCTGCGACGAGGACTCCTGGAAGAGCACACAGCACTTTGTCAAACGTGATATCGATTATCCATTAGAAGAAACTTGAATCATCTTAACCGATGCATCACGACTTACTAAAAGTGTTTTTTGCAAGCATTGGCTTCAGTTTATATTTATGATGATTGATTTTACAGCATGCAGCCTGGGACAGCCTACAAGATTTAAACATTTGAATTTTATGGTAATTACTCCAAATTGTAATGAAAATGCGACTTCACAATTAAGACGCTTTTGTTATGCTTGACAATTTATGTTCAATTTATTTTTCAGAAATATGATGTACTTGAGCAAAACAAAATAAAACTGACAGAGAGATATATACTATTTATATACATATATTTATACCATTATTGGTAAAGCTGGGCGCATGCTATTTCATTACATGTCATTCCACTCATGCTACCAGAGTGCCAAGTTTGTCATTATTTATCATAAACTTAATTCGTGATTTCAGCATATTCAGCTTTTGAAAATTAGGGTCATTTCATTTACAAAGCATTGTGCTTAGGATTAAGCCTACAGTACTCAGTGGTATTGGGTTTGGTAAAGTGGATAATTCAAGGAATTAACAAGATCAGGGACTTACAAAGACCAGCCAAAGTATTTTTGCTCATTTTAGGGCGATCTGCCTAGAATGGCCCCATTTGCAAAATCAACTGGGTTAAAAAAAGCAATTTTAATTTGCTTTGGAGGAAATTCAGCTAATGCTGCCCAGCTTAGTGCACCCAACTCATCCATCTTGTTAAATGCTTTCCACTCATTGCCCCCCCACTATATTTCCTGCTCTCTGCTTCTTCCCACTTCTTACTCTGCCCAGTTCATCTCATTTCCTCTTCCGTGCATCTCATTCAGTGCTTCCTGTTCAGTAGTTCCCCCTCTGTACATCTCTCTCTCTCAAGCCTCCTGTTCAATCATTCCCCCCCTGTGGATCTCGCCCAGTGCTTCCTGTTCAGTCCTTCCCTCTGTGCAGCTCACTCAGTGCTTCCTGTTCAGTCTTTCCCCCCTGTGGATCTCGCCCAGTGCTTCCTGTTCAGTCCTTCCCCCTCTGTGCATCTCGCCCAGTGCTTCCTGTTCAGTCCTTCCCCCTCTGTGCAGCTCACTCAGTGCTTCCTGTTCAGTCCTTCCCTCTGTGCAGCTCACTCAGTGCTTCCTGTTAAGTCCTTCCCCCTCTGTGCATCTCGCCCAGTGCTTCCTGTTCAATCCTTCCCCCTCTGTGCAGCTCACTCAGTGCTTCCCATTCAGTCCTTCCCTCTGTGCAGCTCACCCAGTGCTTCCTGTTCAGTCCTTCCCCCTCTGTGCATCTCGTCCAGTGCTTCCTATTCGGTCCTTCCCCCTCTGTGCAGCTCACTCAGTGCTTCCTGTTCAGTCCTTCCCTCTGTGCAGCTCACTCAGTGCTTCCTGTTAAGTCCTTCCCCCTCTGTGCATCTCGCCCAGTGCTTCCTGTTCAGTGCTTCCCTCTGTGCAGCTCACCCAGTGCTTCCCATTCAGTCCTTACCTCTGTGCAGCTCACTCAATGCTTCCTGTTCAATCCTTCCCCCTCTGTGCATCTCGCCCAGGGCTTCCTGTTCCGTCCTACCCCCTCTGTGCAGCTCACTCAGTGCTTCCTGTTCAGTCCTTCCCCCTTTGTGCATCTCACCCAGTGCTTCCTGTTC
>JAODKE010000138.1:4605997-4616083 GCA_026779605.1 Mormyrus hasselquistii
TTCCTGTTCAGTCCTTCCCCCTCTGTGCAGCTCACTCAGTGCTTCCTGTTCCGTCCTTCCCCCTCTGTGAATCCCGCTCAGTGCTTCCTGTTCAGTCTTTCCCCCCTGTGGATCTCACCCAGTGCTTCCCATTCAGTCCTTCCTTCTGTGCAGCTCACTCAGTGCTTCCTGTTCAATCCTTCCCCCTCTGTGCATCTCGCCCAGTGCTTCCTGCTCAGTCCTTCCCCTTCTGTTCATTCCATTCCTGTCGTACCCGTTCCATCCCCCCCCGCTCCTTGTCCCTGCTTGACCGTGACTTGGCAGAAACTGTCAACTCGCCGCAACCAGTCCGTCCATCATCCTCCCACCTTTACCGGATACACTCAAGCATATGTCCTGAAAGGTAAAACTGGGAGAACATGGACCTTAACAGCACATCACCCGAAGGAGGGGTGAATTCTGAGAGCAGGTCGCTGCTGTGTCGCATCGGGGCTTTCCGTGTCCTCGAGCATGTGACTGTCATGAATTAACTGCCAGCACAGCCTTGCCTGTCTGAACAATCTCTGTGACAAATCAGGTATTACTCCACCATTCATCAGATTGGCCCACCGGATGTAAAGGAAGTATCTGACCAAGAAGATAATATCCTAACTCTTAGGATGAATGTAAGGCAACCTCAGCATCATAAACCACAGGATAAAGTAACTGTGAAAACCATTCTGTGATGATTTATTTCTCATAAAAGGGTTTAATTGAACAATACCAATTAAACATTAATTTATTGATAGAGCTATTTAATCAATTAGTTTACATTTATTCAATTAACACTTCCTGTGGCCTGTGACTATAAATAATCCCTCGTAATAAAAATGCAGTAGGAAAAATACTCATACATCTTAGACTATGTTTGGAATCTAGAAATATGACAATTATGGCAGGAATGATCTTGCGTCGTGAACCTTCACAGAATTTTCAAAAAATATCGCTTCATTAGGATTATATGTCTTTCTGTCTTGCAACCACTCATCCTTAAACCAGGGGATAAAGATCTAGGAAATATCATGCCTTTAATGGCTGCAAATTTTAACTTGGTTGGTTTTAAAGAGGCGTCCTTCTCATACTTGGCATCCCATCCCTAAACGTGTTAACAGCAGTGCCACCCAGGGTCTGGGAATGTTCCTTTGTGCATAGGAATGAAGAGCATCTGGCGACATCCTGCTGTGCCACATTAGTGAGCCGACAGGGACACTCACGGTCAGCTGGCCTCCCTGAGGGCCCTGGGGCGGAGGCTGAGGAGCAGGAGCAGGAGGCTGACGACGCTCCTGCAAGAGCATGGGTGACCTGTGAGAAACCTTAACCCACACTGCGAAAACTGGGGGAGTGGTGGATGAGAAAAGACAACCGAATGCTGACCCAACATTAACCTCAACCTGTTTCTTAATTCTCCAGCCCATACCTGGGCAGTGTGTGGTTCAGTGGGTTAGGATGCTGCGCTTGTTATCAGAAGGATGCATGTTCAAATCCCATAACCTAGTGAATTTGTTGGTTGGCCCAACAAATTCACCAATTGCCACCAGGACTGTCAGACCCTGCTTTCTGAAAAATGCATGTCGCTTTGGGGGGGTGGGGGGGGTCAGGGAATGTGTTTATAATGCTGGATGCTTCATTTTCTTGCTACCATCCGAATAAATACACACAATTTATGCGAATTGTCATATCTGCCGGTTGGTGATTCAGTGTGTTGAGTGATGGACTGGCGTCTTGTCTTGTGCCCTGTGGGTCCTGAGACTGGCTCAGCTTGCCACAGCATGGCATTGTTAAGAAGTTATAGAGAAATTATATGGATGAACACATAGACAGATGGATGGCTGGAATTTTTAAGGTTGGTTTTCAGTTCACAGTTCTTAAAGGGGCACTGAACGCATTTCCATTCAGATTTTGGGTTCTTTTGCCCGGTAAGCCTGCTTAGAGCTAAACCCTTCAGCCTTGCCTCATGTCCTCCCCACAACCTGTCACATTATATGCAAATTGAATGGAAATATATTTTACTACACAAGGGAGCAGGCAGCTTGCTGTTCTGTGTGACCACCACATACCTTGTCTTTAAAATTTTTGTGACTGGAACCAGAAAATTCTCTAATTACAGTCATTTTACATTTCTATACAATTAATTGCACGGAGGGCCCTATTAAGGAACAAGGCATAAATCAGCCAGCTACAGGGTCATGTAACGTGTCTCAGAAAGACAGAATCTTTGGGAGCTCCTCGTCTCTAGCCAAGCTGAACAACACCATCTACTGTCAGCCTCAGAGAAGCAGCGAAAGCCACTGTTTTTTTCTTCTCTCCACAGGAGGAATTTTTACGTCGACGGCACAAGATAAACTGAATACTGCTTTGAGGGAAAAAAAACAGGTCGGTCTTAGTTAGTTCAACCTTTTCATCTAAAGTGATTTTACATTAATATTATGGTCATCCTTGTGTTTAATATAAATATAAATTTTGTATATATACCTAAAGTTTAATTGAAGTATTGATATTTACAATGCAGTCCTTCTGATCAATGAGTGACGTCGCTGACAAAATGACGTCATGACACCCAACCATGAGCAGCTGCGAGATAGAGGCTCTTTGACGGGAGCTGGATCTTAAGGATGGCCTTTCAAAAAAAAATTGTATACTTTTTATTCTCTTTTTCTTAGGGGGAGAGGGTTACTTACTTGCTTCCATCCTGGCATGTTCCCTGCTTGCACCCAAAGCCTCCGGACCCCCCCCCCCCTCCCAACCATGAACAGGAGAAGCAGTTTCATAATGGATGGATGGGATGGATGGTTTTATGGAAGGTGGCCAAAAGTCTCAAAAAGTGTTAGCTTTTTTCACGTTAATACACTCAAAATTGATATGTTATCATACACATTTTGTACGGGTTAACACCTTAACAATGTCCGCTTTTGGCCTTAGATGTGAGCAACGCAAAATAAGATGTAGCTGCCAAGCCCACCACAGTATCCTCAAGAAGAACAAGATGAACGAGCCGTGTTTCACTAGGGGAGTGTTCAGACCTTTCTGTAAGAAAACATGTTCTCCCCTTTGGATTTATTTCATAGCCACACTATCCATACATGTTGTCTACTAGGGTGTCACTTAAAAATAAAAGTTTGAAATTCACATCTCTCACCACCCAGATCTATTCTGTTGGTGCAAAAAAAAAAATTCACTTAAAAATATTAACATTTACAGGTAGCCCAAGGCCTCCAAAGCATTAGCAATGTAAGTTTAATTACGCCTCATGCTGACCACGCCTTCACAGGTACCTATCTCGCTAATCTCAGTAACCACACCAATCTCTTACTTATTTATATTTCTGACAGTGATATTTTAGCTATTCTATGAAAGCAGAAACAAAACAGTCAGCCATCTTGTTTTCTACTGGTGTTTAACTGCTATTTTTCACCAGTTATTCAGTTTGCAGTGTAGTGTCGAGCACAGTAACGTCAGCGATAATCAATCTGCTGTTTATTCAACTTCATTCAAAAGAAGGTAATATATGCATTGCAATAAATGACATGCATCATTTTCATGTGTTTATATTGCATTACTGCAACAAGTAAGTAGCCTGTTTTACTACAGGGCTATGGGACACAAAAAACCAAGTTAAATAAGATGGAAAATGTGTCCTAGTTTTCATCAGTCTTAATTGTAATTTCTAAATTTTATCTTGAAATTTTTACATGTTACATTAATTTTCACTGTTCATGATCTGTGTATTAAAACAAAGTGGTAACACTTTTTACTTGAGGGGGCACAAATATTGTAGTAGTGCACTCTTACTAAATGTATTAATTAACCAGTAACTAAGTGTTAGTTACATACTGATCCCATGTTCGTTCATTAATAAATCAGGACGATTCATGTATTTCATGCAGTTGCTATATTTGCTCATGATTTGTACTTGAGTAGTAACTGAGTAACTAAGTTAATTGTGCCCCCTCAAGTAAAGTGTTACCAACAAAGTTTGTAGGTTGACTATAAGAATCACATTTAACATTTAAGTGTTAGTACTTAAATGTTGTGCAGTACACTGTACAAATTATTGCAAATAAACCATAATTACATGTTCTATCTATGTTCTTGAGGATAAACAAATTGTCTAATAGGTGAATATACTGTGTATAACATCATCCGTTTTGTGATATAAACTAAAAGATAGATGGATGACCTGTAAACATTACACAATTATGAAATAATTTAGCACACGTTAACTTTTGATCACATGGAATAAATTTGGAGGGTGAGAGTAAAGAATTTGTGATTTTTTTTTCTCTCAAAGTACCTAAGTGACACCCTATTGTCTAAGTTACTGTTCGCACAATCAGTACTCAGCAATTTGGGAGAAGACATTTCACATAGTAACATAAAACACAAACACGCGCAAAGTAACATAAAAAATGTAACGCCTTTTATTATTTTGTGGAGTGGATTAGAGCACACTTTTCTAAACTAACCAACTGAAATTACTGTAAGTATAAAAGAGTATAAAGTGACTAGTAAATAATTGTCATAGCGAAAATAGGCCAAGATACGCCCTGTTAATATATGATGGTTGAGTCCAATATCCCCAAAAAAACCCATGAGAAAGTAACACAGACAAGGTAACACACAAACATGTTAATGCGACCAGCTCTTCTATTTAAAATTTACTTATAGGTCTGTATGTGTTTGCACAGTCTAAAGGAGCGGTTCAGGATACATTTCACTGCGTGTTGTACTTGTATGACTATGCATGTGACAAATAAAGAATTTTGAATCTTGAAATCTTGAATCTCTATTGGTCGATTAACATGCTTGAAATTGATGTGTTAACAAGCACATGTTTATGGATGGCCAAAACCGCTTTTTTCACAGTGACACACTTAGAATTCACATATTAACGCATAATAACGTACAAAATGTGCACATTAACATGTTAATTTTAAGTGTGTTAATGCATAAACAAAAAAGCCAACACACTTTTGGTACAGGAAGTCCCGAGTCTCTGCCAAAGAGTTCCTGACTTCCTGGAAGCTGCACCAGGCTCCATGTGACACATATTTACTAGTCAGTTAGTTTACAGTTTAGCCATTTTAGTTGGTTAGTTTAGAAGTGTGGTCATAACCACTCTGCAAAATAATAAAAGAAAGGAGTGACAATTTTTCACTTTATTTTGCTCTGTATTCTACAGATGGATGGAATCGTTCAAGTGTGAGCAGCAACAGTGCAAACTGCATCCATGGAAATGCAGAATTAGGCAAAACTCCACCGCATTCTGTGAAATGGCTTCTCTGAAATCACTGAGTACAGAATAAGAAAGCAAATAACACAGACAGCATGTGCGGATCATGCAGGAGTAAAATACTCCCAGCGCAGAAAACACGCTGGCTTATACAAAGGTCTGACTAGCAAAGTCAGCAAAGGTCACTCCCCTAGCAAAATGTGGCTCGTACATCTTCTTCCTGTTAACACATTCATTTTCAACATCTTAAGATGTACAAATTTGACCTGTTTATTCAGAGGGTTTTGACCACAATAGTGTTCCACAAAACTATGCACCTTAACATATTGTCACAGGACAAAGGACTCAGGAGAAGGCATCGAGCAAAGAAATGGGCTTTCTTCCTCTCAAAGAGAACACAGAGAAACAAATGGGATCAAAAACAGGAACACAGAAGGCTAAGGCAAAGACAGGCTACAAATAAGACAGATATCAATGCCAGGACTGGGAAGCACTTTATTACAAGGACTAATGAGGGAGCAAACAAGAGGCAGCTAGAGTGAATCACACAAGGGCAAGAACGAGAGGTAAGACTAAAGTGTAATAGGAGTGGCAGAGAGAGAGAGAACAGCAGGAGCAGGTAGGCAGGGTGTGCAGGAGGTAACACACATACATTTTGAGTGTTTTAATGTGGAAAAAGATAGTGTGTTTTGACCGTTTTGGCATTCCATACATTTTGTACGTGATAACGTAATTAATACATAAAAAATGTGTTAACAAAACAATTTTGAGCATGTTAATGTGAAAAAGCTAACACATTTTGAATCTTTTGGCCTTCCATAAGGTTTCACGCATAAACATGTTTTGTTTGGAAGCCATAAAAATGCATTCTCACTAAGGTCCAGCCTCCAGAGGCATGAACAAATAACCCCCGAGTCACCCGCTACGTGTGCTTTTCACCTTAATAAATGCATGATCAATACAAAAGACCAGCCGGAGTAAATAAATATGCCGTTTGAACTGTGTTTGGAGGCGTAGTTCTTACCCCCTTGTGGAAAGAAGACGACAAAGGAATTAAAAAACTACCATTTGGGGAGAACTTCATTAGCTAATTGACATGTGCTTCCCTGCTCCATCAAATGAACGGATCTAGCTCTTCTTGTGTATCAATGGCGCAACATAAAATAAGAATCCTCAACAAAACGATTCCTGGAGTGGAAGTAGCTTGATTTACGACCTCAATTACTCTAATCATCTTTCCTACTCCTACTGTTTCAGTAAAGCAAAAGGCAATAAAACCCTCCTTTATAATCTGCTAGCAGTAATGCCTTCCAGAAGAAATCACTTAGGGAGGAGGCGAGAGCCCATAACCGTATGTTTCCACGGCAGCTCCCATTCACCATACGGCTCCCCCGTTACCGTGGTGGACTTGCGTACTCATGCCAATGGTATCGGGTTTTATTTTTAACCTAGCCTTCCGAAAGCGACTGTCACATTGCATCTTCCGTGCATCAAGCTGTCATTTTGATTCGGCTGGCTGTCAGGTGATGATGCCGCCTTCTCCGGCTAGGAAGTCCAGCAAGCCGGTCTGCATGATCCTGAAGGCTTTGTGAAGGACAGATACCGTCTGAAACACCTGCCATTTGGATAAATGAAAAGTGACACCATTTACTGCATTTGTTAACAGCACAGCTGTGGACCACTAGAGGGCGCCCCAGAAATAATATTCTGAATTTCCCGAACAATTAGTTTTTACATATCATCTTATTTGCCTCCAATGTTACTGCTATAGATAAGGGTAGTAGGTCGAAATGACATATAAAATACCTAAAAGACTGGCTTTGTGCTGACATTTCATTTAAAAACAGACCTATTTACTAAAGCTAAAATTTGCTTATACTCATAACCTATTCACAGATCATTTCTTCACTCACTTGAGAAAAATAAATTTGACAATGTGATTGTAAGAACGTGTAGTGAATCACACAAGGGCAGGAACGAGAGGTAAGACTGAAGTGTAATAGGAGTGGCAGAGAGAGAGAGAACAGCAGGAGCAGACACACACGTATATGTGACTTAAAATATGTCATTATATTGTATTCCTTTATTGTACCTCTTAATCATACTATATTGTATTCCCTGGTACTGATTAAGCCAAATATTAAATACATTTGGTTTTAAAGTCTGAATCTCTATTTCAAAAACAACTACCGTCCTTCTAACCAATTATTCTGGTCAGCGTTGAGGGTAATTCAAACATATATGATCCTTTTTAAAAAAAAAAAAATAATAAAAAAAAAAAAAATCAATAAACAGAAAATAGATTTAAACATTTAAAAATAATAATGAGGACCACACCTGAAAATCTGGCTGTCGATAAAGAGAAAATTAAAAAGATTCAGGATTTCAATGCTCCAGACTTGTTACAACTGTGATTTATTAGCCACTAGGTGGAGCACTTTGACCAAAAACATCATTTTTCAGGATGCTTTCAATAAATACACACTGTCCACATCATCAGTATATATAAAACACTATTATACTCCACTAAAAGTATATGTATGTGTATGCATGTGGTTATAAGAAACTGGTTTCAAACCTGATTACCCAGATCAATTTAACAACACGCTACAAATTTCACTTTCTGTCTGGTTATATAATAGTCCTACCTTTTCATTGGCTTTATATGACAGAAAGTAATTTAAATCTCACTTTTGGTATAAGGCACAAATTCATTTTTGTAATATCTGACAGCTACATTAGATTTGATTAGCTGTACTGACAGTTAATTAGAATTCTGATACACGGAGAAAATAACATTTAGATTTTTAACTACAATGGCTTGGTTCCTGGAGTAATTTATGAGTAAATGTTCTAGTGAACCATAGAAAAGAATACAAACCATTGGCATTTCTCATTCATCAAGCTGATTCAATTGACTAGATCTGTTTTGTTTTTTTTCCTTTTCGGTTATTTCCATAGTGTGTGGACAGAAATACGACTAGCAACCTGGTGATGACTTTTTAGGTTTCCTTAATGGGTTTTTACTGCTACAACGCCATACCTTTCTAGACTCCAATAATACATCTGCTCCTTTCTCCTGGATTGCATCAGTGTGGAAAAAGGCCACAAAACAAACATAAAACAAAGTTGATACATAAATTTGAAACAAGGGTATTTATAGGTTCAAACAATTATGGCGTGCAAAGTTTGAACGGCAAAAACAGGCTCGTTGTTTTCACTCAAACAGATCAGGTTGCCTCTAGTTTCAGTCTGGGCCCCAGCGGATGCTCCGAAGGAGGGCTTCAAAGGAGAGCTCCCAGAACGGAGTGGACGGCTCACGTCGGACGAGAGCGGCTATCGATCACAGAACCAGCTAACTACCACTTCCCTCGGAACACACACACACAGGTCACAATCAAGGCCTCCAAACGGTGGTGGATTTGCCAGCCACCCCCTCCCCCCCCTCGGCTGCCCTTCTCCTCTTTCCCCAACATGGCTATTTCTGTACGCAATCCATAAAAAAACCCGAGAGCGCTCTATCCGGACTTCTGTTCCTGCACGGTGGATCGATGTGGCTCAAGCGGCTCGAACCACTGGTCCTGCCGAGGCAACACGGCTGCTGCCAGCGGGCATCCCAGGGGGGCAGGACAATATCAGCCCCCTCGCTTCAGAGGGCAAGATCCAAGGACCCACTGTGCCAACCTGGAAGCCTGCAATTGAGGGGTGAGATACAAGCAGCTTGGTTGCAGACGTTTCTTGGAGGTCACGAAGGTCTGTAAATAGAGCAAGACGAAGCATCGTGGCAAATACCGCCAAGACAGACATCAACACAAGTCCATCGATGGTGTTTTATTTGTGCCAAAGGAGCGATCGCTGGATTTAGTATCAGACTAAGCCAGCCATAATGGCTTAAGGAAACATAAACAACTATGAGAGAGTCCTGTGCTCTTTAACCATTTCGCTGAGTACCCAAGTTTTGTATCAACAAGGACTTGAAACAGAATTTAACCATAAGCAATTTCAAGGTTGACGATGTCAGAGATTTTGTCGTGTTTTTTTTTTTTTGAAGGACGCACATGGGAAACTCTCAGACCGACAGGCAGCTCAGTCTACACAGAATCCCTCCTCCGCAGAGGCGCAGGCGAACGTAAAATTGGCGGGAAAAAGAAAACACACACGAGACAGTCATCCGCTCAGGATAAATAATTTAATGCTGTTACACCAACAATATTTGTGCACTCTCACTCACAAAGAGGAAAATAAAAAGCAATAAACCACTCCCCTCACTATAAAGGAAAAAAAACAGTCCACGTAGTATTGCTTATACAATCTAGAGCTCTCACGACAAATCACGTAAAAGCCTTTGTCTCGGGAACTGTCAAATTAATTTTCACACACGTGCACTCGCACACTTACACACATGCACTCACACATGGCTGCGCAGGTAAGGTACACTCTCTATAAAGCGGGTGGGGGGGGGGGGGGTAGGTTCCCTTATTTAATGTGGAAAAACAGTCGCAGCCAACCCCATCTTCCATTACCAAGCCCCTTTACCTGGGTATGAGGCCATCCCAGCCAATCCCCACTATTAATCTGAGTGAGAGCAACAGTCCTGAATACAACATGACACGATTTTTATATATTTTTTTTGTTGGTGTATTAAACCGTACTTCAGTGCCGTGGCAAACATTAAAGAAAAAAAAAGCGATAAGCAGTTGGATGGGTGTCTTCTGACCCTCACGTCTGTGAGGTCACCAAGTTAGCTCAAGTTTCTTTAGGGATCCTTGTGATCTTGTGAGGGAATCCCCCAATCCATCTCTCTATTTCCGACAAACACAATGATTTTTTTTTTTTTG
>JAODKE010000138.1:4640999-4674029 GCA_026779605.1 Mormyrus hasselquistii
GTGCTCAGGGCTGGGGGCTGGGGGCTGGGGGCTGGGAATGAGCCAGCAGATGGGGGGGGGGGGTTTACACATTATGACAGCAGTCAGAGCTGCGAGGGACACTGTGACCGAGAGGCACAGGCAGCTGCCTGCAGATGTGCGCAGAGGTGAGCACGTACTCGCACGTGCGGTACAGCGCGTTTGCCTTCTGTCCGGGCCCTTTCGAAAACCTGGAACTGGCAGGTTAATAAAAATTTTGGGATTTTTATACAAGACGACATATTGTAACTAACCATACAACTAATGATCCAAGAAATACATTTACACCCCCCCCATACTGAAACACTCCCAGTGTTCTGGTTATGGAGTTCCAGATTTTGTGACGTGCAAGCAGTGCATACACGCACAAGTGGAAAAACACCAACACGCTTGCAGAGCACTTCCTCTCTGCCAGCCTTCTATTGCCAGGAGTACGGACTGCAGCCAGCCAATTTTTTTTATTATGAATGGAATGTATGGAATCAGTCATTGTGTCAGTATAAGACAATTTAAAACAATATGGAGAAATGGAGAGAAATCACAGAAGCTGATATTTGACAACCTATATATTTGATTTTGGCAAATGACAGTTGACCACCAGAGCCAGTCAGAGCAGCTCATCACAGTGACACTGTTGTGAGATAACCGCTGAGGATTATGGGGCAGGAACGATTATGAAAATAATACAGCTGGTATTTACACCACAGGAATCCCCAACCAACCCACCCCTATGTTTTCTTATTTCTTACTCTAGCCAATCAGTGCCCTGAACACAAACCCTGACGCCCCTCCTCTGTAACCGCGTGTGAGAGAGAGACACTTGGAGAGAGAGGGAGAGAGAGATGCACTAAGGCAAGCTTCAAATAGAGTGAGCGAGAGAGCAGCCACGCGGTAGGCTGGATGCTAGAGAGCTGGAGGAAGGGGCCGAAGCTCGCAGGAGCTCCCCAGAGACAGAAAGTGCCAGAAAACAGCAGCAAGGTGGACCTCCTGAACCACACTCCGGGAGAGCCATTGCCACCGGCCAGGATGGAGTGACCTGAGGGTTGTGGACTTTTCCTGGACTCTGGGAAGGGGGGGAGGGGGATGGATATATCAACAGGATAAGAGCAGCTCTGAAGATCTGGGGTCTGACTCCATACCCCCGTGATCCGAACCCAGGGCCCCCCCCATGTCTCGCCCTCAGAGCCAGTGCTGTTAACTGACTGCTCTCAGCCCGGCAGCTCAAGCAGAGCCGGTGAGCAAAGTCTCTGCTTAAAAAAAAAAAAAAAAAACTCTGTGAACAACAATAAGAAGAGAGCACCTGAGAAGCCATTCTGACTCAGGACCAGGCGGGGATCCAAAAGTCAGGTACAGAGAACTTGTGATTACTTACCTCCCCTGTGACGGAACTCTTTGACACCAAACGAGCCTGCTCCGCACGTGTCATAAAGCTACGAATACAAAAGCAACAGCTGGGAAATAGGACTACTGCTTGCTGACTGGATTTACTGGGAGCTTCGGAGCACTGGCTGCTGGATTCACAGAGGTGAGGAATCTGTCGGGTAGACGTAGATCTCTCTGCTGGGGACTTAGTCTTCGCCGATTTCCTTTATGCTGGATTGTCGCTGCTCGCTAGCCATTTTCCCTTTTGATGCTTTGAAGTTCTTGTGGACCACAGTGTCTCTACGCCTTGGGGAAGGAGCTCTCTCAGCTCAGCCCACAGGCTCCCGGCCAGATACGGTGGCAGCCTGGAGGCTCTCTCCGGGAGCGGAGGTGTCCGGGTGACACAATGATCTTTGCTCAGTGTGTAGCGGGACTCGCTCTGCTGATGTTACCACTGCTGCGGCTGGCTGTGGCCAGCTGCCCTCCTGGCTGCTTGTGTGCCTGCGATATCCTGAGCTGCGGATCACGGGGCCTGGAGCAGCTCCCTTCACACATCCCCGCGTCCACGGCCAGCCTGGACCTCAGCCACAACCGTCTGACTCACCTTGAGGAGGCTGCCTTCTTGGGCTTGCCCCGGCTGGACACCCTGCGCCTCGCACACAACCGACTGACCGGGCTCGCTCCCGGGACTTTCCGGAACGCCACCAGCATCCACCACCTGGACCTGTCCTCCAACGAGCTGCATGTGGTGGAACATCATTACTTCCAGGAGCTAGTCACTCTAGAGGAACTGCTGCTCTTCAACAACCGCATCACACGGGTAGAGAGTAGGGCTCTGGCTGGCATGGGGAGCCTGCACCGGGCCTACCTCAGCCACAACCGGCTGACGGACTTCCCCTTCTTCTCTATACAGGAGCATAGCCACCCTTTCCTGGGCACCCTGGACTTGTCCTCCAATCGCATGTCCAGGCTGCCTATGGAGGACATCGCGGCCCTGCCCACGTATGTACAGAGTGGCCTGTTCCTCCACAACAATACGCTGATCTGCGAATGCTCCATGTACGGAATGTTCCGCCGCTGGGAGCAGCGGGGCTTTGGCTCCGTGAGGGACTACCGGGAGGAGCACACGTGCCTGGTGTTCGGGGAGCGCCGTGCCTCGATCCGCTTCTTTCAGCACGGCCGCTTCTTTGAGAACTGCACCTTGCCACCAGAGGGCACACCGGGTGAGCCCGAGACCAGCCTAATGGCCTATGTCGGGGATCCAGTGCTGCTGGACTGCAAGACATCCATGCGGGGGCACCACCTCTCCTTCCTCTGGATCTCCCCACACCAAGAGTACATCATTCCACCAGGCAACAACGGCACCCTGCGCATGTATGTCAACGGCAGCCTGGAGATCGTGGAGGCGCGGATAGAAGATTCTGGCATCTACCTGTGCATGGCGCTTGACCGGCAGCGGCTGCGCAATGAGACGTGGGAGGTGAACGTGACGGTGGTCACGCGAAACATTGAGGTGGAGCCCTTCAATACGGGCTTCACCACTCTGCTGGGCTGTGTGGTCAGCCTGGTGCTGGTGTTGATGTATCTCTACCTTACGCCTTGCCGCTGCTGGTGCCATAGGCGACCATCACCACCCGGGCCCACCAGCCCCGCCAACGAGTGCAGTGCCCAATCCTCTATGCTGTCCCCCACGCCGCCGGCCACCACCGAGGGGCCTGGGCGGAAGGCGGGCAGCAGTAAGCATGTGGTCTTCCTGGAGCCCATTAAGGAGGTCCAGAATGGACGTCTGCGGCCATCGCTGGCTCCGGAGCATCCCAAACTCACGCAGCTGCGGGGGGACGCCGATTCCATCAGCTCGGTGTTCTCGGATGCTACCATCGTGCCGTAGAGGTGGGAGGGGTACGTGTGAACCTATCAGACCATAGCCACCCTTCTCTGGAATATCTGCTTGTTTCAGTAGAGGGTGTAAGGATTACAGGCTGCTGTACATCTGCATACCCGACAAAGATTGACTGAACTCCAGGAGCCCGGGACTCCTAAGTAAGACAGACACCGCTTCCAGAAAAGGAAACAGAATAATAATAATAGTAATGATGCCCTTTTAGTACCGCTTAAGCCATTAGATCTAGCAACAGTTGCCTTGTTCAGTAAATGAATAACAAACTACGCAAAAGGTAGTTTGTGACACACACAAACGCCAGGCTGCACAGGTAAGTCTGACAGATCTGCAACAAGCTGCTATTAGATTTTACATACTGCTCAATACATTTTAGAATAATGCATAAAAGATACTTATAATCAGCGTCTGATATTAAAGTCTGTTTCTAACCAGCGGATGTGGGCAGGAGTAACGCAAGAGACGTATATAGATATCAAAATGTAAGATTATATCTTAAGGATCAGGGTTCAGACAAAACAAGCAAGCATCTCTTAGCTGTATGAGGGGAGCTTGGGGGGGGGGGGGGCATCTGAAGAACAGGTCTGATTTAGCTAAAGGCCTTTCAAACCCCCCCACCCCTGCCTTGTCGATCTAAACCAACACAGGCAAGCAAATCCTCCACTTCAAGAACCACTGGACGGAATCAGACCTGGACAGATAGGATAGATACCTTTCATGCTTGGGAACCACCTCCTCCTCCCCCCCCGACACCCGCCCACCACCTTTTTTCCTTAATCCCTTAATAAACCGCTCAGCATCGGAGCCAGAGGTAAATGTTTGCCTTGTTATTATTGTGAGGGCAGGTGGATGTGGTGAAGCCAAGGCAGATAGCAGCTGGCTTTCTGAATGTGTGTGTGTGTGTGTGTCTTAAGACACAAAAAAAAAACAAAAGCAAGCTCTGTCAGATGGGAATCTGAATCCTCTCACGTAAAGCCTCCTATTATGTTTTATTTGTAATGAATTTTGTATCGTGAGCCCTCAACGGGCACAAACATATCCTATTGTATCTGGAGGAGGGATCACCAAGACAGCCAGAGGTGATTCCAAACAACACCTGTCCCTGAGAGCTGTGTGAGGGGGGTCCATCTCTGAGCTCGCTCCTCTGTCATCCTGCTTCCTCCTTCACTCACCATGAAAAAAAAAGACAAATGATTCGCAGCATCTCCCGCCGCACACACAAGCCTTTCCGTTGTCCCTGTGGCATGCAACCCGCAATCCAGAGGGACAGGCTAGGAATGGGGAGTGTGTCAGGGATTAGGGCGGGAGTCAGCACCACAAAACCACAGAGGGTGACAGCTCAGCCACATGCCAAAACCCCACATCCCACAGATTTGCCAGAAGAGTGCATGGTGAATTGGTGTGTGTGTGTGTGTGTGTGTGTGTGTGTGTGTGTGTGTGTATGCACATGTATATACACTAACAGGACCATCCTGAAGGATGGGCACAAACTGTAGGAAGGCAGCTGTTTGTGTATTTTTATGCACAGGCAACATACAGTGACGTGTTGCTTCATGTTCAGTCAGCTTTCATGTTTCACTGAGCAGGGTTCAGGATTTTCTGATTTATTAATTATGAACCACAAGCGAAGGTGTATTGGAAGTGCCTGTGCGTGCAGGGGCTGTGGGAGAGGGAGCGCATATGCTGGCTGAAACAGAATCCCCCTGAATACATGAAGTGCATTTCTGGGGGGGAACAGGCTCCCTTAGTTAGTGAAGCCTCATTTCTTCACTCACTGCGCAGTTGACAGTTTAAGAGAGACAGAAAGCCGGTAAGATGAGGCCCAGTGACATATGGTAACGGATATGTTTGTGCAGGCGAACGGGTCATGGCGAGTCCACAGGCTGTTCCAGGGAGCACAGGGAATCAGGAGTAAAATACCCTGGTGGCTTGCGCCACGTGCAGATAAGCGCAGGCAGGCGCAAGCAAATGCAGACAGGGGGCAGATACAGTAGCCTCAGGCGCATGCAGACACGTCCAAGTATGCACAGGCACACGCAACCACACACAGAGACATGCAGATACATACAGGCACACACAGTGAGGCACGCATCTTTAGAGTTTAGAGTATTTGTCATATGGGGAGCCAGTCAGAATCAAACTCAGATTGTAAACAGACCTCAGAGAAAACGGTAGGATCAGAATTATTCCTCTACAACTGTAGATATCAAGGTTTTTTGTGTGTGTGTTCGTAATTATTACATTATGGGAACCAGATTTCCCTATAATTTGATAAGAAACCTGTAACTTTTTATCTTATGGGAATATTTTTTTCCATCCCCACAAGGGGAAACTCAATTTCACAAAACTCTTGACTGCAATAAAAAAAACTACAAAATAAACAACTAAAAACAAAGTCCTGTATTTTGTTTGGTTACTTATAGTTAAGGTAAGGTCTGAATAAGAATTAGGGTAATCAGTGTTAGGATTGGGGTTATGGCCACAGAAATGAAAGGAGAGTCCCTACAAAAATAAGAATACATGGCCTCTGTGTGTGTGTGTGTGTGTGTGTGTGTGTGCGCGTGCGTGCGTGCGTGCGTGCGTGTGTGTTGGCAGGGGGGTTGGGAACACCTTCTAAAGTCCAAATGAAGAGAAAAAAACACCCCATGAGGCACAATTACAGCTGCAACCCAAGCGTGGCTTTACTGGACATTCTGAGGATGACCTAACCTGGCCATAACAGATATCTTAGGTTAAGAAAATAAGATACCTTTATCATTTAAAAGAAAAAATATAGGTCAGAGATGCAAATGCACTCTTCAGGTGGGATGCAATTCTTAAGGTTCTCCAGTCGAAGAGCGGGTAATCAGCCAAGACCAGGCCCTAATAGCGTTTTCCTTCCGGCCGACTGAGCCGATGTTTACTTGACCGCATCTCCAGCTGTCATGATGGCAGCGAGCAGGACAGTTTAAAGAGGTATGCCGTAACCACCTGAGACAGAGCACACCTGTCATATAAAGCGCTCTCTCTCATCCAGTCCTCGGGAGCCCCCAGACAGTCCGGGCTTTTGCTCCCCGAGGAACAGTTTGAGGTACATTCCCAACTGCGGCAGACTATGTAGATGGAGCTCATTAAGCGATTATTCTGGACAGGATAATGGAGAAACCTATGTTCTCCACTGAATGTTCTATGAAGTGTTATATATTTGCAATGAAAGGACATGAGAGGTATGTTACTTGGGTTAAAGAACAAACAGATCATTTATAATTTAATTATCCTTGCTAGATTATTAAATTATATCATTAAATTATTACTATTCTAGCAGAAGAAAAGTAAAATAATTTACAGCAAGCCTCAAGAAAATAATTTAGAAAATAACAATAACAAATTAATCAACTTAAAAAACATGCCTGTGTTGTTTGCAGGATCAATCACGCACTTAGCAGGGGATAAGTTTCCCTGGGCCGGATGAGATCTTCCACAGGCGAGGAGCCACGGATCAGCGTTATCAGATCCTATTTAGCATACTGTCCCGTTAGCGATTAACCCTGAGCGAAAGCAGAGCGTGGTACCAGGCGTAGGCGGTGAACGGAACCAAAGCAGGCATCGAAGCGGCTAGCTGCATAGCGACATACCGAAAGAAGCCTGGCAAAGTCTAACCAGGGAAACAGAGTCAACCTCGAACTGCACTGCTCTCATCCACCCTCTGCTGGCACGCACATTAACCCGGTGACCAGGTGCTGTAGAACCCGTAACCTGACGGAAAGTAGTGCCACCATCCGTTAAATCTAGGCAATTAGGACAGAGGGCCAGAGCGGGGAAAAAAAAATAGACTTCCAAGCGATTCCCATTTGATGCATGCGAAGAATCTGATCTCAGCTCTGTGGCTCAATCTGCTTTAACTCCTACTTGATTGTGTTAGAATGTATGTGTCAGCTGTATACAATACTATATCTTATTCCATCCATTTTTCATAACCCCTCATCAGGTAGAGTGTCCCAGTAAGCAAGCAGCCGGTCCCCGGAAGCAGAGGACACCGTGGACAAAATTGCACAAGCACACACGTTCTCAACTGCACAGACAATTCACAGACGTTAATTTACCTAACCACATGTTTTTGAACCTTGGGAGGAAACTGGAGTACCTGGAGGAAACCCATGCAAATACGAGGGGAGACTTGCAAATTCAGCACAGACGTAGTCAGGGGAGGTGGGATTCTAACACCCCACTCCGGAGACGTTATCCACCGTGTCACACCAAAGAAATGGCGCGAGAGAAGAACCAGCGATCAAACAATAGAGACACAGAGCTAAATGACGCTTGCTCATAGGGATAACAGAGCAGAGAGAGCTTTCCTGAGCTGTGACTATTCCCAAGAAAGTGGACCGACACAGGGCCTGTCAGCAGGTACGCAAAAATACACTTTTAACAGCATTTTCCATATCTTTAAGAGTTCCTGTATGTCCTGAAGAGCAGAGCCCTGCATCTAGAGTTCATGCTTCATCTTGGGCTTTGAAGTGAAAGTCTCAAGGACCCATCCATACCTCCTCCAACCACTTATCCAGGGTCATAAAAAGAGCCTGAAGCATATCTAATGTTTATCAAATAAAATTACCTACATTTCAAACAAATCTCTGGCTAATCCAACACAGGACTAATAGCACGTGGCGAATGCACATAGCGTGTTTGTGAGAGTTAATCAGAAATAACAACCAAAATGCTTAAAAGCAATAAAATCAAGAACAGAAAATGAAAATGAACTGAAGCGTCAATACCAGGAGCAGCAACTGTAGAAAAGACTGATGTGCAGAGTGCATTAAAACAGAAGTGTAATTATCCTCCATCCATTTTCGTCAACAATCAATCATCAGTTCCGATTCGTTTAACCAAGCCGTTATGGCACTTTTACATTTGTGTCAATCTTGTTGAAATGTTTAGACGGTATCTAAGAGCTCTAAATTAAAGCACTGCATTATAGACAGAGCAATTTCGCAAAACCACTTCAATTTCCTGCTCTCCCATCTCTCCATCTCAGCACGTTCTCAAAACGTTAAAGGCCAAACATCTGACCAGTATCAGTAAACAAATAAAGAATTTCGCTATCTGACATTGCAGCACTGTGATCAAGGAACAAATCCCGGGACGTGTGTTAACACTTCAAAGTGCCACTCGTGTTGAACCTCCAACAAATATTTTCAACATAAAGCTTTGAAATTTCTCTTGTGTCAAAGTTTACCACCCAAAGTCAACAAAACGTCGACAACACTTTTAGACAAATAACAAACAATTAGGGTCTTATTTTAATTTCCAAGATTTACATTGCTAAATGGTTCATCTCAGATTACAACCGACCAGGATAATATTTAGGTAGACTGTAATATTTAGGTAGACTGATCGTAATATACATTTGAGTTTGAGGACTATTCAGAATACCTGAAAACCACTTGCATTCCCTTTGTTACTGGCATAAACAGAGCAGGTAACTGTGCTCTGCTTTAATCCAACACTGATAGAATGACAATGTCAAGGGTCTTTCAAATAAACAACAGACTAAGTGAGCTGTTGTAATTAGCATATCATCTAAAGAGTTCTCCTTTGTCTGAATTTCAGTAACGTGCACTGCGCTCCATAAATCTGTCATTTTCCATAAAATCGAAGTGTTAGAGGTCTACCTACTTGTCAGGCAAACTGCCCACTGTCTCCGCCGTGTAAATTTCAAGAAGCAAGGGTGAACTGGGATAAAAATACAACAAGACCTAAACATTGTGGGTACAGGGTGAATCAGCAGCTCCACATATGTGAGTTTAGAGCACGAAACCTCTCCATGTTATCCCTGAATGTTTCAGTTTCTGCTGATTGAATAACTGTCGTTAGATTTTTGCTTTGTTTGGAAGTCGTTGTGTAGCTCTTGCTTCAGTCCTGCTTACACTTATACCTGGGCATGACTGGAAGCACAGCCTAGCTGCACAGCTATGTCTAGTCGCTTGTGCCATTCATCTCACTTTGTGTATGTCGCTTTGGACAAAATAGTCTGCTAAATAAAAAAGTCACATGATACTGTAAAATCCTCCTATGTACACTGTGTACTTTTAGAATCCTCAGAAATCTTCCTATGCACAAAGTGTGTACTCCCAGAATACTCAGTGAAATCCTACTCTGTACAGAGTATGTGTGAACCCAGAATCCTCAGCAAAATCTTGCTGTCTATAGAGTGTGTGGACTCCCAGAATCCTCATCCTGCTGTCTACAGTCTGTGTGTGTGTACTCCCAGAATCCTCATCCTGCTGTCTAGAGTGTGTGTATAGTGTGTAATCCTCAGCTCGCCTGAAGATGAGAAGGGCCGCTCTTGCTGTTAGTGAACTCTCCACCCTGTCAGTGTCACCTGCTTGGAAAATATATCTAGCGTCCTGTGAAGCGAGATTCTATAAGGCCCCCCACCACCCACAGCCCCAATGGCAGCCGAGATGTCGGTCATCAATGATTAATGGCCGCAGAGGATAAATAAAAGCATCTTTGAACTACAAACGCACATGGCCAGGTATTTCTGGCTCGAGGTCAACGTAGGGCGCCCTCTAGTGAGGGACGGGCCATCATTTGGGCCGCCTGTGCCATAGGCAGAGTAACGTTGAGGAAACAATGAGAGATGAGCAGCTGAGATTTCTTTAAACAGCACCATATATAGAGAGATGAGTTCCATTCAAAGGACAATACGGAGTGTTTACCACCCTCCAGATCCAGAATGTGGTAGATAAATACGATATGACGACTTTTTTTTAAAAAAAAAAAAAAAAAAAAAAAAAAAAACAGGCAGACAGTGGCTGTTAGGGGAAGAACCAAAAAGAACAACCAACTTTTTTACAAATCAATCAAATATGACTGATCCAATAAGAATCTCAATACTAACTTCTGTCTGCCTTCAAACATCCATCCAATTTCCACAATGCTTACTGGGAAACAGGGTCATGGGAGGAAGCCTATCCCAGGATACACAGTGCACAAGGCAGGGGACGCCCTGAAGGGGCTGTCAGTCACATTTTCATGATGCAGATGTCGTTTGTTCCAACCCTCAAAATTCCTTCAAATCCCAGGAGTCATTCTGTTGTGCCTTTGAACAAAATACCCAAGACGGTTTTAGTAAAATACTCAACCATATGAATGAGTTCAAAGCCAAGGGAAGTCATCTTGTTCACGCCCGTTAGAAAAAACAATAACAGTGATAATAAAAATAAAACTGCCGATTGTGATTTTGTGCTCGGGGAGCCTGAGGATATGAACATGAATGACACAAAACGATTCTCCTCCCGCCGTAATCACTTCCTCCCATCTGCAAAAGCGGCGGATCTCGCCGACGGCGGCCATCTGTGCACACGGCGGAGGCCTCTCACGTCCCGTCTATTCCCCGCGCACCTCACCCAATCCGATCCGAGCCACACAGCAAACAGCATGATAAACATCAAAGTACAGACGCACTGCTTTTATTGGGGCAAGGGCAGAGAGGCATTAAGAGCATCATAAATATAAGCATTACTTTCCCCATAGGAAAAAAAAACTCGGCTTATGGGTTACTTCATACTCCATTCTCCTTACACTCAAAGGCACTACCTATGAAACTCCGAGGCCAGCAATCTTGCGCCTGGCATTTACCATTCCCCTGATTCCTACTTAATTAAGTACAATCTTCACTTAAAGTCAAAAACCCTTTGCCCAAAGTATTACAATCAATTCTTTAAACCATTGAGGTACAAGATTACAAATAAAAATATATATGCATATGGTGAATTATCCAAGACATATCATACAACCAAGACGACCTTCAATATTTAGTGCAAAGAGTTAAACCAAAGCTTTTAAGATGCAGGCAATAATGACCAGGCCTAATTCAGTTAATTTGGCAATAATGACCAAACATCAGAAATACCCCCATTTCTAAGACGATAAGCCTAATTAATAGCTGCTGAGGGGTATTTGCAATGTTAAATGACCAGAAAACCTTAACCAGTAATTTTGGGAAAAGAAATACTGCATTTCAATTATTAGCTAAAATTACAGATAACCAACTGATCATTCAGTCGTTTGCTAAAAGGCTGAGACTAGCAATAAAGCGGCAAATACAGATTTATTCATTTTAGCAGCTTTTTCTTTCCAAACAAATGCACTCTGTTTCATAACACATGTCCTCAGGGGTGGGTGTCCAAATCAAGTCATTTTTTAGAACCAGCTAACAGCTCAATAAATCAGACCCAGCATGACTGAAAAGCAGCACACTGACCAGTGTACCCCCAAGAGCAGGGCTGAAAAGCAGGGCTCAGAGGCACAGTGGGGCTGAACGGAGCCCCACACACCGGCATCCGTGCCTGGGGAGAGGGAGACGGATGGCACCCGCAACCCCTCCCATTTATCTCATCTACTGAGGATACACGGACGCAAGGAGCTCCTTCATCATAGACCCCTGACAGCGTACACATACACATACACAATCACATCTGGTCTTGCAGGTTTCAGGCAGCTTTTTATTCCGATCTGAGATCAGGGGACCTGCCCTGAGAGTGGTGTGGAGGCTGGATGTGGGGGCTGGTCCCCTGATATCAGATCAGAACAATGCATAGAACTTTCTAGAAAGTACTACACTTCAACTACTCCATTCTTTACTCTAAACAGAATACAAATATCAAAGAAAAGTGATTTGAGGGTAATAATACAGTAGTATATAAACAATTACTATGTCAAGACTGGGAAAAGAATATTTATTCCAATAAAAATAAAAACAAAACTAGTTCTCCTTGTGCAATTGAGACTTACCCAAGATGACTTACAAACTTGGATGATTTACTAAGAATAGCCAGGTTTAGTATTTTTCCCTGAGTAAGATAATCTGGGTCCCATCGAGATGCAGAGCAACCATCCCAGCCAATCATTACCATGTTCTCACCTGCTACTGTTTGACACCAGCAGACAGACAATCTGACTGGCTAGACAATAAAATGAACACTTCCTGGTTCCATGGAAGACATAAGTATATTCTTGGAATAAAAATAGGAAGGGGTGCTAGCACAAGACATGGTCAATAAAACGAAATCCAGTGCCAACAAAACAGGAAGGTGAGGGGAGATTTTAAATCGCTTTCAAACAATGTCATCACCATCATCGTCTCGTATTCTACTCTGTGCTATGAGACCAGCTCGACTCATGCTGGAGAACAAACCGACAGCTGATCCCTGGCCTTTTCCACCAACTGCAACTGGAATATTCCACATGACCTCAGAATTAGCAGCTCCCCGACCCCGGAGCTGTCTGCAAATTTATTCATGTTACGTGACAAATTGCTAAAGCTTTGCGTGAGCGTCTGCACATGAGCGTGTAAAGCTAAGGATATTGTGGTGGTTAAGAAAGGAAACTCCCTGAAACTGTTCTGCCGCAGCTTCCAAACAGGACACTTTATTTTATTTATATTTAGCAGAAGCGTTAATCCAAACTGGAATACAAATGAGGTCAGAGTGCAGTGCCATCCAGTGTCATCCAGTGCCATCCAGTGCCATCCAGTGCTCCTCAAGTGCCTAACAGTGATATGATTGCTCTATTAGCAACGGGGTTCAAACCTATGACCTTCCAGACATGGGCTTAGGTCTTCTGACTGCCCCCATATTGAACTTGAAGTGCTCCTTTAAAACATCCAGTCAATTCTTTTTTCTTTGTTTTTTTGTCATTTTGTATAACAGCGTCAGACGACATAGAATCAGGAATCCGATGAGTGACACGATGTTTTAGCGGCGTATGATTTCAAGAACTGGTCCATCCCAACCCACTGTGAGAACTAAGCTCTTGAAACACAACCCCTAACCCCCCCCCCGAAACGCAAACTGAAGCAGTGGTTGCAAGCCAGTCGTCCATGTATCTCCATACAGAAAAGCACACAAACCACCCTGCCACATCACGAGGTGCCACTATCCGCCAGCAGAAGGTTCATACACACACCCCTCGCGTCTCCATGGAGCGCAAGGTGTTCCTGCACTGACAGTCGCAAAAAAGAATCCTGAACAGATGCTCTAATAAAACTGAATTAGGCCATCAGCATCTGCAGTGCTATTAAAAGGGTTTTTTTTTTTTTTTTTAAAGTTTACATTCAGGCACTTAGCTGATGAGATACAGTGCACCGTTTTCCAGTCATCACCAGCGGAAGGTCTGTCCCCGAAACCCATGGGGGTGGGGGGTGTGCAAAGACTCGACACAGCTCCACAATAACAAGTCCAGACTAATAAAATGATGAATGGCACGGAATTATGAATGATTAAAATCCAGATGGCCCTGGGAGATTCAAACGAGGGTGTCTTGGCGTCATTACGGAGTAAGACCAGCCTTGAGGACAATGCAGTCAAGCATGACCTAACTCGGCGGGATGTCAGGACAGGCTAGGCTAATGCAAACGACGGCTAAACAGAAAGGCAACAGGAAAGCCCATTTATAAACGCTGACAGACTATATCAACATGAATACCCACTGCTCTCAGCTCATTTTAAAGGTATAAGCAGCAACAACTTCATAATAGTATAATATTAAAAAAAATGTACTTTGTAAACATAGGCAGTAACACAGCACTTCCGAGGGCAGCATTGTTCCTTCACCACTAAGACAAGCAGACTGCTGGTTTTATATCAATAATAATAATAATAATAATAATAATAATAATAATGGAACTTTATTGATCCCCGTGGGGAAATTATTTTTACGCCTCCCTCAACTTGCTCTTTTTGTAGAGCAAGCTGTCCGCAAAGGGCAGCCACCTGTTGAGGCACCCAGGGAGCTGGGGGTTAAGGGTCTTGCTCAAGGACCCGCAGACATGCTGAGGCTGGGTTTGAGCCTGGCTTAGCCCCACTGAGCCGCATGCTTCCTCCCAGGTGACCCACATGCTGCCCCATTCATCGGGTGACAGTGAGTCTGAGTGTTTATTAAAAATGTCTGGGTTATATACACACGTGTTTGACGTTTTTCAGCCTACGGATGATGGGCAATGCGAGCTGTAACCGATCACTGTGCTTGTTTCACATCAAGAGGGGTTCCACACCTATCTTGTCCAATGAAAAAAAGAACGCTCGATTTTCCTTTGCCTATTACAGCCCAAGTGACAGAGAAAGCTGTCAACAGGGCCTATGAAATCCAGCAAGGCTCATTTCATACACACTAATCCGTACAGATCTGAGGGGGACAGTACAGAATGAAGCTTTGTTGTATTTAAAATCTCCGCAATACTGTACGATTGCTTTGCTTCAAACCGTGGATTACAGTGACTGATTTGCCTTGTCCTCTGAAGCTATTAAGTGATAATCAAAAACTGCAATATGACCACGGTGAATTATAGGAGAAGTTATAAAAGGTAAGTCGTAAAGTGACAGTAAAGACTTTGGCATAAAATGTGCATCCATCTGTCCACACGTCTTCGGTGAATGTGCATCTAATAGCTTCCGCTGTCGTTTGGAGGCCAGCCTGGAATATTTAGGTGGAGAAACAGGGCATGTGCTGGATGGGTATGTGCACACACGCACACACACACACACACACACACACACACACACACACACAGCCACACACATGCACATAGACACACATGCACACACACGCTCCCTGGGCTATGGGAGTTAATCGGTGCAGAGTGTCTCGGAGGACATCCAGACAGGCTTGAAAAAGCAGACAAACCCCAGACGTTTAAATTGATATCAACAAGCCCTGGAGTCGTGAGCAGACAGCTCTAGCCCCCGAACCACCTGGCATGCGACACAACCGAGCCCAGCCGTAAAGCAGGGATTCAAAGCATACAAGCGGTGCATTGGCTTCAGAGCTTAATTGCCCGGATAACACTTTCATCAGAAACAACTTGTGCATGTGCATGTATGTTTTCACAGACTTTAAATCACCGTGCCCCCTGTTGGCCATAGAAGGAGCAGTGGGAGAGGGTGAGTGGTCAAGCGCCCTTGGATACAGGGTGAAAAATGGCTGGATTTAGGTGTGTCATCCCCCCCCCCTCCCCCACAATGCCCCTAACCAGCCACTTCCCTTCATGTTGCCCATTAAGCTGATTATACCGTGTCACAATCTAATTAGAGCAGCACAGCCAGCTGGATCTGATCCCTTTTAGCCAAAACTAATGGAAGGAAATTATCCAAATTGATTTTCTGTAGTCTAGAAGGGGTCAGAGGTTGAGGTGTGGGGGTGGGAGGTTCCCAGGAATCCTTCTACCCCCCTCCCAAGTCAGCTCCAGCATGACTCGGATTCAGCTGCAGTATATGGTTACCATCAAGACTGGAACCTCCTTTCATGCTGGGGCGATTATGGAATGTTTAAAAGTGACGGGCATAACAGGGGCCACAATTAAGACAGAGGGGCCAACTTATCAGTAGCCAATGATATGTTTTGAACTGGCGAGTGACACTGCCCCTGTGGCCCCGCCCCTCTTCTCGCGACATTTAAAATGGCCTTCGCTGGCTCCAGCCATTGTGGAGAGAGTCAGCTTAGGGATCAGGAAGCCGGGAAAATCCATCCGTAGTGCGGAATGCACAGCTTCGCGTGCTGTCACCTTCCTCTGTGTTACAAACGGGCTGATTAAAATGCCACAAGCTGTCGTCACCCCTCCACCCAGAGTTTAATGAAGACACAGGAAAGGATTTCAAGCAACTGCGCCATTAAAAAAACTGAGAAGCTGCCCTTCGCTTCACACATGCATACACTCACCGTTCAAATGAATTCAGCGTCGATCGGCAACGCGCTTTTGAAGCGGTGGCCCTTATTTTGTAAGATCGTGGCTTGGCTCCGTATCGCGCTTCATGGGATTCCCAGCCCAGCTATTTCACTCTGTATGATGAGTGACGGTGATTTTAACAAAGGGAGAAATACCACGTTTAAATCAGAACTTGAATCTTTTTTAAAGTACTTAGCCCCCCAACTCAGACCCCCTTTCATGCCCCCCCCCCATCTCAGACTCCCTCACGCTTCATGTCTGTGGTGGCATTTAGGCACTGCTGCCAGGATGCAGCTGAAGGGCACTCAAGACCCTTTACCTTGTAACACACATGACTTCAATTTGCCACAAGCAGAACACTCGGCTCTGACAAGGCAGCTCAGACTTTATCTTTTGCTGCGGCATCTAAGGGTGACCTGACTTCTCCCTGACTGTGTATTTATGAAGTACCTGCTCGGTAACTGGGAGAGACCTGGATTTTAATACATTTAAATAGCCACCCGATTGCATCGTTCTATGTTCTCACTGCTACAGTCTGTCAAATGAGGTGATTAAATAAGTTTCTCATTTGTATCATATTCATTTTAATTCATTAAGTTGATCAAGATGAATGTTTTTAGAGTGAAATTGTAATTCCTCATTAAAGGTGATATTTTGGGTTAGGCCACCATGCCTGGAATCGGAAGCTTGCAGATTCAAATCCTGCGGTCAGCAGATTGATTCCCTCATTGGGGCCCTGAGCAAGGCCCTTAACCGCCAACTGCCCCAGAGACTAACCCCATTCTCCCACTTGTACATGGCTTTGGATGATAGCATCAGCCAAATAAATAAAATGCAAAATCAGCAAGGAAACATTCAATATCCCTGATCAACCAATAAACAGAACATAGACAAATGTGGCCATTAAAGTCTGACGAAGAGCCGTTCCTCAGCGAAATCCCTGAAATCCATTACGTTTGTCTCACGACACCCGGGACTCTACTACTCCTACTCCTACTCCACCATTGAGCTTTGGTGACACAGGACTCTGGCAGGCTTCCCAAAATGCACTTCTGCTCCTTGCAAAATTATAGCTATCCTTAAATCGCTGAGAGGGGGGCAGGTCTATATATGTACAGAGAGAACTGCTATATATTATTTCCACTGACATTAGAGGCATTCGGAGAATGGTTATAACTGCTTATTACAATTCTGATCGAGTTATAACTGCAAAACATACAGACATGGCAATCAGTAGCACAATGTCAATGTTCAATTCAAGCAGACGATAATCTCAGAAGATAATGTCAAGAATGAAAACACACTGTTCTTTCTGCCAGCCAATCAGGAGAAACTGACAGTTTACAAATGGCAAGATAAAGCATTTATCCCTGCTGTATAAACAGGGGAGAGTGTGGGTCTTGGTCTATTCAAGGCATGACCGGCATGAATAAACCTTCACTTTTAATTGCCTGTAAATTTCATCATCGCCGATATTAAGAATAAAGAAACTGCACTTTGTTAACTTTGAGCATAACACCAGAGCAATATATTCACAGCAGAAAATCCATTTCCATCTTAGACTACAGTTAAATAACATCAGTCACTTCTGCATGGTCATTCTCAAAGTCATATAAGGTTACATTAGGAGTCTGTTTTTAACTGCAGAGATACAAAGATGCTGGAGTGTAAGGTGATGGGTCACGCATCTTTGCTCATGTCCAGCAGGCCGTTGGTGCAAACCTGGATTTTGGCAGAGTAATTGAATCACCTCTGGACACTTGACCACAGTTCACCCTGCTCTCTAATCCTTAGCATCTGCTAAATAAGTGAAAAGTCATATAAAAGAAATATTTCAATAGCAGCATCTAAAAAAACTTAAGCAAGACCTGTGAAACTGGGGATCTGAAAAAGTAGTATTGGCACAACACAGAACAGATTTGCAGAATATCTGCTAGTCAATAAAAAAAATTAACATTCACCCCGTCCCCCCAATAAAAATTTAGACTAATTTAAATTCACCTAAATAAATCTCAATTTTAAATAACCTTTAACAAGAAGCAGCAAACCAAGGCCAGACTTTGTGGAAAGGGCCCCCCCTTCAAACCAATCCTTCCCTACTATGTCGAGCCAAGTACCATCACCATGACAACCACAAAACACAATGCCGGCCATACATTGTACTTAAGGCCCGTCAAGGAAACGTCAGCACCAACCAGGGGCTGTGTGTGGTGTCTCTCAGCTCTTTAAATTAGCATATACGGCACAAACATCAGAGGGGCTATCACCAAGTATGAAAAACAAATCAACTAAGCAAGCAACTGTGAAAAAAGTCTTTAAAAGAGTTATTTATTTACTTGCTAACTATTGCTTACTACTGTATTTTTGGTTAATTCTACTTTAAAAAAAAAAATAACTTGATAAATGATATTATTTAATGAGAAGGCCTGTCAATTTCAGGTCATGATCTCCAACGACCAGCCCAGCAACAATGAAGACACCTCATAACATTAATTAGTATGTTGACGTACTGAATGAATACTGATTGACTGTTGTTCATAAAAAAAAATAAATGTATCTATCCAACAATGTATATGCACATGTAACTCCAAAATGACTGTCGATCAAAACATCTGTTCCTTCCCAATAAATATTCCAGTAAATATAAAGTATAATAAAAAATAAATAAATAAAAACTAAAAATATTCTTATCAGAAATAAAAGATGCGATGAAGTATTCACAAATTCTTACCACTGCCATCACTTGAACAAACTAATACAAGTAAAATAAAACAAACAAACAAATAAGTAAATAAACCAAACAATTCAGAAAGAATAATTTGCGTTCCGGTCAAAGTGACGCAGCTTGGTGAGTTAAAGAAACCCGGATGAGTCTGAATCCCGAGAAACGTGTGAACGAGCAACGGCTGAGCTGTAGCCACTCAGGGGCGGAGTCTGGGAGTGCCATATTTCACACTAGGAATTTGTTAATTAGGATGGTCTCGCTCCAGAAATAACAAGCACTAACTCCTCCTTCGTTCTTCTCCAGCATCGAAAATAGACGTGGCATCCTCATGGCAGTCCCCGACACAGACGCGTCACGTGTAAAAGTGTTTGGCCCTTAACGACACCGTTACCTCTCTCTGGAGTCTAATGAAACACCTGCCTGTTCTGAAGATAATTCAAATTATTTAAATTAGCTGTCGAATGTTGTGACTGCATTGCTGCTCTGCCGTTCTGGGTTTGCGAGGATCACTTCTCGAAAGCTCTCTCCCACTGCCGTCACGGCACGTGGGCGTAAATAAAATATTATCTCAGTGATAAAAAGGGAGCTCGTCTCTGCAGCACAACGTGCTGGTTCTGTTGCTATCCTATACAGCTGATTTGGGGGTGGGGGCTGCCATCTTTAAAAACGATTCAAATAGCTAATCGTATTCAGAAGTTCAATTCAATTTTTTTTTATATAGTGCCTTTCATAACACGGTTGCCCCAAGGCGCCTGAAAATAGTGCGTGGAAATCCGTTATTACATCATTTATACAAAATGTCCAAGATGAAGAAGCTTCATCCCCATAACATTATTGCAGGGGAAACTATTTGTTTTTAATGACGAGATGCGGGAGGGAAAGTCGTTAGATCATGAAGCCTGATCGTAAGGCATCAGGACAACACGTTTCACGGAAGACAACTCACCTGCTCCCTCAGCCAAGACACCCCCCGTGGCGACACTGAACTGGCTGTAGTGTGACTTCATTAGTCTGTACCATATTCTGATGCTTTGCCAGTTTGTTGGCGGGAGAAACGGTACAGTTGGAGGAATCCTGCCGTTTTTCCCACAAGGCCTTTCACAAGTTGTCACAAAGCAAAAGTACTAATCACTGTCCATATGGAATAAAAAAAAAATCAAATCTGGCAATCCTGGACATAAAACATTAAGTTTAAAAAGAACCGCATTAAAATCCTCCACGACCCCAGGCACAAAAGGGCTGCTGGTAATCTGGCAGAAGATGAAACGATTATAAAATTTCAGAGATCAAAACTATGTAAATAGAAAACTTAAATGTCTGTTAAGGACAGATGGTGAGGAAGAGGGTGTTGGACATGAACCACTTGCTGGAGGGAGGATTTTAGGACAGAGCCGGATCTAGTAGACTGCAGGAGGCCCTGGATCTAATCCATGAGTCAGATCCAGTAGGAGAATTTAATTCCCCAAATGCTGAAACTCGCACAACACCTGGGCGCCTGGAATTCAATTTTCAAATATGTCAAAGGCTTTTTCTTCCCTGACATTCTGGATTCGAAAACACACAAAGTTCCTCTACTCACAATACCGCCACTGGCCCCAGGAGTAAATAGTGCAGCAGACAGTGCAGTGGTTAAGGACACTAAGAACTGCCCCTGGCGTTTCAAGGTCTTCACGTGAGGCCGGCAAAAAGTTCAGCAATTAATCAAGGCTTTGCACTTGCTTGTCTGTTTATTAGGTAGTCATTAAAAACATCATGCAGGAACGAAAAGGACAAAATGTGGGTCACAAGAATGCAATGATGAAAGAAATGGTAATGTCCGATCAATTAGCCGGCCCACAAACCACTTCATTGCCATCCATTATGAATATCCTCGGGATGTATTCGAGGCCGCTATTGGCTGCCTGGAGTGATCACATGTAACCGACACTCAGAGGGAAAGCTTATTCTGCAGAGCCTTTGCACCCCAATCATGGAGAGTCATCAACCACAGCCACAAGAGGGGGGGGGGAATAAGCAGATTACCGTAATAAATTTCACACACGTCTCTGAGGCAGAGATAGGAAGTGCATCCATTCTACGATCGAGCATATACAGTAGATATATTGTATGAGGTTCCGGATCCATGTAACGGGGACAGGGGCTACGGCTAATTAACACCAGAAAGCAGCTCACGGCACCCTAATCTAGCCCACGGCATAACATTGAACCTCGTCGGCCAAAATGAGCAGGGTAGGCACCTGGTAGGGTGTTCCTGTTCCTTAGAGTAGAGTCATTATCGGTAGGTGGGGGGTACAGTACCAACGTGTAACGAGTGGGGCAAGGATGAGAGTGTCATCTCCCCCGCGGACACCCACGCTCGTCTTCGGAGGCTCTCTCTGAAAGAGGCTTTTCCTTTTCACCCGTCCCTGAAACACATGCCGTGTTGGGGGATGCATAGCGCAATAAGCACATCGCTAAGCAGGATCACTTCCTAGCTACGTACCGCAGCTACTCCTTGCGCCTCTGGGTAAAGCATTCACCTGAATGCTGCCGAATTCCTCTCGCATTGCCAAGCCTGTCCGCTCGCATTTCAGAAGGGCCCAATAAACTGGAAACCCTTTATGAGAATAACTCGCATTACAGATAACCATTATGCAATATTTTTTATTATAATTAAAATTATGTAAAATAGCGGTGGGTGGAACCGTGCCTTGGGGGGTTTGAATCTAGCCCAGTTCTTATACGGTACAGAATAGTGGGATGCCACAATTACTAGTTTAGTCACCTGCTGGTTATACTGGTTCGTAAATGTGGTGTGTAGCCTGTTGTGGAATCCTGTCGCTTACCCACACCACCCTACCAGGGATAACGAAAGATCACTGCCCAATGATGACAGGCAGTTATGACATCATAAACAGACGCATGAAATGTCAGATTCTGCGAGTGAGGACTGCAACAAATGGAATGTGCTGCTCCCTAACACTGGTGAGCTCGAGCCGCACTAGTTAACAGAATGTAGACCACCCACAAATGACACGTTACGGTCCATCACCCACATAAATTTCTTCTGCAGGCTATCAATCCCTCTCCACAGGATGAAACTCTTTGCCCCCAAATGAGAGAGCTCTCCACTCTCCCATAAAGTCCTGAGCCTTTCCAAATTCACTGAGCACTTACCAATAACAGCAGAAGGTACAGATTAATAGGGAGAAACCCAAATCCTTCCATACAAAGCCCTTCGCTGGTGTCAGGTGTTAGCGTAGGGGTAGGGGAGCTATGAATAATCAATCGTGGAGGTCAGGGACAGTGCCACTGGATTGGCAGACCGGGATGAAGAAAAAAAAAAAAAAGAAAAAAAAAAAGAGGGTGTGTTCCAACTACAAGGGGATCACACTTCTCAGCCTACCTGGGAAAGTCTATTCCGGGGTACTGAAGAGGAGGGTGAGATCGATAGTCAAATCTCGGATTCAGGAGGAACAATGCGGTTTTCATCCTGGCCATGGAACACTGGACCAGCTTTATACTCTTGCAAGGGTGCCAGTCTACATGTGTTTGTGGATTTGGAAAAGGCTTACGACCGGGTTCCCCGAGGTGCTCTGTGGAGGGTGTTTCGGGAGTATGGGATCCGGGGTCCACTGTTGTGGGCGATTCGGTCCCTGTATGAACGGAGCAGAAGCTTGGTCCGCATTGCCGGTAATAAGTCCCAGTGCGGGTTGGGCTCCTCCAGGGCTGCCCTTCGTCATTGGTCCTGTTTATATTTATGGACAGGATTTCTAGGTGCAGCCAGGGCATTGAGGGTATCCAGTTTGGTGACCTCGCTGCTTTTTGCAGACGATTTCATCCTGTTGGCTTCATCTAATGGGGATCTCCAGCGTGCTCTGGAGCGATATACAAGCGGCCGAAATTAGGTTTCTCCGCAGGGTGTCTGGGCTCTCCCTTTAGGATAGGGTGAGAAGTGTGGATATCCAGGAGGGCCTCAGAGTAGAACCTCTGCTTCTTCACGTCGAAAGAAGCCAGTTGAGGTGGTTTGGACATCTGGTGCGGATGCCTCCTGGGGGGCCACCAAGAAAGGTTTTCTGTGCATGTCCTACAGGGAGGAGGCCCCGGGGCAGACCCAGGACTTGCTGAAGGGATTATATCTCTCGGCTGGCCTGGGAAAGCCTCGGTGTCCCCCCAGAGGAGCTGGTAGAGTTAGCTAGGGAGAGGGAGGTCTGGGTGCCTATCCTGAAGCTGCTACCCCTGCGACCCTAACCCCAAACAAGCGGTAGATGATGGATGGATGGATGGATGGATGGATGGATGGAATGTTTATTTTGTAATGTATTGTCAGTTTAAAACTTATGACCCCTGTTATCAGTCTTGGAGTGAGGCATTTGAAACTGTACAGAGTATAATGGTCTATGTGAAAAATGAAACTTTGATTGATTGATCGATTGATTGATAGTTAGACAATCCCTGCATTGGATTGTAAAGGCAGTACTGTGGCTTCACTCCTCCATCATCCGGGGTTTGATTCCCACACCCCGGGTCTGTGTGTGCGGGGGGGTTTGTGCTTTCTCCTCATGTCCATGTGGGTTTCAACCAGGCACTCCATTTACCTCCCACCCACAAATACACGTTCAGCTGAGGTGACCTGGTGTATCTAAATTGTGCAGCATGCCCTGCAATGGACTAACATGCCATCCCACCCCCCAATGTTTTCCTCACCTGATAAGCCGGAATGGATGGGTAATTCCCAGAGTCAACAATTCATCTTGTGGTAGTAAACAGTTTTCATCTTCAGGCCATATGTGTCACTATTACAGGAGTAATTGTAATTGTTGTCCCCAGAGTGCCTCTCTTTTGTCCCCATAAAGGCACAGACCCCCCCCCCCAGGGTGGTCTCCCAGCCAGGAAGGTACGGTGAGCAGAAAAAAACCACCCGGAAATATGGCAGACATCTGAGGCATGGAAGACGCACATCTGTGTAGCCAAACAAAACCTAATCCTTCTAGTCAGACCCACCAAAATCACTCAAAGTTTAACAAGTCAGTGATAAACAAGTTTCATGTGCCCCTGCCAGTTAGTCGCCACATAGCCTTTCCCAGGGTGGCGTTTCTCTATTAGAAAGATCACAGCGCACTCAGAATAGTGAATAATCCTGTGCAATGTTGGGAAACGCCAAGCATTCGGAGGGTGATGGACCCCTTCCGGCCACGTGCACTGCAGACAGCATAGCTCCTCCAGAGCTGAGCCCAATCTCAGCGGCAGAATCCACCGCAAAAAATCATAAGTGGCGTATCATTAAGAGGGCTGGGGCACATTGGAAGGACAAGGAACATGAGCTTACCGCCCCAGGACACCGTCTCAGCAATTTACTTTACTATCACCAACTGGCTGGGGGCACTGGGCTGGGTATGACGACCCCCATCGAGTGCCCAGCCTTTATTAGGTCATCCACTCTTGAAGGGGGGGGGGGCAGGGGGTGGTCCCACAATGTGTTTCTGGGCCAGTTAATATACAAGTATAAGACAATGACCTATTTCAAATGAGCTCATAGCTTTAAAATATTATCATGTCACGAAAGCACTTTTTTTTTTTTAACACAACAAAATATATAAAATAAAAACATATACTACTGTTATTACTGTAGGTACAGTACATAGCATAACTTCCATAACTAGACATAAATTAGTGCGATGTACTTGTTATTGCAAATGCAATATCTAAAATATATGACGACACATTTTCTCTCTCACATACACACACACAAATTTCTTTTATTAATTTCTCTCTGCCCAAATCAGCATTCAGAAAAATGTCCCATGTTTTTTCCCTGTCCAGCCTCATCCAAAGTGATGTCACTGACTGCGCATACAGCTGTGATGTCATCGACAGGCAGGAGATCGTGTGGCGGCTCATCGTTTTACTGGCACTCGTAATTGACCACGCCACACCAAGCGACTGAGTGACCGCTGGTCTTTATCAGGCCACTCTGACGGAGCGGGTAGGACTGAGCCAGATTAGAAACTTTAAAGTGTGACGATCCCTAAATTTATAACAAAATATACAGAACCTTCTGTTAATGGTTTCTTTGATTTTCAAACCACTCCAAGTGATTCACCGTAACATGACACGTGTATGGTTGTACATTAGCAGGAATGCCAGAGCGCATGTTGGAGACGTTATTGTCACTGTCTCCCGTTGTCTCTCTCAGATATCCCATCACCTCCCAGCAAGCGGGGCATGTGCATAGCAGCTTCGACTCACCACTGCCTCTCGCAGTCCACCAGGATGCGCACCAGGATGCCTGTCACTGCCACCAGGATGGGATAGTGGTCCACGCTTTCTAGCCCTGTGGAGAGACGCCAGCAGAGCGGGTCAAGCAGAGCACTCCATTGGGAGCTGGGGAGGGGGGGAGGGGCTTGGGATGATGAGGGGACCAATCAGGATACAATCGGACAAATCTGTCTAGCTCTCTTAAATCAAACAGCACCAAAACTAGGCCTGTGACCCTCCCTTTCTCTTAAATATATATATATATATATATATATGTTTTAATATATATTTTTTTAGATCTGCAGGAATGCATTTGTCCATTGACTGAGTGGTTTAATTACTGAGGTGCAAACGCAGCAGTATGACTGATATTCCCATATCACATCCATCTGTAATAAAACCAACAAGAATACCTGGGTATAAATCAAAGATGGCTGCTCTAGGCCCTTCTTCGGCTATGAAAATGAATTACTCCTACAAATTCGCTATTAATAAGCCCAGAGTGTTCATTTTGGTGTCTAGACATGCTTATATCGACGTGCTTGGTTTCCAAGGATGTTGAAACACTTATTATGGAAAAGGAGAAACTAAACTAACAAGCTTTATTGAAAATCATTAGTTTGCCTTTTACATGGGGCTGCAATAAACTCACATTCGGACATAAAATGGCTCATCGCAGGAATCATCATTCAAGACGTGCGGCGTGTTTTAGCTGAAAGGTTGATGTTCATAAAAGCCATATACAATGACATTGGTTTAATTTTAGAATAAAAAACTATATGAATCTCACTGCTGATCAATTAGGCAAAGGATGATCATTTTATGGTCCCGGGTTTTCCCAGGCCATTACTTTACATTTATTTATTTAACAGAGGGTTTAATCCAAAGTGACATATAACTGAGAAAGAGGGACAGTGCCCATTGCAATCTGAGTTAAGGGCCTTCAGGGGTGGACGATTACAGTTCAAAGGGGGTCTCCCAGTGGGACCACAGCAGCTCTTTCTGTGGTCACCCACATATGGCCTGGGAGACCTCTGTCAGGTGACGTCATTGACCAAAGGACCAATCAGATCATCGCTTCGGATCACCTCATGAAAAGCAGAAGCAGACAGCAATTATAATCTGACTAAATCCATCAAAATCAGAAAAATAATTTTCTATTGAAAACCAGGATTTAAAAATATACATGACATTGGCAGACAGACGATACACATTATTTCTTCTGACAACCGAGAGAAAACAGCACGTGAATCACGGCAATCCACAAAATGCTGAATATACATGTACAGGAAATGTACACAGTCCACACACGACATATTAACTGTCATGACTGTCACCTCGATCAGTTCTCGCCAATAATCTACAATCCACAAAATGCTGAATATACATGTACAGGAAATGTACACAGTCCACACACGACATATCAGCTGTCATGACTGTCACCTCGATCGGTTCTCGCCAATAATCTACAATCCACAAAATGCTGAATATACATGTACAGGAAATGTACACAGTCCACACAGGACATATCAGCTGTCATGACTGTCACCTCGATCGGTTCTCGCCAATAATCTACAATCCACTGATAATTAATCAAATCATCAATCACAATACATAATCTGCCAAAATTGTTTGAAATTATTTTCCGTAGATTTATTCAGTACACACTGGGTGATGAAAACCTTCGATATTTTTGGGTCGTCCGGCGGTTACACTACGTAACCATGAGCAGCCGCGTACAGTTTAAAACCGGTCGTCCCGGGTGTGCGGGAGACAGAATTATCCACCCCTGCACCGGGGAGAGAGTAGTAAAGATTGTCTGACGTTGTTATACCTAACTAGGATATTTTTCTGAAAGGACATCCAACATGCTAAAACATTTTAGATGACACCATCCAAGTGTGTGCTTTCACTAGGAAAGTAAGACCAGGTCTAAAAAAATATATATAAATAGTGCCTAGTGCCAAGTTCACACTACACGATTTGAGTCCCGATTTTCTGCTTGTGGAAAGTTTCTGGCAATCACCAACAAAAGCCCCTGATCAGGGGCAAAACAGTGTTCACCTGGCGCTGGCATACCAGCGATTGACTATTAGTTCAAAGATGTGATGGCACAGAGATGCCGAAGCCTCACAGACACCTATCAGATATCTAGCAGGCTAAATATCTGGACCTGTTAACTCCAAAGTACTGTGAAGAGTGTGCCGACAAGCTATAACCAATGAGATGCAAGACATGGGGTGAGGTGAAACCCAAGGGAGGAGTTTAAAAAAGGAGCAAATAGTTCACTTTGATTAGAAACTGTTCTTCGTGTTCAAGGAAGAGGTATAGAGATATTCAATGACGGTTTAGATTTCACACAAACTGTTAGCTGTGGCTTTAAACTAAGATGGTGCAGGAAGAGTCTCGGCACATGACAGCACTGTGCCAAATTCACACAACAGACACTTAAAAATCAGGTGGTGGGCAACTGGTCGAATATTACCAGTACCAAATGTGAACAACATGATTTCAGTAACCCATTTCTAAACTGATTTTTAGGAAATGATTTTTAACTCGGAGATATTAAAATCACCATTTCTAAAAATAGCGATTTGTAACAGATTTGATTCCCCCCCCCCCCCCTTATTGCAGAAGCCTTTGCTTGGACTAAGCCCATCCTGAGATCAAGAACAGACTGCTCTAAAATCACATCAGGCGGGGGCTCACCATAGATCTGGGCCACGTGGCCACCGCCCTTGACACGCACTCTGATGTCCACGCCAGCAAAGCGCTCCTTACCCAGAAGCAGCAATGGTTCCAGTAGCTGATGGCAGAGGATTTTGAGGTGAGAAGGGACAAAGTTGCCTCAGAAGTTAAACACCACACTGAACACACTTGTTATGCAGCTATTTCCTTGATGACTGTCATCTGGCATCACAACACACTATAACAGGCACAAAATGGCGCTTTGGTGTCATTTATTACTGCAGTGTTCACGTCATGGTCACTAATAGTCAATAGTAGTACGGTGATTTAACACGCAACAATTCAAATTTTAACACAATTATCCTTGGTAACGCAATTAGGAGCTGAATTAAGGAAAACACCAAATGGATGCAATACAATAAACTAAATAAAAGAACTTTATTTATTGCTTCATAAATGTCTGGAATTCTGTGGATCAGCGTCATTTAGACATCTCTTTGAAATTCAAATATGGCTTTTCCTGAAACTGTACACCCTTACAAACCAGCTTACCTTATACTGGAGAGTGCTTGGCTCAACCATCTCCAAAGGCCTGCCGTTCACCTTGATGAGGCCATTGCCCCGCTTGCAATGAGCAACAGCCGTAGCCGTTTTCTGTAACAAGCAAGACCTTATTACTACCAGTCCACAAAAACAGCACCAGCTTCAAGGCGAAATTTTAAACATGCTTATGCAGCCATTGGCCATAGCGGTACTGAAAAATTGTACGTTTTGAGGCGTTTTATCTAAAAACGGACTGTCTCCCCATGTGTTTAGCAATGCCTGTGTAAGCAGACAACCCCAGAGTGAACGTGCTACAGGACACCCTAAATACAAGCTAGCCCATTTTATTGACCACCCAAAAATCCAAAACCTTTTAAATATCTTTACATTTTACAATAATGTTAACTTCAAACGATAATGTTCTGTGCTACCCCCAAGCGCAGCATGAACTAGGCCGCAAGCCTCCACGCGTCGCGGGAATACGGAAAAATGTTTTAAATTATGTTGTTGAAGGCTTAACCACGTTACAAAACGTGCAAGAGGTGCAATATCATACACTAAATACGACATACATAGCAAAATAGCATAATTTGAATTCAATACATGCAGTTCCTATTCCGCTTCGGCTAACTAAACACATTGCTAAACACGTGAAAACTACTTATACTCACTTTACGTCCAAAAACCTGGACGGATTGCAACGGACCTTTAGCCGGCATGTTTCTAAAATATATAAAAAAAAAATTAAATTATTTTTTAGAACAAAACAATGTACATAAAAACACGAAATTCTCAAAGAGCATCCACGAAATCATACCAAATCCTGTCTATGTGCTGTAGGAAGAGACCGAAGGGGTTTTCAACCCCGGCAATCAGGGGCATGTTTACGACAGTTTGATACCTCTATACGGCACAAGCCATTTGCTATTTTACAGTATTCCGAGTTTGTCGTTGGAAATAGGCATGTTTGGAAGTAGGGTGTATTTTTCTTAAAAAAGAAAATATTCACTGATCTTTAAAAATTACTGAAAACTTCGTATTGAAGGACAATACTAAAATTAAAAATATTTTTAAAAAATGATATTATTTTTCCTGCAGCGTTCCACCTTTCCCATAAAGCATTTTTTACAAACCGGTAGCATCTTTACTGTTAGTGATGTGACATTTACGAAAGATCCGATTCTCTTGAAGCGATTCTTTGAAAGAAGGGGACCACGTCTTAATTGAGAGCCATAATCAGTGAGAACCAGACAGTCACGGGAGGTGGATGCTGTCGAACAGATTTCTTAAAAACAGAATTTGTCTGGTGCTGTTTGTAAGCATACCGTTCGGTTTTCAGATTTGCACTGAAGCTGTTTTGCACAAAGTTCATTATTCCTGCTTTCTAATATAAGTGTTTCATGAATTGATTTCCTACAGAGGATAAATTAAAAGTAGTAGCCTAATCATTATCTTAGTGATAATTTGGCAGATATACCTGGTTAGCCGTTTCTTCTAATTCCCATCAATACTGATTAGTTTGGATTTTTACACTTTACCGAACTGAACAGTTACTACCTGTAGGGGGAGCCCAACACCTCTCTCGTGCGCTAACTCCGTTTCCCTACCGCCATACTTCTGCATGCCTCCCTTATTTTAACATTAATCTCTTTCCTGACAGACTCTCTCACTACGGAAGAATTTAATCGGGCACACAAGTACGGTCATGGACGTCAGCCGTGATCCTTTAGAGAGCAATGGAAATCCACAGAGCCAGAAGTAGTGCCTTGCTGAGCTGTAGGCTGAACACATTTATACAGATTTACATTTATAATGGGTTTCACAGGGGGTGGCATGGTGGTACTGTCATTAGTGCTTTTGCTTCACACCTCTGGGACTAGGGTTCGAGTCTCCACCCTAGCTCTATGTGTATGCAGTTTGCATGTTCTGCCCATGTCATCTTCCCTCACAGCCCCAAAATGTGGTAAGGTTACCTGGAGTTGACAGATTTCCCATTGGTGTAGATATGAATGTGCCCTACAATAGCTAATTCCCTGCCTTGCCCTTGTCATTTCTGGGGTAGGATCCAGAACAGTGTAATCCTGCATATGGTCAAGCACATACAGAAATGGATGGATAACCTTCAATTTTGGGGTTGACAACGTCTCAGTGATGAACCAGCAGATGTATTATAGAGGGTTTAAATGCTCTTTCACAGCACATAGATTATTACACCAGTTGAGTAATTTTTCACAAAATGAGGATGGTATATGATGCCAGATTATATTTTGATTTGTTCCTACAGTGTTTCCTACAGTGTGGGGTATTATTTACCAGCATGATGTAACAGTGCGTCTCCAAAACCTTTGCACATGCAGTCAAGTAACATCTGGCCCTAATGGAATGTAATCAATCACAAAATCTTCAGAATGCCTGTTACAATCATTATAATCCACATCCATGACCATTTTTAGGGGGCAGGCTATGTAAAGGTAGATGTTTACTTAAACCTGGAGTGCAATATAGTGGGTAATACTGGTTTGGACTCTGTCATGGTTGTGGCGTTGATCTGACGTTGTTTTTTTTAAATGCAATCTTCTCTGGGTCCACACACCACATCCTACCTCATGTCCGCTTGCAGTGGGAGAGAAACATATGCATTCGCTGCTTGTGTAAACGGCCGTAAATCCGGCAGTCTGACCCATTTAATTCCTTTCCACATTCAGATGTCCATTCCGTCTCTGGTAAGTGGTAAAATGCCGCCTCACGGTGAGCGATGGAGGGAGATGAGAGTGAGGAGCACTTCAGAGTGAACGTGTCTCATCAGCAGTATCTTCAAACAGTCTGCAGGCTACTGACATCGTGGAAAGGAATGACTAAAGCTAAGTCAGCAATGACTGCTGGCCATTTGGTCTAACTGAAAAGGACTATGTCGTCTGGAAAATGTCTGCCTTAACGTTGTTTTATTACTGATTAGCTAACTATACACCTGGATGTGCCGTCATGCGGCGTGAGCCTTCCACCAAAAGCAGCCTGCTGCACTGCCAGCCCAGCAATGACCTCACCCAGTGTGTATAACAGCTCACTGGAGAACCTCCAAAGAGGACGGTTAGTCTAATTGGATCTAATAAAATAAACAACCAGAAAGCATTATACAACTAACAACTGAACAATTATGATAAGAATCAAATATTTCCATAGAAACATGTAGTACACAAAGCATAATAAACCGCATTCATACCAAAATAACATAAATGCAAAACTTTAATTGTAAGCAAAGAGTACTCTTTTGCAAACCGAAATAATCACCCTTAAAAGGACATTTGAATAACTATATCGTGCAAAAAACCTGTCTATGTGACTTATGTGGGTTGACAGGCCCTAAGCTTATTACTAGTGATGTTTGGGATGTTGCCTTCAGGGTGGGGGTTTTTGAACAGTCCACAAGCTGTCCCCCTCAGCTTAGCTTTTGTAAAGAGAAGTAGTGTGCATCAGTCATCCTAAGAAAGGCTATAAAATATTTAGTTTTCAAATTACTCAACTGAATAAATATACTGATCTCATTTGCAAGATGGACCGTACAGACAATTTTTTGAAACACTAACCCAAATACACAGAAGTATTTTTCCTGAATTCTTTCGAAGGGCCGCTGCCAGTAAGAAAGGACCAATTAAAAAAAAAACAAGAAATAAAGTGAAATCCATTGGATTGTAGCACCACTTTGAAGGTAAAGCCCCTTTCCCATACCCGAGTTTTTGGATATCATCTGGCCTCAAGGTAAGCCCAGCTGTTTGCTCTGGAGACCTATTTTAGGATTGGCATTTTGAGATTGCACCCTCTATAGGCAGTTTTGGATGATGACACCCTATTCTCATCTGGCCACATCGCCCCCCCTTTCCAACATCTGTTTTAGGAGTGTGAGCAGCTGGACTTAAAACATTTTTGTTAAGTTGCAGGATTTTTTTGAAATGTAAGAAAACTATAGCATATTGTTTAAAATCAGGTCTTACAATGTTAAAGTTAAAAATGGAGCACAGACATTTGTAATTTGTGTGTATATCTTTTTTTCTTTCTTTTCTTTTTGGGTCACTTCCTGTTGTGTCATGTTGTGTTAGGTCACAAGGTGATCTTCCCCCTCTGCAGCTGGACAGCGAGACGATGCTTTAAGGAAACTGGGGAAGGGAATATAAACAGTTTGCAGCATATCCATTTGTCCACTGCACTGGGAATGCTGTTCACACGGGTGACACGGGTGACACGGGTGACACGGGTTCCTGTGTGCCTGTCCTCATTCCCATGATTCATCCCGGTGCTGTAGGACACTGTCTAGGAATACAGAAGGGTCTCCCCATTCCTCAGGCACATAGACATGACCGGTCATTAATGAGGAGGCAGAGAGTCAGGTGCTCCTAATGTCAGGCTCAAGCGCTGCGCCTCCTTCTTGGTGCTCTTAACGTCCGTGGGATTAATTATTAGAAGTGTTACTATGTCCGGGGACCTTTTTTGACAGCAGGTCTTCAAGAAGACTTGACATGGCCGTTGAGAGCATGCAGTATATTGGACTGAGACAAATACAGAAAGTATACGAACGATGCGGCTATTGGATAGAGAAGCACAGTGCCTGCTGTTCGCCTTGGGGCATTACAGAGACATGGCCATTCTGGGCAAGGTGAAGACCCATCATATCTTGGGAATCTGTATACAGTGGTATGACTCATCCGAATATATTCAGTGCCGACCTGTTCCTGACGTTTAAAGCAAGGGAACCATGTTTACAGTAGCCGACAGGCACCTGGCTTCCATTATTGTCAGGGAGATGTCCCTCCTTTCGCTCACCCCCAATCCTGAGTGCTGTTTTCACTTGCCCCCACCCCT
>JAODKE010000138.1:4688307-4708456 GCA_026779605.1 Mormyrus hasselquistii
ATATTCCCATTAAAGAAAGCTATGAATTACTGTATAGTAAAACTTAATTTTGGGAAAGGTATAAATCCCATGACGATATTTTGGCTACATCTTGGGGGTGGCATAATTATACAGTTACGCAGAAAAATAAATTAACCTGGATCTTGAATGGAAAATTTCAATGCTATATTAAGTTATCATTTGCCATTACATTCGTTTCTAATGGATTACTGCAGCATTTCTCAGCTGGATTTAAATTATTTTCCCTTTTTCCCTGCAGGTAATAGAAATACATAAAGTATTAAGGACTGAGAGCGATACGCAGAGATTCATGCATAACAGCCAAGAATGCTAGCTGGAACTCAAAGCAGGACAATTCATCAATCATATGAATCACTTACAGTTGTATCCTTCACTGAATAATGCTAAGCTACGTAATATGCCGGTTTCTGCATCATAGCCGTGGTCTGCTGGTCGGCATACTGCCAAATCTGAGGAATAGAAGCTAATTTGGCTAACAGGTCGTACGTTTTCAGCGATGGCCGCCCCTTACCTGTGCCCACGATGCGAGGGTCTGCAAAGTGCTTGGCCAGTATGGCGGCGAGCTGTGTCAGGGTGTCCTCGTACCCTAGAGGACGGGGAGGAATTTATTCATAAGTCCACCTTTCGTTCATCATATCAACCTTTAATGAGCACACGGGTCTTTATCCAGAACACCACCACAATTGAGACATAATTATATTACATCTGCAACAAGAGAACAAGCAAGGCAATGGCATTCAAAGTCAACATGTTGCCTGCCAATTTAATCCTTGCAAACAAACACTCTGTATCACCTTTGAGTTAGGTGATACATCTAGTTGAGTCAAAAAATTAAGTAGATGAGACCAGTTTACGATCAAAATTTTAACCCACCCAATAAAAAACAGCCACCATTTAGATTTAGCTACCTTGCATCCAAAAGCATCCAAACAATGAATCTGAAGAGGAGAATATTTGTTCGACTTTGTCGGGACGAATGAAGTTACCTGGCAGGTCCTCCATGCTGCTGAATGGGCTGAAGTAGTTTTTGAGAGCGCTGTAGCTATTCATAGCCACGTTGAGGTAGAACTCTGGGGTGAAGGCGAAGAGGGAGCCAGTGTTGTCCGCATGCTCAGTGGTCCGGATGCAGACCCTCAGGAGCCAGTAGATGTCCAGCATCTTCTCCTGAAAAATGCACCAGAAAGGGGTGTCAGCGTATGGCATCCAATTATTGTAGGATGCGCGATCAGGAACAGATCCACTTAAGAACAACAGAAAACAGGAGCAGTAAGCAAGATGCTTTTCACACAAGCTGTTCGATCACCAGACAAAAAGCTACAACAAAGCCTATTTTTGGGAATGCAATACATGTAACTATGAAAAGCAGAGTTTCTGATACATAGGTGGCCTCAATTCTGAGTGGGATTGGGGACATTTGGGCTTTTTTAACCTGGCAAGAACTGCTTTGGATTGTGGTGACTTTGGAAGGGACAAGCCCTGAATTTCATTGACTTTGGCAGGGAGATGCTTTGGATTTTGTTGACTGTGGCAGACAGATGCCTTGGATTTCATAGACTTTGCCACGGAGACTGTTGGACTTTCTTAACTCTGGCAAAGAGGAGCTTTTGCAGACCACCCAGATATGCTCCACATCCCCTTGTTCTAAAAGTAAGACTGGACAGTGACATACCTTGGAGTAAATGGTGGCATTGATCCAAGCAAGTCTCCGACTCAGGTGGTTCAGCTTCTCTAAGAAGACCTTCTGGCTCTTCTTCAACTCCTCTAAGATGTCTGACCTCTGTAGAAGCAAGGCCGGTAATTTAAGTGCATCATCATACCTGCCGGCAAGGCCTGAAATAGACGCGCTTGGTTTTCTTTACCTTGCTTGGGCAGCGAGCTATTTTCTCCTCTGTGTCTTTGAGGGCCACCGCATACTCACGGACATCATCCGAGACGACGACCATCTGAAGAACATCAGAAAACATCAGCTACCTCACTCCCACCCTACCCCCACCCCCACCAATCGTTTTTCATCAACGAGAAGCTTAATATAAAAATCACAGCTGTTGGAATGACTTGTGTGCAACCTCAGTAAGGCGGGGGGCTAAAATGGAATCATTAATTCCAAGCACGGAAACTATACGAAGAGGATGGCTTCAGGCTAATGTTCCTCCTACCACATTAAGGCAGCAGCAGTAGACCGGCAACGCTACTCCTCGTTCAGACTTTGAAAACAGCACATTAATACTGGAGTTTAATCAAACAAGATACCACACATTAAAAACTCTTTAGACAAACAGACGTATAAACTAGCTTTTGCTATAGGTTTTCCTGAGGAAGCTACAGAATCTATTACAGCACGAGTGCACCTTAAATACTTAAATTTCATCACAGGGTGTACACACAACACACACACACACACAATTCCACACCCCACGCAAGACAGAGATGTCATTGGCCTATATGCATGTCTCTGAGCCATGATAAGAAGAAGGACCCCATAATCCACAGTGTGAATATGCAGAGCAAAGGCAGGATTCAAACCCCAGATCAAGGAGGTGGCAGGCAATGAGGCTATTCAATAAGTCACCTTGGATTCTATGAGGAAGGTGGCAATCAAAAAGAATGGGTCCATCTGATTTTACATATCCCTAAATCAAGCCTCTTGCCCCCCTTGGCATTATTCTAATGAGAAGTACAGGATTTGCCTCATCTACTGTGAAATTACAAAACTGTCTCTCACGAGTCCATCCAGAGATTATATGAGGTCAGAAAAGTGCCACCCCAAAGACAAATGAGTGATTCCCCTTGGAGTTATACTGCACCCCTCCTAAGGTACGGGCAGCAGGCACCAACCGAAGAATAATTACACCTTCCTTTAAAGGACAAGGCAGTCACAGCAATTGGAAAAGGTTGCGAGGTCTTCACAGTAGATCTCACACTCTTCCATCTTGGCAAACATGGGGACCGCATTTCTCAGACACAGCTGATTTGAGAACTTGGAAAAAGCAGACAATTATTTCTCTAGGTGACAGAAATCGGTAGTCACCAGTACCGAGACCAATCTCATCAGAATTGGTCATTTATAAAAAATAAAAAGTTTATAGCTCATTTGTCATTCTGGCGACATAAGGTCTTCCTGCTCTACAAGGAAGAGAGAAGCTGCAATTTTATAATTAAGAATTAAACAGGAGCTGTAAAACCAGCAGTGAAACTAAAGAAAAACAAAAGATCAACCTGTTGGCTTAGTAAAGAGTTTAAAACATCATGGGCTGTATAAAAGCATGATGCAGCCTGATACTTTGAGACCTTTTCAAAGTCGAGTTGCCACCTATCTGGTATTTTATGTTCTCTATTGTATAATAAAATGTAATGTCCAGTTTTTAGTCCATTTTCAGACCATGTGGCAAATATCCCGCTTCCAAGTGAATAAGCCAATGAAATCCCTGATCCTCCACTACAGAAAATGGCTTATCATCCAATGCAATAATCTTCATTATTTCAGTCATATCTTTAGCTTTGGTGCTCATTTTTAATAGTAATAAAGTTTAAATACCAGCCAACGATAAACAGGCTAAACTGACACATCGGACTGAAATGGATATCATAGGAAATATCGGCCGATACAGATATGTTTACATGATATATTGTGCAACTTTAATATTTTTATTATACAGCAAGAGCAGAGAAATACCTGAAATTGGATACATATAATATACCCACATCACATTATATTACATTATATAATACTACACTTACACTATATTATATATCTTTGGCACACGTTTTGTAACAGAAGCAAACAAAAAGGCCAGGGAAAAAATATATATGTAAATTATAATATAGAAAATCAATTATATATATATAGCCAGCCAGCCAATGTTTGTATGGTTACAAATATTTACACTATATGGACGAAAGTATAGGGACATAACTCTTAATCTGAATTTGGGTGTTTGATTAAAACCCATTGCCACAAGTATATAAAATCAAGTACCTAGCCAGCAAGTGGTATCAATTCAAAGTAAAGGCAACAGAATCTCAGCCATGAAGCAGTAACGGTAACAGAGCAGGGTTGGCGAGTGCTGAGGCACAAAAGCAGCTCTGTTAGCTCAGTAACTGCAGTGTTTCACACTCCCTCTGGCATTAACTCCAGCACAAAAAACTGTACACTGGCGGTTTCATGGAATGGGCTTCCATGGCCGAGCAGCTGCATGCGAGCCTCACATCACTCAGTGCGATACCGAGCATTAGATAGTGTGGCCTAAAGCATGCTGTCAATGTGGAAACGCGTTCTGTGGAGAGACGCATCACGCTCCGCTGCCTGGCAGTTTGATGGACGAGTCTGGGTTTGGCAGATGCCAGGAGAATGTTACCTGCCTGACTGCATTGTGCCAGCTGTAAAGTTTGGTGGAGGAGGGATAATGGTATGGGGTTGTTTTTCAGAGGTTGGGCTAGAGTTCCAGTGACGGGAACTCCTATGCTGCGTTCCATTTACTTCGGAGGTCCAAACTCTGAACTGGAAATGACATCACATGAGTTAACCACGTTCCAACACACCAAGTCGGAAAGCTATTTAGAAATACCAGGGACCTGTTTCAAAAAGCAAGATTTCTTGATTAGCCGGATAACTTGTCAGATTTAACCCCAGTTTAAATGGCCTTTATTTTCTTTCACTTACATTTAGCCCAGACTACCTTCAATCAGACAACTTATCCAGCTCAGCAAAACATTCTGCTTCCTGAAACAGGCCCCAGTTCTAGCCTGGTTAATTGTTAGCCCTTCTTAGCAATATCTGTTATAACACATTACACGGCGTTTTGCATATAAAAACACATAGCAAAATGTCCACAGATAGCGGTTGGACAATACTGGGTGTATGACCCATTGAATGAGGCACAAATAAAACGTCATTGCTATTAAACAGTATATAACTACAGCTTTAACTGTTGTTAATTATAGATTTAACTGTTGGTAAAGGGTGCAGCCATATTGAATTCTGAGACTGGGGTTGCAGAGGTTCCTCTAACTCTTGAGTTGGAATTCCGGCTTAAAGGGAGGGCTGCACGATATATCGTTTCGGCATCGTCATTGCGATGTAATCATGTGCAATAGTCACTTTGCAGGACGTGCGATGTAACGCAAATTAAATTAAGCGGTGTGGACAACGCTTTTGGTGTTTTGCTAAACTAACAAATGTTACGCTGTTCTTATTCTTAAACAATCCACAAAAAGCCTGTCATATAATACAGCTCAATTTAAAGGTTTTTGGATACAAGCCCGACACGCAGCTTTGCACCGGCAGCTAACAAACATGGTGATCAGAGAACGAACCACGAATCACAAACATTCTCTATCCCAGCGCTAACCATTTAACCCAGTGCTGGTTTGTCACTCATGTTAACTCCCATATGCGATAAGCTTCCTTAGTTTAATGCTCATGCTGGGTTTAGTACTGATTAAGTAATCATTACCATTATATTTGGGCAAAATCAGCTCAATCTTTCTAGAATGATTAAACCAATAGAGCAGAGGTCACTAACAGGCGGACCGCAGTCCTGGTCCGGACCCAGAAGTTGTACCATACGGATCCGGACCGATAGTCAAAACAGAAAGTTATTATTTAAAACCTGACGGGGCGCTTCTATTTTAGCCGGTGCAGCGTTAGTAGTCTTTTCGTTAGTGGTTTAGCACTAGAAGAGCCGCTTCCCACGCCAATGAATGTCAAACGCCTTTAACAGCGAAGCGTAGTTTAGCCCTTTGTCTGCTCTAATGTGCCGTTAGTGTTAATAGCAGCAGCGAATCGACCAAAAAGCCATAATGTTCCTAACAGAGTGGCTGATCTGTCCTGAAATCATGCAGCAGAAAAGTTTTCAAAGTATGTATTATATAACATGTTGGATACATAGACATAGTTTATTGGTGATTTCATGTTCGTGGAAGTTTCCGCTTTTTAACAACTGTATAAAGTAATATTATCGGTTATATAAATCAACTCAGGTGAAACAAAAATTGTACGTTTTCAGCATCTGGCATGCCACTCACGATTTCAGACTCGTGCAGCTAATCTTGCGGCAAATCTATATTATTCCATTATAAACCTAAAATAATTGCTACGTCAAAAGTGTATTTACACGGTTAAATACAAAAGCAAACTATTTACAAAGTAAGAACTGTTACATATGTATGCAGACATCTCGCATTGAATCGTACTGAATTAACTTGATTTGACAGTCAAGTACTGATTACATGCCATGTTGATACAACTGACAGGCTACTTATATACATCACACTAAACAGTTAGACATTATGATCTTCTGGACCTTTGCTTCAAGAAATTCTCTAACTGGACCTCTCTATATTTTAGTTGAATACCCCTGCAATAGAGCTATTGAACTAATTAGATTTTTTTAATTCCCAATATTGCAATATCATACCTGTCAAGTTTTGGAATCTGAAAAAACGGGGAATTTCTGCGCGATCCTGGGGGGTTGCGACCGGGAAATAAGACGCTTGGTCACTATAATTATAAAATACGGCAAATGTACATGAAAATACTAATACAGGAAGGAAATGAGGGGTAAAATACTGGAGTTTCCCGGGCAAAACAGGATACTTGATAACTAAACAATACAGGTCCATAAAGACATGGGTGGGTGAGTTTGGTGTGGAAAAACTTGACCGATTCACATAGATACCTGACCTCAACCCCATCGAACACGCATCTATGGGATGAACTAAAACAGAGATTGCAAGCCTTCAAGCTCAACATAAGCCCCAGAGAAAAGCTGTTATATCCGTAAAATGGGCACCAACTCCATATTGATGCCTATGGATTAAGAATAGGATGTCATACAAGTTTCTGTAGGTAAAATGGCCAAGTGTCCCAATACTTGTGTCCATATAGTGTGTATATATGTGTATATATATATATATATATATATTGGGTCAAGTGTGTGTGCGTTTTCTCCCAATAGCAGCCTAGAGGGCCCTGCCTGCCTGTCTGGGGGAAAACGTGCTTCCACCTGAACTGCTGGCCACAGCCCCTGCATCATCGCTCTTTCATAAATGCTCTCTTATTCCTCATCTCCTGCCATAGATTTGCATCTTATCTCACCCTCCTTAGTGACATGCTGCACAAATGTAGCCTACAATGTTCATGTCCAGGGCTGGCTTCATTCCAGGATGCATTAGCCATTTCCAACCCAAATCAGAGTTGGAATTGAAATTTCCCTGAAATTCGAATTCAATTCCAATTCTGTCCCCCATCTTAATCAATAATTATGATTCTGGGAAGTCATCGATGATTTTATTAAAAATTTTAAAATGAAAGCACTTTCAGTTGAAATAATGGGGAGTAACATTATCCTATTATATCGCTCAGCAAATGCAAATTAACTGAATATTTTATCAAAACTGAGTCAGGTCTCTGAGCCTCTGTTTTATTCCATAACAAAATATCTCAGTCAAACGCTACAAAGATTTTCAGGTAACAGAATGCAAAAATTACAGTAACTACAAAATCCCCACTAAAACCAAAGCAAAAATTCATGGGGAATGCCTGTGTGTGTATGTATGTATGTATGTATGTATGTATGTATGTATGTATGTATGTATGTATGTATGTATGTATGTGTGTGTGTGTGTGTGTGTGTGTGTGTGTGTGTGTGACATGTAATATCCCCACAATGTGATTAAAAACCTGTTATTTTTTTACCCTGTGGGGACATTTCATTGCATGTTACATTCACATTCACAATGCAAATCCCATTAAACTGAAACATTCAGTTCAAGGTCCAGACCTATTACTAGCCCCATAAAACAAAAAGCAGTGAAGAAATAAGGCTCTGCCCTTAACATCGTTAATCTTCCTGTCCAGCTCCACTCATTGCGCACTCAACACATGCAAGTGTTTTTCTGCCCCATTGAAGCACTGAATTTGAACAGATACTGATAAACTCATTCAGTGTGCACTGTTACCTCATTACCATGCAGGACCTCATTCAGTGTGCACTGTTACCTCATTACCATGCAGTACCTCGTTGTTGTACATATCTCATGGTATTCATCGTATTATTTTGCACATATTGTGCAGTTTTGTACATATGGTACAAAACCCGTGTTATTGCAACATTATTTGCACTGACATGAACTTCTGCACTTTTTTATACTTTTATCAACCAAAAATGTGCATCATATACATCAACTGGGCTGTATTGGATGCTGTGCCTGTGAGCAGAAGGTTGCTGGTTCAAATCCCAGGGTCAGCAGAGTTCACAACTGGACCCCTGAGTAAAGCTCTTAAGCACCAATTGCTAAAGGGACTGTCTGACTCTGCCTTTTCAAAATGTACATCACTTTGGATGGAAGCGTCTGCTAAATAAATAAAATGCAATGAAACTATCTGCATATGGCTGGACAAGGAAACAGAAAAACAAAGGACAAAATAAAAAGCTGACTAGCAGTCTTTCAGGGGTTTAAGCGCCTGTTCTGCCAACACCGTTCGCAGGGGTTAGTGATCTAGCCACACAGATTAGGCCGTTTCCCAGGACTGGCTTAGGTGACAGAATTAACTTTGGTGTACGTGACAGAGCTGGAAGCTGCAGCAATGTCACTGTCAGCATATAGCAAAAACCTACAGGGTGACAAAAACATGGCCGAGAGGGGAAAAGCCAGGAGAGAATGTCTGCAGTGAATATGGATCTGTACAAAGTACATCATGACATGGCTGTAAGCTGACAGCAGCGCAGACAAGCATAAAACATAAGGGGGTTCTTAGTCATTCAATGTCAATGCTGATGAATTTTAGCACCGAGCTATTAGGAATAATGAGCAAAAATTTCTCAGCATTCCTGTTCCCATAGTCTTAATGTATGTCGTAAATATTTTTATTATTATTATTATTATTAAGAGTTTCAAAACTGAAGCCAGTTCTGCCATGATCAGCTTACTACTGGATTCTGGTCCGTCATTCAGAATCATGTTTACAAGAATGTATAATATCTTGGTTTTAAGGTATGCAGCTGAACCTGCCCAGCCATATTCCCAGATATTCCCGACCTGAAATGCAACAGAGCTGCGCTTCCATCTCAATCCAATGTCTTTCTTCATTTTGTCTTTCCAGAGACACTCAACCCCGTAACCGGCGAAATCTCATTCCTTTTACTAGCCATTTTCTGCTACGCTAGCAGTATCCTCATTTAATTCTGGGTGTCAGGAAGTTACCGCATGCAAGCCTTTGCAGATATAAAGCTCAAGAAACAGACGAGCGGAGCGGAGCCGGCCTCTCGCACCTATCTGCCTGGGTCTGCTTCCTGAAACAAAAACATGAGATGCAAATCTTTCAGTCTAACAAAAAAATTCAGCACCCAGAGCCTGACATTCCTGTATCGCGAATGAGAGCAGCCCCTTTCGCTTTTGAATTAGTCTGCAAATCTGATCTTTTCAACAAGGCAAGGCCAGGCCGTTAAAATGTTTTAAGGCCTTTCTGCAGAGGGGAAGGAGATGAAGGAAAGAGGACCTGTAAATATTTATACATTCACACTGACTGACCTACAGCTGCACAGCTCCAGTGTCAGCAGCTGTATATTGTTGGGAGTGACATCAAAAGCTGACTTTAAATAAATGTCACATGGCGTTTGGGTCATCCAAGTGTTACAGTCCGAAAACAAGTAATTTGATTCAGTGGCTGCTGCGGAACGAGACATAACATTCTGGTCGAAGATTAACATTTAACGCAAGCTCTACAACTAAAATAAGTGCATCACCTCAGAAAGACCCCGGTTTTAACAGGCAGACAGTCAAAACACCCAATTTCACCAACAGATGCAGAATGCTGATGCAGTGTTTTTTCACGGATTGGGTGCCATGTCCTCTTGCCGCCACAGTTTATACTCTGCTCTTTCGTCTTATGCTCACCTGTCTACGACATCCAATGGCAGAAAGAAACAAACTCAGCAAAGCACGGACCGCAATGATTCATGCGCCTGCCAGCGCATCAGCGTCCATTTCACACACCGCCACGCGTGAGGGTCGATGCTGACTGTGACGGCCGTGCATCGTGGAGTCCGCCCACGGCCGCCAGGTCTCCCAGAGTTCTGCTGGAGGTTTCTGGCAGAAGCTCACAGGCCAGGCCTAAATAATTAAAAATTAGGTACAGAACACCAGCTGTGTGCTACCCAGAAAAGCGGTCATCACAGATCATTACATGTCACCGCGAGGTCTGACCAAATTTTGCTGATCCATAACTTCTGGAACAGCTCCTCTCTGAAGTCACTCAGGTCAAAACCCCCCAATCTTGCAAAGAAATCTGTGCATCTAAATCTTGGAAAGCCGAAAGCAGCACTTGAGTATAGATGTAGAAGGTATAGACAAGAGTTAATGTCTAATGCTATTCGAGAGTAATTAGTGTTAAAAGCCTCAGGGCAACTGCGCTGTGAAAGGCGCTATAAAGTACAAAGTGAAATTGAAACTTAGCTGAGAAGTGAATAACAATACCCTTCTTATGGGCTGGTTGGCTAAAAGATTTTAATGATTGTAGTCCAGGAGAACAAAGAGCCATACGTATTGTCTCAAAAAGATGGATGCAAATCAAGGAACTTGAATGGATTTTGAGAAAATGTGATTAAATGAGCCAGTCCTTCAACGCTCCATGTCGACAGTATAAGCTGTGATGAAAACGGCATAAAAAATGTCTCGCGGCAGGACTGATTTAGTGGCCAATATCCTTTACTCAGAACATTCTCTGAAGGGTCCAACTCGTTAAAGAAGGGGAATTCATCACGGAATCCGTATCGGACATGAAAGGGGAGCAGGCTTTAATAAGACATCGAACACACACGGCGTGCACCAGGGACCTCCAAACAAGCGCAAAGACTGATGGCGGAGGTCCTACAAGAGAATGCCTCATCTCTGCTTCCTTATAATGAGAACAAACAAATCGGTGTGTCTGCACAAACGTCGACGTGGAAGGTAGTGCTGCTCTGCTCCACCCGTCAAGGTCATCCAGCGATAGAGAAGCTCTTTCATAAGCCCCAGTGCCCACCTAACAACTTGTTGGCTATTGCCTGCGGGTCCTGAAGAATCAAAAGTCTAAGGGGATCCCGTCTACTTTTCTAAGTTAATTTTAACAGCAGGGAAACTTCTGGAAAAACCTTTCCCACTTTCCTGAGCTTCCTTCAGGCCTCTTATTTAAGATCCTTATGTGATAAATGCTAATGCATATTATACCCGTTACAGTACCTACTGCTGGCAGATACTACATAAGAGTCTCGAGTCCCTTTTGACTAAAAGCTCCACATGCTTTGCCCTCACCAGTCCTCACGGGTGCCTCCCTCGGGTCCCTCTACTTCCCGCACAGAGAATGAAGCCTTTCCATGATGAGGCAGCTGACTCCACTCACCTTTCCCAGCTGCTGGTGAACACTTAAGTTATACATCATCACAATGCCATCCAGAAGCTCTAGCAAGGACTTCTCCGTGATTGGCTGGTCTGGTTCTTCTGGCGGTCGCCCCAGCAACAGCCCATCGTTACCATGGCTCCCCTCAACTAGGTATTGGGGGGGTTAGGGATTAGGAATGAGGTAACAGTAAGTTGTCTCTTATCAATCATAGATGCCATTTCATGTTTAAAAATTAAAGATCAAAATACACATGCTAGAATAACTTTTTTTGTTAACCCGATCACAACTTTCTTTTCCTCCTTCAGTTTTGTTTTCCTGCTAGATGTAATCTGCATCTTATGAATGGCAGGTATCCCCTGGAAGCATACTCACTGTCCTCCTCTGTCCTCTGCTCAACAGCTAAGGTACGAACTTTGACCTTTTCTGGGGGGCCCAGAGGTCGTCGAGGGGTCATGAGGCTGACGGCAGCGGTGCTAAGGAAGCGGTTGGCTCTGCCCAGCGTCGGGGAGCTCAGCCAACTGGGCCGAGCCAGAGCTCCCCCAGTGGCCACTGCACCCAACGGCCGCTGCTGGTCACAGACAGAGACAGGAAGGCCTTTCTATTCAGCTGGCCCTCTTATAATCATGTGTTTAACAGTATCATTAACCAAGGACAGTTATATAGTACAGCAAACATACCTGAGTTGTCCCACTTTCATCATCCTCATCCAGGTCATCCATGGAAGCGGCCTGGATCTCAGTGGGGTCAATGATGATGTTGGCTTTGGAGGCCAAGTCATCTGAAACACATGGAGAGTCTGACCAGCTGAAGGGGCAGGGAGTGACGGAAACTCACGCCAGGGGACGGGAAGGATTCAGAAAAGCACAGGCAGGAAGACATTCTGGTCAATTTATTACAGGCTCTCTCACATCCCCAGAGTGGTAACATGAGACGACATGCAGACCGGGGGGGGTTTGTGGTGGTGGTGAAGACCAAACACACCCAATCTTAAGAAAGAACAAGAAAAGAAAAATAGTTTCATTATTCAAATGATTTACGATATATAGGTTTCATAAACACCTTCAGAAGTGACCTCAAAGTGACCATAAATTGTGTTTACTCAAGCGATCACCAAAGCCGTAAATCAGCAACACTATCAAAATGAAAGGTCTAATCCATAAACCTGCAAGGTGTTACACTGACGCAGCCGCCAGCAGGCGTGGTCACATGACAGACACTCGGCGTTCACACACCACTTCCAAAGCCACTGCTGCTTCTCAATGCCCAGCAAACTCAGCAAAGGACGATTATCCACCGTATTTCAGGATGCATTCATAGCGCTACCCCACGTCACAGGGAAGGGAGGAGCTGTGATTATACACATCGTACCACGTCCTCAAAGACGTTCTGGGCCGCCCCTAAATCGCACCAGACAGGTGTGAGAGCGGCTTTTACCATCTCAGTTTGCGCAAAATGAAGACAATGATAAACCCCTGAAATCCAGGTGCCGTTAACGGCCCCCAGCATGCACCCTGTAATTAATGGGATGCATTTCCTGAGCAGTTAACAGCGCTGAATGTGGACGACTGCTGACCTGGATAAGCTACAGGGGCTCAACATGATGTTTGATGATGCTGGTTATTATCACCACTATGCTGGTAATAATGTTTTTTATAATAACTATGATTTTTACGGTCCACAGTATTACCACTGTAATTATGGCCAACAGACACTATGGATTACTATCTCTACTACTTATTACTTTGGTCATAGCTGACATTAAAACCAGCAGTATTCACAGTCTGTAGGTTGCAGAACTCGCATGAGGAGCTAGAGGTCTGCCAGGCAGTAGCAGTAGCGAAAACCCTGTATTGGTGTTTAACTGCTCAGCATTAGAAATAGCATTCAAAGCAAAGGCAATCAGCATTAAGACCACAGAAGATAATAGTGCGCTAAATGAAATCAGGGCTCCTTCGGTAAAGGCTGAGGAAGCCCTACTAGGTGGGAACAGGGTTTATGGAAAAAGGCGCTGTTTGATCCTCTCTGACGGAGAGATGAGTAACAGTTTGATTGTTACAGGGCTATCTCAACAATGTGGAATACACACACACACAGACCATCCACTCATTTCTATGGGAAAAACCCTAAATCCTCAATCACGACACCATTAACCGCTATCCAGCCCTAACCTTAACCATAAGTAACCAAACAAAATACGAGACCTCCAGCATTTTTAATTTTTTGATTGTATTCACAGATCTTTGTGAGGACCTGAAAAATGGTCTCCCCCGCCCCCCCGGTCTGCATCAAAATAACAGGTTTTCATTATATTGTGGGGAGATATTTGGTCCCCAAAATTTAATATAAATTTAACCACCACCACCCTCCCACATACACACATACACCAAATCACATCCTAAATTCTTCACTTTAATCTCACGGGTTCAATCCCTGAGACCCAGCCAACCATATGGCTAATTTCCTGGGAAAAAAAACAACCCGAGGATGGGAGGGGTGTTTCCAGACAGCAAAAACAGGAGGACTTTGCCCCCCCACCCTTTCAGGCCCAGCTGCAAAGGCCTCGCCTTCCTTCGTTACCAAAGCAGTGGTCGATATCCATCAGTCTATTTCCTTCTGGGTACCGAGCTTCCGCGCTTCTACTATCTGCCCGACGCCTTCAGCAGATAACGGGCATTACCAAGGCGATACGATAACCAATATGTGCCTCAGGGAAAACAAGCAAATGTGTCCAGATCTGTAATATGACAGGACGGCCTCTCCAGCTTTGTGGAAAGCGAGATTTGCACTTAAGGATGAATTACTGCAAGAAAGCCTTCATGTTTATCCAATTTCACTCAGTTTTTCTTCCGTTCTTGCACTTTAAAGAACAATATAAAGTGTACAGCACAGGATGCTTTAAAACTTTAAAATACAAAAGGCATATATGGAATATTTGCTAAGAACCAGAAATTCAGATTATGCAGAAAGACAGACAGAAACATTCTGTCAACGTTACAGAGAATATTACTATTAGCTAAAAAAATGGTTTGAAAGGACAGAGAGTTTGTATGTAAAAGCAAAGCTGGTGAATGATGAGACCATAAATCTAACATCCTACGGGGGATTTAGTGAAAACAGCAGCAGCAGCTTCTGGTACATTAGAAGCAGCCGATGCATTATTTAGGTCCTCGTAAGATTTCTGAGGAAAAAGGAAACACTACTTCCCTCTAGTGGAACTCCCAGGAATAGGCGTTTGTGTACGTTATGGGACTACTAAAGGAATTAGAAATATTTCTTAATTTCACATTTCAGTGTTTAATTTAGGGTGGCTCCACAACCTGCCCTTCCCCGCCAGGGTGGGAGTTTGAATTCAGGCCCAGTGGAATTTGAATGTGTGCGTTTATGTGAGTATATGCCTGTGTGTGGCTACATTTTTGGATATTCTCTCCATGTGTAGGTACGTTTTCTTACCTACTTCACTTCAATTTTCTCCCAGAAGCCCAAGAGTAGGTACCTCTTTAAATAATTAATATAGACGCTACACAAAAACACAATTGTTACTGGGCACTCACCCTGAATGGAACGCTTGTACTATCTTACAACTCCTATTCCAAATTTAACGACACAATGCTTGCAGCTACAATTTAAGACCAACCATTAATCCATCCAACCCTTCTGATGCTAATTTCAGTCTTTCCTTCAGACTCAAAAAAGGAACAAACCTTTCAGGGTTTTCTTTAGGTGAGACAGCAGACCCCCCAGGCGTTGAAGGTCGAAATAATCCACCTTCCCGTTGTAAAACAGTTGTGGTGGGACATAACCCTCTAAGAGTCAGAAAAAGGAACAGAAACGGAACAGAAAAAAATGTATTACCTCAGAACCAACTCAAAAACACTTCAAATACATTGTGCCTAAAAAGATTCAGCTCCATTTACATACAATCCCCTTTCAACACAGCCATTATAAATCACTTCTGCAAATACATTACAAGAGGATTTAAAAGTAATTTCATTTGGGTGACATAAGTGCCACTTGAGTAATCAAACACCAATTAAGGCCTGAATTTGTATCTATTACCTCCTCATTGTGGTTACAAACTTCTGGAGGAACATTTAAAATCTGTACTAATATGTGATTTCAACCTGTCGCTTTAACAGAAAATAGTTTTCATTTCCCCTTAGTGCTTTATTATAGCGATCATAATAATTTTCCAACGTACACCGCGAGTGTTTTTTAAAAGGCTTTTAGTTCACCATTAAAGTAATGAGGCTAAGAATGAACGGAGCAGTTGCAGTCGTGTCACAAGGTCACCCGCCCCAGTAATGGACTGGATTTAATGGGCCTCTGCTGTACCTTCACTAGAGATGCTGCCTGCAACCTTCCTCTTGCCCTCGTCCCAGCAGCTCCTGACAGCGGTGATCAGCCGGTGCAGGAAGCACACCATGTACTCAGGAGGACAGAGCACCGTGGGGTTCTGAAGATGACGGCCCAAGAAAAAAAAAAAAAAAAAAAAAAGTGCCAATCATAAGACACTCCCAGGCTGGGGGGGTGAGCCACAGAAGCACGTCTCCTTTCGATCACTTAGGCAACCGTCACGCGATCATCCGGAATCCGGAATGCTTACCCCTCTGTTGCTGGCGTTCTCCTGAAGGAACTTGCGGAATTTGTTCAGGAATATATACCGTGAGGCCTCCCCCTAGAAGAAGAAGGCAAGGCTGGCCATATTTACCAACGCTACAACCACTCTCTTACAAATTTATGTGTATATAAGCCAGCTTCGAAGTTGAATGAATCTCTAAATGACTCTCTAACATCGAAAGGTCCATGAATCTTATCCAATCTTATGTTTACATCACGCTACCTGTTACATCGCACTGTGTCAGTGTGTATTTAGAATAGAATAGAAAAGGAATACTTTATTAAACCCCAGGGAGGAAATTCTCTTTTTGCCTACCCCATCTGGCTCTCTATAAGACACACATAAAGCTGAGAGCAAGCTTGGGGATCACAGCACAGGGTCAGCTAGCGTGCAGGGTTAAGGGCCTTGCTCAAGGGTCCACAGACATGTGACTATTCTACCGAGGCTCGAACCCGTGACCTTCGGAGCACAGTCACATAGCCCGCTGAGCCACACTGCAAATTTATTTACAGTTTTACTCTATGCACCTTAATTTACATTTGCGACCTGTGTTTTGTATTTGATTTGCGCTTACCACCAGTAAAAATTTCATTGCTTAATAGGATTGGCAGTTTACAGTAGATATGAAAATAAACTGTAAATCATGAACGTCGAATGAATTATAAATATAATGAAGTCTTCTGGAGGCCTCAGTGAGATGAGGTTCCCACAAACTGGGGGAACTTCTGGAGGCCTCAGTGAGATGAGGTTCCCACAAACTGGGGGAACTTCTGGAGGCCTCCATGTTGCAGTGATTCCATACATTCTAACAAATATCAGCCAACGAATGTATCAAGATGAGCTGTTCCAGGTCCACAGAGATACTGCGGACAGGTCTGAGGTGGGCTGTCCTGGAAAAATAGCCCATAGAGCTGAGCAAGATGAAAAGGTTCCGTTTATAGAACATCCTCACGGAAGATGTGCGAGGCTGATTAGAAGCTACAACAGTAATGGACTCCAAGGGAGGTGACACTTACTTTAAAATCCACTTACGTCAGCACACAGCAGTTTGGGTTTCTGGTACATAAGCACGTTTTGCTTGAAAAGCATAAAATTCATTAGGTTCACTTGCTCATTAACACAAACAGCTTGCTCCTCAATACTTACTACACAGGCAGGATCCGGAGGCTCAGTTATTGTGCCGCTAAGCATCACAATGACAAATGTACGCGATCTGAGTATTTGCTGGCGCCAGATGCGCTGGGTCCAGCATCTCAGAAGCAGCCACCCTCCGGGGATTTACACAAACCACAGTGTCTGCAGTTTATAGGGAATGTAGTTTTTGTGTCTGAAAACACCTTGTTATTGAGAGGTCGGAGGAGAACGCCCAGACTCATTCTAGCTAAAAGGAAGGACACAAGTGCAACGATAACAGCTTAGAACAACAGTGGCGCACAGAAACACGACAAGTTCTGGAGGAGAAAGCGGGTTCCTCCCCGAAGCTAGCCAGCTGCACACAGGGGCGTGGACACCCGGGTAGAATCAGGGGATCTTGCTCTTTACAGGGGCCTGAAAATCTTACGGTGAGCAAAATTCACCATGGGGACTCGAGGTGGCATTTTTCCAGGGGGCCCAGAATTTCTAGCTACACCCCAGGGTGCAGATAATAAAGTGCCTCTTATACTTGCCATTCAGGTTATTTGAATATTTTGTTTAAATATGCAGATGAGCGATACTCAAAGCAATCAGCACATTTCACAGTCACCAAATATCAGCGCTCTCTATACTGACCTCTTGCACCTTTTGTCTGACAATCTCTTTTTACTGTTGTCCTTTTATTAGTGAGTGTCTGAGTGATCGTGCGCGCGTCATTCAGGACGCCCGCATCACGGCTGAGCGGGCGTGGCCTCCTCGGACGGACACCTACCGTCCCCTTGTCCTTATTGTTCAGCATCAGCTTCAGGATCTGGATCTGCAGCTCTTCCACCACTGGGCCAGGCAGACGGAGACGCATTAAGTCTGGACTGGGCACCCCTCAGATGCTGCTCTTCCAGTGACAGATGAGGTGAAGGCCACTGCTTACCCTCAATCCTCTTCTTCAGCCTCAGGCAGCCTCTCTCATACGCCCGACGCCTCAGCCTCTCCTCCGCGCTTTCTTCTCGAAGCTCCCGCTCGTCCTTCCCCTTTGGAGCCAAGGGGAGTACAAAGTGTTACTCTCAACCCTGGTTACCCCCACTGCCGTTTATTGTGCTGGGCGGCGTGTTTCCCAAACCAGTCCTCGGGGCACACTGGACAGACCCATATTTTTTATTTTTTTTCTTAATCCCAGTTCCCAAAACACCTGAGCCAAGCAATCAGAAGCTCTAAATACCTTACGGATGTGCTGAGAACTGGGATAAAAGAAAAAATGTGGATCTGTCTAGTGTGCCCTGAGGACTGGTTTGGGAGACACTAGTTGAGATGCGCATAATCTATATATAGCATTTCCCAACCCTGTCCTCTGGTGCGCCCAGACAGTCCACGTTTTTGCTCCCTCCCAGGTCCCAAGCAAAAATCCGGACTGTCAGGCTGAGAGCTGGGAGGAAGCAAAAAACATAGACTGTCTGGGGACACCCGAGGACAGAATGGTGCAACACTGCCCTAACGGGTTCAAATCTCACTGGCAGAGTAATCATATAACCATTGGGCCTTTAAGCAAAGCCCTTAAAGCTTCTCCCACAAAGCTGACCCTACTTCTTATTCCTCTCATGAATGATGCTTTGGCAAAAGCGTTTGCTAAATAAATAAATGCAATGCCATGTTTTTGTCACCCCTGTGCTGGGATTCCAGCTGTTAATACGCCAAGCGGCTGATTGAGTGGACCTTGCAGGCATTTATGGGAGGAATGCTGACTCCTGGTCTGTGCTGGGCCAGGATTACTGCTTGCTGTCGATCTTATCAGCCGATGATAAACAGCAGACACCAGGAGGGGGTTTTAAACCTCATTTCCTCCCCCACAGCTACCTGCATTCTCATGCTGAGCAGTTAGACAGCTACTGCAGATCAACGTTTTTAAGCTTGTACCGCTACATCAAAAAGGCATCCCTGAAAATGTAAGACTCGGAATGAATATCCAGGCTGAGCTTGAAATGAATTAGGCTTCCTTGGGATATTAAATTATTGTGCCACATAATTTAGATGCACCCTGTGTTCCCTGTGGTGCATTCTGGGAGAGCTGGACCAAATATCATTGGGGCCGCAGAGTAAAAAAAGTGAACTCGCAACCTGAACGCTGCTGGTTCAAATCGCCATGACCCCAAAGATATGAGGGAAAAACCACCACACACATTTTCTGTTTTCACTTTATATCCATCCCTACAGATTAACGGAAATCAAAATTCTCTAAACACAAAATGAGACACAATGTTACAGTTACCCCAATCCTATTCTATTAGGAAATACATGCAAATTTAGGATTAATCAATTGTTCTGTTCCATTTATCTGTTTTATATCTATGAGTCAATTTTCTCCTGAAGTATTGTGACAGGGAAAAGAAGTCCCTTAGAGTACTCACCAGTAGATACACACATGCAAAATGAGTTTTAAAAAGCAAACAGGATCCTGATTGGAAAACTCAGTCACCCAAGATTAATTAAAATGTCAGCTGAAACAAAAGACGCATCACATATGGTCCCCTTAGGATCATGCCTGCGAACCTCTTGGGCAAACAAGGTTGATTACAGTCTAGGTGGAAATTAAGTGCCGTCCTTATAACTACTCAGGAGCTGAGTTGTCACAAAGGGAGCCATATTTCAATGACTACAACAACACTACATCATACTCTTCTATACTACACTATACTTTGCTATACTTAAAGTTACATGACAGTACCACAAGCTTTACCTCCTTGTCAAAGCGTGTGGGCCACCAAGTGGTGGGAATGAGCTCCTCCAGGCCAGCTTCCTTCACCCGCAGCGGGGTCTTGATGTAGAAGAAGACCACGGAGCGCAGGACATCAAACGTGACTCTGCTAAGGGAAGTAGCCACTGGGGGGGGGGGGGGGGGACCGGGGAAACCTTACCCGTTTGGTTTCAAGTTGAAAAGAAAAAAAGAACCCGGCAAAGAGTTTGTGGGGACAACAGCCTTGGTGTTTTGGTATTATTTATTTCCG
>JAODKE010000138.1:4708556-4729697 GCA_026779605.1 Mormyrus hasselquistii
AGTGGAACAAAATCCTCGATCCCCGGTGCCGAGGAGTGCGGGGGAGGGGAGATTGGGTGTGTACCAACGAACACTAACACATTGACATTCAAATGCAAAAGAAAACAAGACCACAGACAGATGTAGGTGTGCACAGCAGCCTTGATGTCTTACTATAATTCATTTCCGGATTTTATTCTGATTCTATTCTGCCTATTAATCTGTCACCGGTGCCCTTAAAATAGCTGCATTGGAAAGTATCCATAAATCTTTATTAACCATGTGTTATTTTTTTTTCCTTTGTCAGCCAAGAGGACCGTAGCTTATCGATTGCAAAAATGACTAAACACTTTTAAAACAACTATACAATGCATCATCACATTACTTTTGAGAAAAGCTTATACATTCATCAAAGTCTATATATAAAAGGGTCATGCATGTTAAACCAATAAATCACATTAGACAGCCTCATAAAACACCTTCACAACTGGACAAGTTACAAACAAAAGGATATAAAACATTGCTGAGGAGGTACTTCCGGGATTTTTCGTGGCAAAGAATAGCCGTCGTCAAGCGCAAATAGTGGATCTGCAGTTTGAAAAGGAGACAGAGTTTACGATAAACCTGAACTGTAGTTTTTTCAGTAAATATCTCCAAAGACAAAAGCGATTGATCTCAAATTCAATTAGCATTCAGATGGTCTTGACCCTGTTACTAATGGTCAGAGGTCGAGCTCAGGCTGGATGTAATTCTGTTGTCAGTGTGGAGCAATAAATCATTATCTAACACTCAAACCCATTCATCATAAGCTCATTTACAGTCAACAAGACTGTAATGTTTACGCCTTTATCAGGCAAAAATCTGCCTGTTAACGCTACATGAAAGACAGAAACTACATAAATATAGATTTCAACATTTAGAATAATCAATTCCACTTTTAACTTTGAACTGATTGTTGACTCACCTCTATATCTACATATATATATATATATATATATATATATATATATATATATATATATATGTTCTAATTTTTTTCCTATTTTTTTAATCCCTCATGTGACTCTGAAGAGTTGCTCAAAAATCAAAACTGGTGCAGTAAGAAATCCCGGGAAAAAACAAAAGGGAGAAATAAACCATTAAAACCAGAGGAGAGTGGGATCATCATCTGTTCCGAATTAGCAATTGGTGTCACCCACTTCCTGTTTGTTAGTTTGTCAGTTCTACCTGGGTCAAACCAACCAATTATGCCCAATGTGGGTCACATCAAATCTCAGCAAGAAACACATCAGTGCTCACTGACTACACGTCTGACCGCTACTCTGTTTTGTAACAAAGACCTGGCAGGAGATGCCTACGCAGACGCCGCCCCCCCCCCAGTAACCAGCCCCCACACAAGCACACAATCGGTCAAAATCGTGTGGGTGTCCGTTGTGCTTCCCACTGTGACACCGGACCCTCGACGTCCACTCTCACCTGGAAGCCCAGATCCGGGATGATGGGGGAAAACCTGTAGGCCCTCAGCAAAGACATCATCAGCTGCTTCAGGCACTCATGCACCTCGTAGTCCTGGAACGGGGGGCATTGCACAGTCAAATACATGAGGAGGACTCGATCCTGTTCAGTTCATTTTTATTTAGTGCCCTTCGTAGCATGGCTGCCCAATAGGCTTAGGTATTTTACAAGTGGATGAACAAGTTAACAACAGAATGAAATGGAAACACAAAAGCAATTAAGGTCATACCATATAAATTGGAACCACAAAAAAACATAAGGCAGATATGAAGAGGAGAAGAAATGTAAAAATCCAAGTATCCAAGGCCTACTTCCTCTTTAATATCCATAATACATGTCAGACATAGGAGCCTGAAAAAGCTGAGAAGCAGTCAAAGAGTTCTGGTTGTGGACCGTCAACATGTCCCCACACGGCAGAAAGCAAGTCAAGCTTTCAACAATGCATCAGCATCCAAACCTCCATGAGAAGCCAGAAGAGGTCCAGGAGCTGCTGGATTAGAGGATGCTCATCCACAGAGCCGCCTCCTTCCAGGATGCTGAGCAGGAAGTTCATGAGAACGTCCTCCACAAGGTAGACCTTACACTGCAGACAGAAACCCACTCAACGTCATGTTCAGCAGCTACATGATGGATATACTTCAAGATCGTGAAGTACACCCTTACCAATCACAAATTACTTAGTCATAATTAATATCTACTAAAATAACTGTTTGTATTCTTTCAAAGCACTTTGACGTGCATAATCTTTCTGAGCTAACACATACAGTATAACTTGCTGTGTATTCAGGAAATTTACAATGAAAAGCCACTTTCCAAAATAGAAAAAATCTTAGGGTTCTTTTGAAACTAAGTCTTTCATGAGTATAGGACGTACATAAGTGAAACTACTGAAGATATTTGACAATTCTTTGGATTAACTGCTGGATCAATACAGTTATTTACTAATTAACTTAAATTGTTTAATCAATAGTTCATATTTGTTTATAGTAAGAACATATTTTTCGGCACAAAAAGAAACACTGTGGTTGAAGATACGTATGGATTCATAATGCAAAACTGCATCACTGTAGGCCAGAACAAAGCCTGCTATTAAGCCCCGGGGTAGGGTACTACAGATTCAGAAATATAATCAGTACAATTTCCAGCAATGGGCCTTTCGATTCAAAGCAAAGAAAGACAAAGGCATTAGCTGACCATAAGAGGGGCAAAGTAGTTGAAGATGTGGGCCAACGTGACCAAGACGGTGGGCTCCCCCTGCAGTTGCCAGAATGAGCGGTCTTTCTCCAACAGCTTCCCCTCCTAGCACGATGTAGAACCAGAAGAAGTTTTGGAGGCGAGAAACACAACATCCAGATTTACATCTAAACTTCTAGACTGTTTGAAGACGACCACAGATGAGCGACACTCACGCCTTCGTTTCCATTTCTCAGGGGAGTTCCCTCTGAGTCTCACATTTACTCAATTAAAGATTCCTAATCTCATACCAACAAGAGCAGACAACAGAAAAAATAGCCTATAGCATAAAATGAATATACTTTTTGTTTCTTGCCGACACGGATAACCTCAAAACAATTCTTTAATATATTTCTTAAAATTTGACCCCACAAAGACAGTAATATCGGCATACAGACACATGCCAAAAAAAGCTGACGGTATTGACAGATGCACCTGTGTATCGATCGTGGTGGATACAACGGTCTTGATGTAGCCCAGTAGCCTGTTAGCTTTGAGGAGGTCACCAGTAGGTGGGTTCTGCAAAGGAGAGTAGCCTTCCACAGGGTATGTGGATAAAAGCAGAATTAAGGAGCTCTAAAAGAAGTGTCTCATTAAACACATCCGACGCACCAGTTGGTGGACATCAGGAGAGGCTCCAGTCTTGGAAGCAGCAATGACTAGAAATTATCATTAAAAACATGAATCGACATGTAACAAGTTCTGTTTAGAACAGTATTTCTCAATCCAGTCCACAGGGACCCTCAGACAGTCCATATTTTTCTTCCACCCCAGCTCCCAGCACAACTGAACCCAGTATTCAGTGTTCTTAATCATTTGGTTTGTTCTTGATTATTTGGTTCAGGTGTACTAGCAGCTGGGGGGTGGAAGGAAATATGTAAACTGCCTGGAGCATCCCTGAGGAATGGCTTGACAAACACTGGGTTAGAAAAGTCAAAGTGACTTTCACAGCACAACAGCCACTGAGGCCTCGAAAAACCAAACACAATGTCAGAGCTGTCAAAAAGTGACGACACGGCTCCGTAGGGTGAGCAAGTGAACTTCGGAGCAATGCTGTAAGGATATCGCAGTGGACGGCTGCCAAAGTTGAATGCCACCGATTCTTTGAAGGAGAGGCTAATGGCTGGGAAGTAGGCGATGCCCGGACCCATCTTAATGTTACTGAAGGCGATGCCGAGGGACTGTCCGTTCCTAATGGGACACGGAGAGACGTGAAGACACGTCGGCATAGAGCCGAGGCTCCAATCAGGCGTCAACTCACAGGTAAAAAGTGATGGTCCCATCATCCAGGTCTATCAGGCAGCTTACAATGTCTCCAGCTGCCCAGGACTAGGAAGAAGAAAACACTCCATAAAAACATATAGATAAAGCAGGAAAGGACAATAATCTAATTTAGAAAATCTCAATAATGTGTGTCTTCATTTATGAAAACAAAGACGTTCAGGAAAGGGAACGCAAGGCCGATCCTGGATGTGACATTAATATGTAGCAACAACCAACTTCCACATAGTCTCAGGTCACTTTTGTCAGTGACGCCAATAAAACAAACCATGACATTAGGAATCTGCAGAGAATGCATGTCCTTCTATAAAGACCCCTGAATCCCGCCATCCATACTCACCTTGCCGTAGTTAGTGGTAGTGACGTTCCACTTGCGCACCCGGTTCCCATCGTAGGCGTACGAGTCCGGCGTGTCTCCAACACCTTCCTGGTAGGAGCGAAAACCATGGGATCAGAGAAAGCAAGATATGAAGCTCTGCAGGAAATCAGCCATGGGATCAGTCCTGGCTTTTGAGGAGCAGCCTCACCTCCTGGTTGAACCTGCAGTCCAAAGTGCACCAACCTATCTGCATCAGCCCCTGCGAAGAGATGAGGACCTCGTAGATCCACTTTCCTAGACAAAGGGAAAAGAATTAAGGATAACTGAAGCCAAAGTGTACATTTACACATTCGATTTGTTAGCCTTTCCATGGAATTTACCTTTGAAGACACAGGTAGTGGCCCTTATGGAGCTGAAGTTGCTGTGACCAATGACCTTAAAAGAAACAATAAATGCCGACAGTAACTAAACAGAAGTGAATAGAAATAAAAAAGGAAAGACAACTGATGTTGTAAGAGGTCCTTCCATCGTACATAGAGTTAAGTGGACACACACAGTGGCTGACATCTTGCAGCTACATAAAGAAGTTTACCAACCCCATCTTGGACAAACATGAAACAGAAGTTAGCGCCATACTAGCTGGGATTTAGAAGAATTCCTGCCAGTCTCTGAATTTCACTCGTGTGCCAGTTATGAGCCTTGGCATGTGCGAGAAGAGCAAAGCTCTGATGCCTGTAGAAACTATGGCACGGGGCAAGCATTTTACCCCTAAAAGGTCATCGTCCACAAAGAGGAGTCCCTCAAAGCCAGTGGTGTGATCCAGGACGACAGTGGAAGGGCCGAGACGGCCATCCATAGGCATATCTGGGGAGACAGGACAAAACCTATTACATGTCAAACATTTCAGCAATGATTCAGGCAGACACTGTGGAACTATTCCAAGATATCACAGACCTGTTTCAACAGACTTCTGCCCCCACAACTGTTACAGAACTATTGATAGAAAGATTATATGTAAACAGTGATAAATGACTCTAATCTGCATGTACTATGCACAACAGAAGGTCCGGCATTCCTAAACCAACTGCGCTAAAACAATGACGACATTTAATTATCTCCTGGCTATTTACTAAAAAATACCACAGATGGCCAGAGACAGTGTTTCACAGTGGGACATGCAAGAATCACAAGACGTCACACTGATGTTGAACAGGTCCATGAGAGCTCCCCATCTCCAATCAGCCAGCACCGGGGAACCAGCGATGTTCTTGGCAGTGAGTAACACACCATCAGCTACATCACCCTCGTCTCATGAGCTTTGTGATTCAGACAGTGTGCGTCCTGAGAGCTTTGGGCTGCTTAATTAAGCTAAAGGCGAACTAACAGACTTCCTGACACAAGCAACAACCGCTTAAGGGGTTGAGGGGAAGGTCAGGGTGGGTTCTGACCTCTCCCATCCTCCAACGGCACCCCCTCAGACAGCAGCTTCTCCAGGTGAGCAGGAAGGTCCTGAAAGGTGAGAGGTTTCCTGCAAGAAGACAGGCACAACCACTTCAGGTACAGACAAGTCCAGGATGGCCAATCAAGAACAACCAAGAACTGTCATCATCATCAATATTCAAGTCCTGGCCAATGACATAAATGCCTTTCAGACTGGCTTTATTCCAGGGAGCGGATAGTCGCAAAACAAACCAGTTAAAACACGTTAAATGAATGCCGCAGTAAATACATGTCAAATGTGTTGAGGTGAGGCTTATACTGAATAACTGTATTTTTGTACATAATGAAATCATTTCCATCATGTTTAGCTACACAAAAACATGGTCAAATGTTACAATATAGCTCAAATGTTACAATATAGCTCTGTGAGACTCAATCATACTCATAGTGTTAGATGGATCCATTTGTTGAGTGTGACCTGCAAGCCGGAGAGAAATTCAGCCCCCGTGGAGCCCCAGTAGACTGTGATCCCCTTCAGTTAGCTACTCTATTTTTTACCCTCAGATTTCCATGTGCACCTATCATATTCTATCTATAGATCTCCCGGGGAAACCAGAGATGGCACTACAGTAACTACACTACTTGCACTCTGTTGCATACTATCAGGGTGACATCAGGGCCCAATGAATTGAAACTTCTCCGTCAGATAATTTGAAGTAATGATGGATTGTTATTATTAAAAGCAGGATTATATGCACTACGAAGTTAAAAGAAAAAAAACACTCTTAAAAAATTTAGAATTCCTTTTATGTCCTTCCTCCAAAAGCCAAAGCACTTACAAAATTCCTAGTTATGACCGGCTTTGGCAGGAGGAACAGACCGCTTCTGTCCACATGGGACCCACACATGCTTTGGAGAAAGAGCTCCAGGGGACAAGCGGCCTGCAGATGGCGTGGCGATTAAGGGAATCGACTCAGAAGCTGAAGGTTGCAGCTCTATGTCCCAGGAAGGTTTCCACTACACAAGTTAAAGCATCCGGCTGAGACAAGGGCTACAAACTCGGCTCACTCTCAGAAAAACAATCGGAGAAGAACAAAAATCCCAAGGCCTACCGAAGAGAAGCTGAAGACAGGCCCGGTTTGCCCGAAGGAGGGAAGACGTGGTGCAGATAGTCACTGAGCAGCTTCTCATTGACAATACCTAGTTAATCAGAGAAGGCAAACACATTAACGTGCTCAAAGGCCCCCGGTCTGTTTCAGTTGACAGAAGGTTAAATTATGCATGACGCCGTAAACTTAGTTGTGGCCCAGGGGTTTGGCCTGGATGAGCCCATACATTAAGGAAGCTTCCCAAAGCCCATGCCCACCCGGGCTATCCTGATCATTCCCACCGGAGCCTTCGACTCCTCCAATCGATCTGTCAAAGCAATGACCACTAAGAAGGACAAAAAGTCCCTGAATGTGTTCACTTTTTGTGCATCCCCTGCCATTTTTAAGGGAAAGTGTTGGAATGATGGATGTCTTTTTTTTTGCGTGTGTCGTGATTTAAGATATTTTCAAAAAGCAATAACTGGCTCAGACTCAGCATGCATCCACACCCACCAAGGCTACGGAAATGTTACTAAACCTCGGTGGTATTATTTGGGGAGGGGGTGTGGAGTGGGGGTAAACAAAAACACTGATGACATAATAGCTAAACCTGCACGCATAAGCAATACGACACAGCAACCAAGTTTAAATGATGAACATACCTGTCCAAGTTTGTATATAAACATCACTCAAAGGGTGGCATTTTATTTCATTATTTTTAAGGCAACTGCTATTTAGGACTTTTAAACAAAATGAGCCTTGCGCTTTGTTATGGAATACAGATTTTTTTTGTGTGGAACAATGTGAAAAAAAACTCAAAATTCCAAATAGTCAAAATATGCGCTAAATTACTTTTTTTGACTGATCAAGAAAGTCTTGTCTATATAATGTGATGACTGACACTCAATAATTCCTCGAGCTGTAAATGTTGAATAAAAGCTATTAATACAATGAGGGGATGGTTCAAGTCAGCTGGAGTTTATCAGGTAAATAAAATTGGGTCTTACAAAATCGGGGACATTGCTGAAAAGAAAATCAATTGAATTGGTCAGACAGAAACCAAATACAATTACACACGGATAAACTCTCAAACCAATGGTGATCCATCACAGCAGTGATCAGGATGCCCAGCCCTCACTCACCCGTCACTCTGGGCTTATCTGTGTCCACGGCCAAGCGGTAGTTCCGGCGGGACAGGGCTGTTCCTCCCCCCTTTGAGCTCATGCTGTTTCCCCGAAATCGGCACTCTGCTCAGCGGCTGCAAAACGGGCCACAACAGACGCCAAGCACCCAGTCACACCTCACAAACTGCACAGGCGTGGGACGGCGGCCAGGCACCAGGGGCGTTTGTCAGCCAGCCAGCCCTCCGGTCCCCTGATTGCGGGTATAAGTCACGCCAGACGCACGACAGTATCCGTCTCTCACCCACCAACTTTTGTAAAACGATTTCCCCGGAATATAAACTCAAAAGTTTGCCGCCTTTTGAAGATGAATGTCAGGCACCATTGAACACTGCAAAAACCACACGAGGACACGTCTCATGTTAGATATTAACTGATCGAATATGCCGGTTTTCCGGGCTGATTTATTTTTATCGAAAGGGTCTACCCTGATCATCATAACGCTGTACCAAATAGATAGTATTTTAATTGAAATATTACATGTGATGTCAGTGTATTCTTGTTAACCCAGGGCGACGAACCATTCCCTCATCATCACCAGTAAATACAAAGTCTATCAAAGTATCTATAGTTAAAGAACAGTCGTTATACTACTCTTATTTTAGCAACAGTGCTAGACACTAACATCGCTGATATGGATGGCTAACTTGCCTGCTGACGGATTGCCTGGATCATCTGTGTGTAACTACCGATCAAGTGATGTAACTAAACACATAAAGCCTGTTTTCTTTGGGCAATACGGCACACAGTAGCTAAAGTGCACTGATACTGACATGGATCTGAAATGCCAAAATGTGTGGCGCGGTTTTCGAGACTTCACTTCGTGTATCACTAACTAAGGCTGCACTGTTACTCATCTTTAATACTGACCCGTCTCGCAGGTTTGATATAACTAGCGGTCTGACTGAACCAGCCACATTCAAACCACAACGAGTCAAAGCCCATCCGCTTCCACAAAGCCGTGGAGATATACGGCGGTATCAAACACATGCTAAAATGCCAAGATATTTCTCAGTGTGAGATTAATGCACAGCTGAGCAGCTAGCTGGCTGGCTAGCTCGCACACTAAGGCACGGTACTAACTGACAGCCATTGAAGCTTCACAGCTATCCTACAGACCTCAGCTCCATGTCTTCCTGCAGTTATGTACTTACTCGCTTCTTTCACTGTTCGTTCTTTTCCGAGGAAGTCAAATACTCGATCTGTATATATTTTTCCCCACTTGGTATTTAAGATGTAAAGACATGAAGGTTTGAAAGCTGTTCGGAATCCCGTCTCCCCTTTAAATTTTGACAACAACAATCCCTCCCGTTGAGCAATTCAAATCTACGGGGCGCCGGATGTGCCACAATACACCGAGTAAGAACGCGAAAGTCAAAACGATAGAGTACATGATGAAAAGTTAATGTTTTTAATTTCTTCATTCAGTCCGTTTCATGCACGTCAGCATAAAGTCAAAAACAGCCTTTACTTGTCTGGAGTTAAAAATTTACACAAAAGATATAGGCAAAAGTAAATTTGTCTGATAAATGTTGCTGTCAGGTTATGCGTTTCATGCTCATCTCCATCTATTAAAAGTACAATGTATTTTGTGTTATTCAATCTAAGTTCTCCCATATACATTCTGAATATGTTCTGTAATAGGAAGCCAAGGCATGCTTTTCAACTTTGCATGAACAATATACTTACAAGGTAACAGATTCATAGGAATCCAACTTTTGGTCACGAACTGCCCATTATACAGACAATTTTCATATATTTAAAAATCCCATAATACATCCAGTCACAGTGTTTCATATAAAAACATACTCTTCAAAGTGGCGTACAAAAAGAAACAAACAATTCATTGTGTTTACAAGAATACTATTTATTACAATTGCTAAGCAGACTGTTATATGTATAAATACAGAGAAATTCACCAAATGTTTTAACATAATTATTATAATGATGCTGTACTCAACAAGTGTCATTTTCTACAACTACTGTGTAATTTCAAATTACACTATATCTATGACGACAAATACAAGAAAGTAAAAACTTTAAAAAAATTATAAACCTAGTAGCACATCCTGGAATCAGGCAGCACCAGAGAATTTTCTGAGTAGGAGAACTTTAAAGGAAAAAGACATAAACGTTCCCGCCAAAGTACTAAAACTTGCCATGCTGGATAGCTGATATTGCCCAACAGCTGTTCTGTTCAGCAAAGTCCTGTCACAGTGATCATGTTTCATTCAGTGTCAAGGAAAGCAATCCTCTTGGCCATTCCTTCTTCCCCATATTTCAAGTGAAGATCGTGCTGGGACGGGTGGCCTGAAAGGAGGAGACTGTCTTCATGCCGAGTCCAAAAAGGTCCTTCGGCCCTCCCTTTATCACCTGCTAGCAGATATTTCAGGGAAACTTGCACTTCGCCGCTATTTCTCAGCAGGGCTTTGGTAACGCTACATAGGTCCTGCTTTGACTCTCTCATCAAGGTACGTAACAGGTGTTTCGCTTCCTCCAGCTGGGCCTGGGAGAAAGTGACATCATTGGTCAACTCCTCCTGAGATTCAAAAAGGAAAGTATGGACATTTGAAGCTGCAGGGATGCTCTTCTTTACTGCGCCATTGCTTCTGTGATCCCGAAGCCCTGAATTCCCTGGCTGTAGTTCTATCTGGGCCTTTCTGCTGGTGTGGTCATCCAGGATCTCCTGGGATGTGTTCACGACCAAGTCATGCACACAAGCAGAAGCTTCTGGGTCAGCCTGAGGTCTCTTGCTTAGTGACAGGTCTGGTGTTTCATCATCAGTCTACAAGAAGGAGGCAGTCACACAATCCAATTATTACATTTTCTTAGGTTGTCAATGTATCTTTATCATGACTAATTACATTTGGTACATTTAGCATTATTTTCACTCATTCATGTGAAACTGAATTAATAAGTTGTACAGGACAGCATTAAAAGAACCTTACTCCATCATCTTCTTCAAATTCCATTATCGCCATTTCCAGGATGCCCAGTTTCCTTTTCGCAGGAGTAACAGTCCTCCTGTTTTCCATCACTGCCTCCCCATTCTCCCCTAAAGTGAATCAACATGGTATACTTCAATAAGCCAGGTTTCTAAAGTACAGTTCTTCACAAAATAACCACAGCATTTATGAACTTCTTTATGGAATATTACGGAAACCATCGAAAGAGATTCTGGACAGACAAAAATCACACACTGAAGGTAACAGGAAAGTACCTGGATTGACCATGTTTCTGTTCGTTTCAGAGCTCTGTTGTACCACCACCTGCCTCTCTGCAAGTGCATCTGTGTCCGTTTGTAATACACCATCCTCCTCTGCCAAGGTGTCTAGGCAGCCACTCTCAGGAGAACTTTCTCTGTGCTTTTTCCTAACTGGAGACTGTGCGTGGGCAGCCTCAGATGAGGCCTGTGGATGCACGCCGTGTTTCACGGACTGATCAGGGGAACTTTCTTCTTTTTCGGGTGACGATTCTGCGTGCCTTTTCTTCGATGAATATGCCGGGGGCTCTTGTCCCGGTGGGGTGCGCATTTGGGTGTTCTCGATCACAGGTGAGAGGGATGTCTCCTCAGGCGATGCCTTGGGGTTCATCCTGTCCCGTGAGGGTTTTCTATCAGGTGGGGACCAAAGGGGGGTCTTCTTTGGTGAACTCAGCTGCACACACAGGTGTTTTCGGTAGCGATCCTTCATAGACTGCCAGCTGTGATCAGTAACACCCAGCCGTTCCATCTCCCTCCACACGACATTGCCCCGGGCCTCATGCAAGTGCTTGCTTATGTAAGACAGGATCTGAGCGTCATCCTCCGGCGTGTAGCCCATACGCCCCCGCTCCCGCTTGTGTTGCTCTGGTCGCGCTTGTGCCTCGCTGTTGTTGAACTTGTAGTCTTCCACGTCCAGCTGCTGGTTCTTCTCCACACAGTCCCTTATATACTGTGTGGAGATGTAGCAGTTTGCTAACGTGGCCGGGACTTTGGCCACCTGCTCTGGGTCTAGCAGCAGAATGGCATCGGGCTCCTGCACTTTGCATACCACACCCCCACCCGCTTTGATGATAGGCTGGAGCTGGGCTTTGCTGGCACCTGGATGCAGGAAGAAGCGCATCGGTTCACCTTGCATGTCCAGGAACAAGACTGGAGATAGCTGGGCATTTCCATTATCTGATGACATCATGGAAACTGACTGGGGGGGGAGACAGGAACATCATTGTAAATTTGAGTTATGTGAATATTAATGAATACTTCATTAATCATTTCTTAGCAGTATAAGTATCAGTTCATAGTGCATTAGATGCTTATCTTGAATATGTTAAATTATGAATCAGACTGTTATGATCCAAGACGGGGTTTACTGCAGTTTGTTGGTGTCCTTCTCCAGCTAACCACAGGAAATACACAGGATCTCTTACTATAACCATTCAATAAAACGACGGTAATGTTTGACTGACTTCACAAATATTTTGCGGCTTAAATTTAGAAAAATAATCATCATGATAAAGTTAATGGTGATCTGACTACTAAAGCAACGCAGTGACGATTTATCGAAGAGATCCGTGTGTAAATAATCAATATAACCAAGGCAAGGACGGTATAATCCAAAATCTATTCTCGCATAATTTGCTCCATAGATACTGGTTAAAAAATAACTTTAGTTACATCGATAAAATTTTACAGTCGCCGCACAGCGAAATTGTGCTTTTGAAAAACAAATTGCTAGTTCAAAGCGCTTGGTTTCTGTTTATACAATAAGGCACTCGTTTGAAGCAAAGAAGACCCTGATTATTTACGCCAACTATTCACGCCGTAACAATTGCGTAGAATCCTCAACAGTTTGATCTTGAAACTATTGTTTACATTCATGTTCCAAAATATCCCGATCACGTACGACTACTTTTTAAAAATTTTAACACATATAAACAAAAACTTTCAAAACCTTACTGTCTGGAGGCAAATATGGTGCTTACATTAACCAAAACAATGAACTGTAGAAAACGTCGCCCTACCGTTACGAAATTCCTCCTGCGCACGCCTCGCGCACACTTCCTGTAGTTCCGGCGACGGGAACTAGACGGAGCGTGCGCGAGGACGACCCGAAAGGTGGCGAGTCGCTGCCAACTCGCCGAAAGTTGCCGAATGCGATCGCAAAGGCTGGGCCTGTCAGAATTACTGTTTAAATTGAAATTATACATGTTTCCATATTCTTAATCGCAGTCGCAATTCGTTCTTCAACCTCCATTTTTTAAAAATAAATTCTGGTCGTCAGGTTACACAGAATGGTTTATTAATCATGAAATGTCAGTTTAAATACGTTAAATAGCTTGCAGGGTTTTTTATTAAATAGTCTGTAGGATTTGCGAATTACCCCAACGGTTTTATGTAGCTAATTTTGAGTTTATAATGAAATAATATAGTTCGTGGTTTCATGGGTGAGCATGACAGTCTCAAAGTGTCACCTCAGATGCATGAGAGTTTGCAGCCCTGAAAATAATGCATATTCATAATCAACATAATTATGCTTCTTATTCCGTTATCGTGACACGCGTACTCCCGATATTTTTTTTATGTATAAAAATAACTGCAAACAAAAAAGTACAGTTCCGAAACGTTGTTTGTATTGGACCATCGAAAAAGTTTGAGGCTATGTCCAGGGCCCCTAGGCAAATGTTTTTTTTGGAAGGCCCCCCAAACAAGAAACGTGATGAACATTTCAATTCCACAATGCGATGAATTCGGAGGTTCCTGAATTTGTCAGCCAGAAAAAAAAAAAATGTTTTAAGTTATAAAAGACCACTAGATGGAGACAGAGACATGAACGTATCCGATCACTTCCCTGCATAATTCCCGCTTCAGTTAATGTCTTTGGTAAATAACTTAGGTTAAGCTAATGGGGGATCTACACAAATAAAACGCCATATTATTCAAAGGATGACTTATGCATGAAATCCAAGGAAAACCTGTACTTTACGTTACTATTTAAATGTCACAAAACCAAGAACTTGACCAGTATTCCGCATTCATACATTCAAACGCATGTCCCTTTCAGGGTTTCAAATATTACACAGCATACATTTTTGTCTGATAGTCATAGATGAGAAATCCTGCTGTAGTCATTTGAAGCCAGCAGTATTTAGAAAGGCACTGATAATTTACACAGACGTTTCGAGAAAGGACACCAAAGCCAGAATAGTGTCTTTGTTCCCAAGTTCATTCGCAGTGCGGCATTCAGCTAGACTAAGACCAGATTTTATTTTTTAAACATGGCAAAATCCTTACCAACAACAACTTGGGCATTTAACAAACCGTCTCCTTCATTTTATCATCATAAAAGAAACTAATTTACAGTATGACACCATGTATTAGTTAAATGAAAAGTATTATTTCTGATGTTAATTGTCTTGGGTTAAATTGGCTAACAGTTCACCAAAACTTATATTTACTGTTTTATTACTAAACAGTTGGCTACCAGTGTTGTGGGAGTTAAGCAGCATTTTGCAAAGAAATATTTTTTTGCGTGGTTATATAAACCACTTTAAACTTCAAGATAATAATTACTTTGCAAATAAGAATTCTGAATTCTAACTGTTGCCGTTACACTCCCAGCTAATATCGCAAAATGATGGTAAGTCAAAAGTATTTGACAAAACGAAGGTGAAAATACTCAGATAATGGGGTGCCATGTCTCCATAACTGGCACAGTTGTTGTAATTGTTGTATAAATCGGAAGATCATAAATAAAGGGAGTTTTGGTTGTGATTCAAATCTGTGCAGGTGGTAAGACCTTCTTTGAGTATGATCCATGTGTGCTGGCCTACCACTCTGACTGCTCATAGCAATAAGACAGCATATACGGATATCTTTATATTTTTATGTACCTAGAATATTTTTTCACTACAATTAAAAAAAATATATTTTAAAAGGATTTAAAAATTAATTACAAAGCAAAATATTTCCCAAAGCCTACTATATCTGATGGAAATGAACACAAACTTATATGTGATATTTTGTAGAGTACAGCCAGACATTTTTAATATACTATTACAGAACATATACACATAAAAAAGTCTCAACTGCATGACTTTCTTTTTTTAAATCAAAAGAAGTAGATGCTGATCGTCAATATCATCATCGTCGCATCAGCACTGCCCTTGTTGAGCAAGCCATTTGGTAAGCCAGAAAATGTTAGGGTTCAGTTAAATGGGGTCATCAGTTAGATTGGTGACATCTGGACCACCCTGTGTCGTAATAAAGGCTACCTTAAAATTCTTCCAGTGTAGTGACAGTTGCTAAAATGGAGGCCAACGCTAATATACTGTTGTCCAGAACGCTATCTATTTTTAACTCAATCAAGAACAGGCAGAAGACCAAGTACTGCACTATGTGCACGTCCTGGCTTGGTATGCATCCAATCCATTGTACTCCTAATGCTCTTGGATTGCTCATTCTTGCTCTTTTTTGGAGAGGGTATCTATAAGTGAATTAGAATCAATATATCAAAAGAATGTGAGTGTTCTGAGTTTTTCCTTTTTCTTTTACTTAAGATAGCGTTTTAGTAATATGAAATGCCAGACCTACTTACTGCGTTTTCTTGATTGTTTATTGCGTATTCCACTTGAACAGATTTTTAATTTTATTGTCGGTGCAATGCCTGGGCCAACCAAATTCACATTGTTCATTTTACTTGATATGGTCATATAGGGTATATAACCACAGGATTCCAGACTAAAAAAGAAACAACCACAAAATGTCTCAATACTTTTCTGATTGCTTCATCTATTTAGAGAGGTAATGAACCACGACATATTTGCATGTTAAATAGTTTTTAAATCACATACCTCCATGTATATTGACAGAACAGTGTTATACAGTAAATACTCTCAAAACTCGAGTGACTGCTGTAACTTGACAGGCAGAGTTTTCAGTGTAAGTCTGTTGAAAGTTCCTGCAACCTCTGCACTTTATTTCCCCCAGTTTTACCTGTGTTACTTTCAGTCCCGTTCGTACACAACCTCTCCTCCAGCTGGGCTTTTGATCATGTCTGGAATTCCTGGCCTCAAGTGTTTCAGCTGCCATTTGGAACAAAGGGCAGTCTGTCCTCTGGCTTATTGGTCTTGGCAGAGTGCAAACCAGACCTGTCTCTGACCTTACAGGCTTGAGGAGAAGAAACACACTGCCCTGCCCATTTCTCCTGGGACCCAAGGTGTGCTTACGCACAGGTACGCACCGTTTCAGCTGGAGAAAGACCTGGAAATGTTGTGTTAATACTGTGAAGTACAAAACTGCTAATACTAGCTAGAACAATGTATCTGGTTTATGTATCTGCCTTAAGTCATTTTCCCAAAATAAATCCTTTAATCTCTTGTGTTATTTTAAAAACTTTTCACTCAAAACATCTAATTGCATATGCTGTCATAAACGAAAAATGCAATATGTGTAATACCTCGAATGCTTGCAGGGATTATGCAAACACATAGCGGATATTCTTAGCTGCCCTACCATACCTGAAATGGAAGAGGGCAGTTGGGCAGTGAAAGTTTGGGGGCTTGAAATATCCCATCTCCCGTGAGTGGACCTCATCCAAGAGCTGTGAAATCAGCAGAAATTCCTGCATGTTTTTGCTCTGCTAGAAGTGTGGGTAGTGACACAAAGTCCAGTGTCCATTAGACACTCGCGGTTTGGACAGGTGCCTTCGGGGAGTCAGTTTCCACCTTTTTCCAACCCCCTGCTTCGGCACCATCTGGAGACTGACAGCGGTCGGTACAGACCAGGCCTGTGGGTACCCAATCAAGAAACCCTTTCCCGGCACAGCCTGTGTGTAGACCGCGATTTTATTTATATCTATGCAGCAGAGATTATAACCTTCATGTGCTTCCCAAAACCTAGAATATGACATGTGCATACAAAGAGGGCCAGATATATTTCTGCATAAATATAGCTAAACAGTGGAGTCTGAAATTTCGTTCCGTTTAATACTCTTTTTCCATATCACTCAGGCTAATGTTAATGCACGTATAACTCGGTCAGAACTTCCAAGGGTCAGTGGCGGTTCATAGAAACCATTGACTGAGTGAATAAAAGAATTAAACACTACTAGACCAGGGAATGGAAGTATGAAAAATAGGCCTAATTCTTGTATTAGATTTCTCGACAACGGTCAGATTTGAGAGGCAAAATACACTAGACCTGGCTGTGTTTTAGTGGTAAACAAGTTTGTAAAAAATAAAAACTTTTGATCTTTGCATTTTTGTGGAACTACAGGAATGCATATTAGCTAACATTAAAACAATGGGTACACCATACATCGTTAAATACTCTGACTGATTTTGTCTCAGTTTCCCGTAGCCAAGGTCATACAAGGTAGATTTATATATCGAAAAAGCGTTTTTATGAGCTGTGACGGCTTGTTCTGATGAAGTCATGCATGAAGTTGGAAGCTTCAGTTTTTACCATAACACTGATTACGCTGCATATATCATCTGGAAAATGATTCAGGATTATGAACATATAAGTTACAGTAATAATGATCCATGCTAGTTAAGCACCAAAAGACTTTTTTAAACAACACGGCCTTCATTGACAAGGCAGACTTCCACATCGATGTTATTCAAAATGGTGATCTATGATAAAAAGCCATTGACTAATTTTAAGTGTTAGCTAGGTATGAAAATGTTTCTTTTTATTAGCAGAAACTTTACAACCCAGACCACATGCAGTTGGGGAATATGCAGCCATCTCCCAGACAATATTACTAGGCCTGTTACTCCTGCCACCAGAAAAAGGCCCCAGCCTCTGACCTGTTTGAGGTTACGTTTAAAAAATGTACAGAAATAACAGTCACACATTTAATTTTGCTGAAAATGGACCAGGGGAAAAGAAAAACAAACAAATAAGCAAATAAATATGACAAATGTATATATTTTTTGGACAATTTATTCTATAAAAAAGAGAACATTGACGGAGGCGTAAAAACAATTTTTCAATAAAGTATCTATTATTATTATTATTATCATTATTATTATTTAACATTTTACCATTCTCGTTTATGTCTGTTGCACGTTACTATACCTAACTAGACTGGATGGCGGTTTAGTTGCTGGACAGTTCAAGCAAGAAAAACTTGTTTCAAAGTCAATATATACTGCCCCTTTCAAAATAAGAGTAATAATTTATCCGTTAATTTGTTTGATCATTTCGGCAGCCTGTCTAACACCTGGGGTCTGTATTATGAAGCGGGGTTATTGGCTTATCGGGGTAACTTGTCGTATTTAAGGTAGTCTGGGCAAAATGTAATTGAACGAATATGAAGTCCATTTAAACTGTGGTATCTTAAATACGACAAGTTACCCCGATAAGACAGTAACCCCGCTTTGTAGTAAAAGCCACTGAAGTTCTCCACTCACACCGACAGAAAGAGCCAAGAAATAACATCCATTTGAAAGCTGTTGGTAGAACGCTGCTCTGCAGTTAACCTTAAAAGTAAACCTCAGCTGCTTTTCTCTTTTCATTGTCTTGCTGAGCTTCACCCATCAGGGTCTCATACATTTTGCATTTATAGGCTTATATGGAATAAACAGTTGTGAAACACACGTTTCAGTGGACGCACCGCGGTTTCGGTGATGCGGCAGTTACACTGCATACAGAGGCACCCTTGGGCTATTTGAGTTGGAGGGGAAGGGGGCAATATTAAGTTGTCAGTGGGGGTGCTGTTAACAAAATTTTTTTTATTGCTAGGGGGAGATCAGATGCGTGGGCTGAATGCAAAAATACGGGACAAAATGTATCAGTTCAAAATACTGACATGCCAGTACATTTTTCTATGTGGGATGGCGACTCTTGGTTTAAAATTTTACTAAACATGCAACAGGCCCCTGGGCTTCAGCGGGTAAACCCGAGCATTAAAGCACCCCTGACTGCACCCCAACCTAGAGGTTTGATTCCATCTCTGGAAACGATTTGACTGCCAGATTTACAGCCATTCCCACTCAGCTCAGGTTATTGTGATCAGTGCCTGTAGGTATGTGGGAAACATGCTGTTTACTCTTTACACAAAAGGGTGTGTGTGTTGGGCTGGCGTCTGGCTCTCTCATATGATGTAAACCTGAACGTAATCGATTTCAAATCCATTTGTATTGTTCTCTATGATAAACGCTTTCTGGGTAACCGGAGCTAAGGCGTGTTATATAAAAAATGATCTGGATTGAATTCTGCTAAACCATACATGATTGCATCTGTTCTTACAAAAGCTTTTATCAAATTATGTTTGTTTAGACCATCCATAGCTCAACAACCACCTTCCTTTGCTCAAGTTTTGGATCCAAGAGTATGATACTGGATGCCAGAAAGGATATTAGGTGTAAAAGCATGTTTTCTCTGCAAGGATCCCAGAAAAACCTTGAGGGACAGACATGGTGCCAGCACCCCCAGCACTGGAAATCCAGACTGCAGGGCGTGCATGGAGGTGCAGGTAAGCACTATTACTGTGTGTCGACCGGCTGGTATGCACAAGACCCAATAAGACCCAGCAAGCAGGTTAGCTGCTACCTTGTTTATATTATTAAAAAGAATTAACAACCAAGAATTACTCAGCAAACAACTTTGTCTTGACCTTCTGATTTCTGCAGAACTGGGTATGTAGTGATACAATCAAATTTAAGAAGTCTCTGGAAGCGTTTTGTATCTGGCCAATCTGGCACAATCGTTGGGCCATTGGATAGAGCACGAACTCGCATATTTTCATCAAGAGATGAGTACTTTTCAGTTAATTAAAGGAGCCTTTTTTTTATGATGTTTCAGGCTTGTGGATGACGTCTGCGGTGTGCATTAAACCAAACAAAGTTATTTTCAGATGTTAACGATTTCCTCGACACCCGTTTATAATCAAGCCCTAAGCTCTTCGGCACAAAACTGGTTTCCTTAACCCGAAAAAAATGCTCTCCTCTTAGGAATATTTAAAATGTATATATTCATAATATATACCATAATTCTAAGAATTTTAAACTCACAGTTGAAAAAATAAAACATCATATTTTCACCACATATTATATTTAATATGATGATACATATTAGATTGCAGAAAATAGAGTTTGGCCGTAAATCTGTAACAGACATTCAGAGTATCATAACAATGGAAATATACAATATCCTCCTACAGTTATGGCAGAGACTGTGAAGTTGTCAGTATTAAACAGAGGGTTGCACCCCGAAACGCTGTTTTAAAACAAACACGATCTATTAAATTTCCGCTGGATAATTGACTAGGTCTGTTCTCAGCTAGAAACCTTGACATACATACATTAAAAAAGTTAAACACAACAAACATGCCTTCTATATAAGCAGGGGCATTAATTGATATGAAATATGAGCAATGGCAGTTACAAAACTCAGCATTTACATAGGTCTACTTGAACCATGATACCATGAAATCAAAGTGAATAAAAGGTACAAGACAATGGATTTCAAGCAGTAACTGTCAGATGAGTGAAGGCTTATTCCAGTTTAGTGAGTTTAAGCTCAATTTGAGATGGGATTGTCTCAGGTGTCAATATTTATTTAACGTTTTTATGGAGAGACTGCACGATTATAGTGGGGAAAAAACACCGTCAAGAGAAACAGTAAATCAAGGAAACAGTTTCATAATTCAGGGGTGAACATCTGTGCTGTCAATGTAATGAAATGAGTCGTTTCCCTGTTTTTTGTTTATTGTCCCCAGAGCTCCGGACAGTACAGTGTGGTTAGTGAAACTTTGGCTTTAAGCAAAACTTTAATGATTGGATTCCTATTCTGCTCCCTGGAAAGTCATAAATACAGGGAAAGCTCCTGTAATTTAGTTGTCATAAGTAATACTAGTGATGCACCACCAATCAAACTGTAAATGACTTGAGGCATTTTTGGGACAAAAGCCAGCAGCCTCTTTCCCACCAGCGCTGGCCGTCTTTGTCGAAGCTTGACCGATTGCCTTCTCTGGGAGGCTGCTGTCCCTTGCAGGACTGGTGAGCATTTTTTTTTTTTTGGGGGGGGGGGGGGGGGGGTTTTTTCCTGGGGGTCCCCCGAACAAAAGCCCTTCCCCCAAACCCCCCCCCAACAGACCCTCTTTTTTTAGTCTCCCAATCG
>JAODKE010000138.1:4752179-4775017 GCA_026779605.1 Mormyrus hasselquistii
AAGGAAGGAAGGAAGGAAGGAAGGAAGGAAGGAAGGAAGGAAGGAAGGAAGGAAGGAAGGAAGGAAGGAAGGAAGGAAGGAGAGAGAGAGAGAGAGAGAGAGAGAGAGAGTGTGTATGTATGTATGTATGTATGTATGTATCCAAACCCATTTTTAGCTGCTGCTTATCAAGCCGAGTTATTCATAGTACTCTAGAGCAGTGACCTGAGAAGCATAGAAGGCCAACGCTGGCTTTGAATGGACAGCAGTCCATCACAGAGCACATGACAAGAACACAACAATAAACAATATATACAGCGGGTTTTAAAGCAATTTAACTTCAATGCGACTGGCATTTGTTATGGATATTACAAAGGAAAAAGCAATATTGGGCTTGGAGTCATGATACCTTGAAGCTCCATGGCATACAGATGTCCCTCTTGGGCCATTTTCGGAAAGATCTCCTTCTCGATGGATGTCGGCCTCAGCTGCAGGAAGGAAACGGAGCGATCAGCAGGCAGATGGTAGTCAAAGAAAAACGTAAAAGGACTTTGAGGGATGGAGGCACTTATATTGTTTCACAGACAAAACAAAAGTTTCACAGAAGACCGGAATAGCTCAAGGTTGCCTTCCTGGCAGCTATACTGACATCACCATTGAGTGAAGGGAGAGAAGTCACTGACCTGTATCCTATCCAGTATGGAGGGGCTGAAAATGTACATCCCCGCATTGATTTTGTTGGAAACAAAGACCTGAGGCTTCTCCACAAAGCGGTGTATGCAGCCGCTCTCCGCTTCGAACACGACCACTCCGTACTTGGAGGGCTCTTCCACCTTGGTGACCTGGCACACACACACACACACACACACCACACAGTGTCAGTCAGACCTCTTGGCTTTTACAGACCACCTCTGCTTAGCTCTGCCCCACCCTGGCACTCACCACGATAGTCCCCTCCCTTCCGTGATTCTTGTGGAACCTGAGCATTTCCTCGAAAGGGAAGTCACAGATGACATCGCTGTTGAGCACGAAGAAGGGCTCAGAGTCATCAGTGAGCAGATCTCTGGCCAAGGCCAGAGGTCCCGCTGAGAACAGAAAACGCAGACCCCATGAGCCGCTGACACCACCCACAGCCCAGCTCCTAACTCCTCCAGGCACAGAAGTAATGGTACAAACTCCATCAGTACGACAAAACACTACAAGGCCAGATTACACGTGGCTTCCAAGCCAAACATCCAAAACATCTTGACTAGCTGGATAGTACACTAGAGCCATGCAGATAAGGTAAGGGTCCACCAGGAACTAGACCTGCAACCCTTAGGGTAAGAATCTAATCACTGGTGTCCATGAAACAATGAGAAAAGCATTTACCTGTCCCCAAAGGCTCTTTCTCATGTGAGAGGGAGATCTTTATTCCTAGCTGTAAGAGAGAGGAGAATAATGAGGAAGCTGGAGCATCAAGACCCTGTAAATAAGTTTTCCTTAATACCGTAAACCACTCACAAAATACAAGAGATCTTATTCTAAGGCCAAAACCCAAATGCAACTCAAACATCGCATACTCTTTCTTCCTGGACCCTCATCTCTCGCTCCAGTAGGTCTGACATGTAGCTCACAGCCAGGATTACATGGCTGACTCCAGCCTAACCGGACAAAAAAAAATAAAATTAAATTTAAAATCACACAATACTGCCAAATTATAAAAAATACAATGGAGCACAGAAGCAAGATGTACAACAAAACTACTTCCTTAACATAAAAGGTGCGATTCTTAGCCGGTTACACAGTTTTAGTTGACTAATGGTTACAAAAAAAAGTTGTAATCCTACTTGCGATAGGTGAGTTCTTGTGAATCAGTTAAAATTAAGAGAAAGAGGTCAGGTATGACGCAAACAGCGCCCCCCAGCAAGAAGCTCACTGACCTTCACCAGAGCTTCCACCTGGTGCAGCAGGATTGGCTTGTTGCAGAACTCAACCAGCGGCTTGGGCACGCTGAGGGTGAGGGGGCGCAGCCGGGTGCCATAGCCGCCAACGAGGATCAGCGCTTTCATAGTACGTCTTCATGGGGAGATGGGTTCATAATTAGCAGGGAGGCAGTCAATTCAGAAAGCTTGAAAGTTCATAGGATTAAACTGTTACGGCTAAGGAGTTCATTCATAATACAGACGTGACACTACCGCCATAATGTAAAATAAAAAAAAAAAAATCAGTTCCCCAAAATGTTAGATTTTTTTTTTTTAAGAATCACCAAAACAAAATCAAGTTCACAATCGCCCACATCAAACAAGCCGGAGTAAGAGGGATGTATTTTTGCCTCATATACTGTATGACAGCCTTCGAACTGAAGAGAAGATTCCAGGGCTCTCAAGTTTTGAAGACAGGCAAGAGTGACATTCCACAGGATGCCTTTTCATTGATTGTTGTGTTTCATTTTACCCAGAAACAATACTACTATTTTGTGAGTGGCTATTGTGTGGGTTTTATCTGTTTTTTTTTTTTTGATTGGCTGGTAAGTGACAGGCTCTAAGTCTCCAGGCCAGACGCGCTGTTTTTATAGTGATGCACTACTGTGCCGCGGTCTGAGAAATATTAGGCGCTGCGGCATATTAGCTTACAAATTATTTTTCCGCGTGAAAAATACGTGTGGCGGGAGTGCGTGACAAAATACTGAAAAGAGCGACTGTCACACTCAGTGCGTGACACTTGAGAGCCCTGAGATTCATTTAAGTTTTGATTTTATTGTACCCATACAATGCTGAGAATCTACCTGGCAATTAGAGTCAATACAGTGGAGCTAACAAGCTAAACAGGGTTCAGTCTTTAGAAAACTCCACCTAGATCAGACTGTATCAAGTGTAACTATTAACTTAGTTCATAATCGCGATCACAACGTTGCATTACTGTACTGTACATTACAGTAACACGAGAAGCAGCTAAACCACGTATCGCAGCCACGTCGTCCCGAAACTACAACCAAATCAAGGCTTGACAATCAACTACATGCAGTCCATTAATTGGAAAATAATCATTTGGTTACAGATGACCTCCTATGTAGCAATCTAGAGAAACTGAATAGAAGCCACTTAACACTAGAAGCAGCAAGCTTCACCTCCCATGATTTGACACTTACCTGTGCACTTTAGCTAAAGTTGGGCTGTATGATTAACATGCGTTAAAGTAAAAAGGCTCGTTACACAAACGTGGACAGACCAAAAGTAAGCGTGAAAGTCTATCGATTAAACAGACAAAGAACCAAAAATAAAGCAACAGATTTTACATACGACTAATCATAGTTAGGAATGTATTCTGCCTTTCTTTTGAATGACTACGTTTCTGGGAGCACAATTCCTCTCAACAACATGTACACGTCATCCGAGTTCATAGGTTATTCGGTTAAACCAAGTATTAAATGGGGGAGAGTTTCACATAAAAATGAAAAAGCGCCTTAATATTCAACTAAATAAAAACAAAAATATACACTTAAAAATGTCAAGTTAAGTTTCAAATTCAAGTTAAACATTACAGCTAATAAAGTTGCGATCTAGTTCCTAACCACCAATGATTTGTGTAAGTTATGCAGAACTGGACGCTGTGGCGCCACACACAAAAAAACCATCTTGATACACAAAAGTCAGACACATCTATACTTGGCCATCATAACCCATTTGCAAAACATAGCCAATTGCGACAAAACAGCAGAAAAAAAATGGCTTACTCCTGTTTCTGTGCTAAATAACATCCCCTGGCTATGGTACATCCCATATCCTCAACTGACCACGCCCATTCTTTTTCACCAATAAGATATTAACAACGTGGCGAGGACACACAGTCGGAGCGTGCCGTCAAACCATCGCGGAACGAAGTTTAGCCGGTTTGTCAACCTGTATCGTAACGTCAGCAAGCCAATCAAATTGTGAAGTTCATGTCAATATAATTTCCATGTTATTTATGCTGGTAAGAGCAAGATGCTATTGTTTCTTACAATGAGATTAAAAAGATCACTGTGTTAATTTTTACCTTTCATTTTGTGGAAGAAATTAGGTTGTTTCTCGATGAAACGCCGCTCTCGTTACCTACAAAAATGGAAATCCTTTAACTACTTAATTTATGCAGTCTCACACTACTAAGCTTTCATTGGATGAAACGCATCGACAAAACAAGTGATTAAAACGTATGTAAAAATGTATAAACGTCAAGATCTGTAAAATTGATCGTCTTAAACGTATTGCCTTTAATGAATTCTATTGTTCTCGTGACAGTTAAAAATGTAAAGTAAATACCGGTTTCCAATAACTAAGCCATAAGCATATACATTAACCCAAGGAGGAGTCACATTTACGTTAAATTCCAAAAAAAAAAAAAAAATACAAAAAGGTTTCATTTTTTTGTAATTTTCCGTACTACACGTAATGTTTCATTAATTGTTGAATTGTAAAACGTAAGCGAAAATGACACAAAAATCAGACGACTTTTTTAAATAAACATTTTAATGTTCACATTCAAAGGTGTCATATAATAATTCTTCTTAAAAAAATATCCATTCATGCAACAAGAAGAGATACTTAAAATTTTTGGGTAATAGATACACTCTACAAATAATTTCTCACATCTATGTAAAGATTGACATCTAACATCCACCACGGAGCAGGGAGCCATACTGGAGACCAAAACCATTTATTGATATCGAAATCTACTGTTTATTTTCTTCATGTGAGGAACCCTTCTAATCTTAAATACATAATAGGGATTATTTTATTGCAAACTGAATGCTGATTTAAATATATAGGCTTTACGTGAAGGCAACTGCTTTCCTAAAAGAAAAAGGTTAAAATCAAGCATTTTCATGGATCGTTCAACACTTATAGGGTTACTAAGCATCTTAGGACACATTGTAAACCAGTATCTGTTAATGTCCTTAAATATACCTTTGCTCAACCTTTTTAGCTCAAATCGGTCATTGAGCAATTCAAACTGGGGGAGTGCCAAGTGGACTGATGTCTATTTCTCATTTATACCTTCGATGTTATTTCACACTATTGAATTACAGGGGACTTTGTCGAATGCCTATGAACTCTGGAACATTGGAAGATCTTGACGCCTGCAGAGAGGAGCACGGAGACACTGCAGAACACCCAGTGATGCAAGAAATTCATTATTACGCCACTGGACACAGTAACAGGAGTGACCTGAGGAATTGAACAATTCAAGTTGAGAACGACTGGATGACCGTTTGCTAAGACACTGGACAGCAGTATTTTTTCCCACAGGTGCACAAAATTCACTGCAATTAAAACCAAATACAAAGGTTTTTTTTTTTTTATATATATAATACTCCATTTGTCATGATGTCACAAAGAGGCTTTAACCATACACAGGAACTGCTCGACAACACAATGAAACCAGGGCAGTATTTTCTGAGCATTTAAGCTACATCAGGGTACAGAACAAAAATGACATTATGTAGTGGGGGATTTCACTGTCGGGAGGCACACTTCCTTACAATTGTGCTTGCAGGACCAGCATCCAAACCATTGCGCTCACCAGGAACACCTCAGGGCCTGTGACGTGCCATGTGGTACCACCAGGCATAAAAATGACATCCTAACCCAGAGTCTTTTTTTTTTTTTTTTTTTTAAAAAGATGCCATCTCTGACTGTGCTGGGAGGGACGGATGAGCAGAACAAGAGAAAGGTCAAGTATGGTTATATCATGTCACTTTTGTTTTATGTTTTTTTTCTTTTTCCTTTTCTGCTACATGTGCTGACGGAGGAATACAGTAACACAGTCCACAGTATACGAGTGCAATCTCTTTTTCTCTGACCCTCGACCCAAACTCTAAAGGTCAAGAACAACGGGATGAAAGAATCACACTTCTGACAGGTTCTTGATCCGGTTCCCACAGTGCAAGTTAGAAGGTGGCTTTTTCTTTTGGGATCGCAAACCAACCTGAATGGAGGAAAGTCTCCAAGACACACACGCAGACACACGAATGCACGCACCCTTAAAAAAAAACAAAAAACGGAGGTCAGGGCTGCGAAGTAGGCCTGCTGTAAACTGAGGGGCAATGTCAGACAGCTAAGGGATACCGGAAAATCATTAGCTTGGTATGAATCTTGAACAGGATGGAAAAAAAAAGAAAGTGAATTTACTGACTAGAAGCTTATAGGAGGAAAAAAAAAAACTGACCAGCTATATATCAGACGTACATGAAGCTGTGATATTTAAAATGAAATATTTTCTCTCCCCTTCTCATAATACAGATTAAATAACTCTCCAACTCCTGTTACTATATAGCTTCCAAAAACATTTCCACCAGGCCTAATGGCCTAACAGAATTATCCTTCTGAGCAGTATCTGAGGGTCCATCCCCTGAGCACTACCCCTATGTTCTAAATGCATGCATCTCCTCGTAGCAAATTCTCAGTGGAACGAAAGGGCACGACCCTGAATCTGCCCAGAGATGCAGCGTTGTGTCTGGTTTTCGGTGCAATGCTTCAAACGGCCACACGGTGGCGACAAACCCACGAGAACTGCCCAACACTGCTTACTTTCAAGGGGACGGCAGCGGCGTTCAGGCCGACGACTGGATTAAGCAGATCCTACCATACTATGATTGCCATTTCCTCAGATCTCTCCAGTGTGGGGTAACAAGGGCTCTGTCAACCCCAAGCGTTCGTTACCATGGCACTGCGAGAACACAGTAGAATTCTTGTTTCTCTGGTATGATCCTGTTTAGGCCGATCATTGTTTTTCTTTTTTTTTTTTTTTTCTCGTTTTTTTTTTTTTTTTTTTTTTAGGTAGGTGGGATCGCGCTTTGGTGGAGGAAACTAACGAGAGAGGCTTCCCTCGTCCAGCACACCTTAGCTACTGGTTCTCCTCCCGGATACTCTCCAGAATCGTGATCAGATTCTCCAGTCCAAAAACATAACCCTTGTCGGGCCCATCGTGCACGGTCTGGTCGTCACGGAAACCTTTGAAGGTGCTGTGTGCAAAGTCGATCATGCGCACGTCCACACTCGGTGTGGGGATCCCCAAAGACGGGGACGGGGCCGGCTCTGGCGCGGCTGGGCCCAGGGGGTCCATGTCCCTCTCAGGGGCCCCGTCACACGACACCTGCCGGGGCCCCACCTCGGCCTCTTTGCCCTCGTAGATGATGAGCAGTGAGCTGGAGTAGAAGCGGTAGGAGGCCTGTCGCTCAAGCACGGTCTTCAGGCTGCGCAGCTTGCCCAAGATGGGCTCAAACAGGTCCACCCGCAGCTGCAGCCCGCTGTGCATGAACTGGCAGAGTGCCTGACGGAAGCCGTCGATGGATAATCCACGGCCGTAGTACTTATTCCTGCACAGGTAGTGTCCTGTGTCCACCTGGTACACCTTTAAGAAACAGGAAGATGTGGGTCAGTCCACTGTTTATCAGAGTCACAAATGAGAAGAAGCACGTGTACACGTGTACACACACACACACACACACTCTTATGGGGACTCTCCATTCATTTCTATGGGGAAAACTCTAACCTTAACCATCAGTACAAACACAATACAAGGTTTTTGGCATCTTTTGTTTTTTTGATTTCATTCAGTATTTTTTTTTTTTTTTTTAGAAAATTGAGCTTTACAATACGGGGACTTCAAAAATATCCCCACAAACTAAAAAATAACAGATTTCACCACATTGTGAGGACATTGGTCTCCACAATGTAGCAAAAACATACATATACATACATACATACATACATACAAACCAACCAATCGACATGCAGACAGAAAGAAAGAAATCCTGTAAAGCTGTTTCCTTAAACTAGACCGAATGAACTGGCTTTCTGCCTTGCAGTTTGATCCTTCTTTACCCGCTGTAGTCATTTAGGGCGATTAGGGGTTTTGCGGCGGAAATGAGGAGATAAGGGGCTAAATCGCAACGTTTCACCCGATCCGCATATGGAATAGGGCCTTCAGCCCCCCCATGGCGCCTCCACCCACCCCCTGCGGGCACATCCAGTTTGCTGGATTAGGATAAGGGAGAGGCCACTGGGACAGCCTGCATCCCGGACAGAGGCAGAAGCTCGGCAAAGCTCCCAGGAGGAGTGGCAGGCACGTGAAAGCTAATAATACACAGCTCCCTCTGAAAAATCGACCAGGTCAAGGTCACCAGCACCACCATCATTCTACTGTCGCTCACCGCTTCTCTTTGCTCTAAACGTAAATGCAAAAAGCCAATCTAGCCAAGAATGGCCTCTATAACCATTCACCCATTTTCTGCACCTGCTTGTCCTATGCAGGGTCACACAGGTCCAGAGCTTATTGGAGAAGCTACAGGTATGAGGCAGAGAATAACTGACAGTGCACACACCATTCATGCCTATGGACGATAGGGTAAGTCCAATTCACATCATCATATTGTGGAAATTAGCGGGAGAACATTTTAAAATGAACTTGAGGAAGCGTTCCTTTACACAGCACGTAGTTAGAGTATGGAATAGTCTTCCTGCAAGTGTAGCACAAACTAAAACCCTGGGTTCCTTTAAATCAGAGCTAGATAAGATTTTAACAACTCGGAGCTATTAGTTAAGTTCTCCCCAAAGGAGCTTGATGGGTCGAATGGCCTCCTCTCGTTTGTAAATTGCTTATGTTCCTATATATTTGGATAAGGGGGGGGGGGGGGAGACAGGGAGAAAACCCCATAATGACACAAGGAGAACATGCATGTGTAAAGTGAAGGCAAGACAGAGACTTGAACCCTAGTCTGGAGTGGTGTGAGACAACAATGTCAACCACTGCACCACCATGCTACCCCCTACATCTATAATCAGTGTTAAACAACTGGTAAGGGCAAGAGAGAGCCAGCTAGGAGGCACAAAGAAGCATGCTAAAAAAGCCAGTGAATAGTAAGGCTGCTTAGTGATTGAACATGATTGACTGGCATGAGGGAATCCCACTCTTGACTGGGTTAGGACATTCAGGGTGGCCCACCTGCATACCACAGACGCGCACGCCCAGTGTGGCCGACGTGCTCTGCTGGCACTTCCTCATCTGGCGGGCGGCCTTCTCCTCGGTGGCGTCGTCGCCATGCTGCCGCGTGCCCATCTTCAGGTCCAGGATGCAGGGGCAGCTGAAGCGGTGCACCACATTCTCCAGCAGCAGGAACTCTGGGGGGCGGATTGTCAAGGATCTCTGGTGCCCCCAGGTGGACACTCACACAAACTACATCGCTACAAGTCAAACCTTCGTTCTAAAAACAGACCGGCTGACACCCCAAAACCAAACACCAACCAGACACTCACAAGCCAAAACCAAGCATTTATTCAGGAGTAATAATGCATGTCAGCTACATGAGGAGGAGGATGTCATGGCCCACTGATGTCAATCCCAAAACGTGTTCTGAGAAGCCCCTCAACACGCAAATTTTCAAGCTCGCCAGCCTCTCAGCCACCAAAACCTCTTTCTGGGCACCTATCACACAAACTCTCTAATTAGGTCTTTCTCACAAAAAGGTACAAGAGAACCAAGTCAGTACTAATTATTATTATTCATCCGTCTTTACTATGAAAAGCCAAACACCACAGGAATGTCTAGATGTCGCAGGAAGGTCCATCTGTCGCATCTCTTACTTCTGCAGCCACGTGAAGGACGACGTTCACAGGAACGTCGACTCAAAGGTTTCCTGTTGACACCGATGCAATCAGCCGCACCCCACGTTCGATTTCACGGTTCTGTTATCGCGCCTTTTGGATTACAGGGATAAAGGTCTGAGGCAGCCTGATTGCGGAGCTCTCTCCCTTCCTCACTTGAGTAGCGGAAATGTAGCAAATGCCTCCAGGGCAAACCAGAGCGCATTTCGAACCCCCACGCATACACATGAGAGCATGCCTGAGTACAAAAAAAAAAAAATTAAAAAATCGACTGAGTCCCAGCTCACAATGAAAAATAAAATAAAGCTATTAACATACCCAAATGCCACTCACACGGCTCCAAGCTGAACCTTCTGGAAAAGTTCCAGAACATTATATCTGGATGGAAGAATGCATAGCTAGGTAGGCAGGGGGGAACTGAGGGGGGCTACAGAGCTACCAATACCAGTCAAATTTTGGATACACCTACCCACAGAAAGGTTTATTTGTACTATCCTGCACATTGTAGGATAATTATGAAAACATCAAGACTATTTAAATACATACATGTCATTAAACAGCTTTTTTCCAATGCCTGGGTGACCCCACCATTGGACCCCTGAGCAAGGCCCTTAACCCCAAGTGCTCCAGAGACTGGCTGACCCTACTGACTCCCCTACACCAGATTCATGAGGTGGCCTCCTGGGATGCTTTTCCAGCTGCCCCGAAGGACACCCCACACATGCGCCGAGCTTTCCTTCACTCTCTGGTCGAACTCCTCCAAAAGCATTTACTGTGTTTAGTTCAGGTGGCCTGGTCATGCGCTTCGACATTATCGCTCTCCTTTGTGGGAGAGTCGGTGCGTCCAGACTTTTGACTGGAACAGTACCGTGGGTAAACCGGGGGTCATGAGGGGTACGTTGAATGTAAGTGGGCAGGGGGCACAGATGCCAGCTCTGACAGGGATACTGTACAGCTTCCTGTCCTTGGACTCCGAGCGCATGCGGCTCAGTTGCTGCTTGTGGCAGCGCAGGCTCCAGGGGTTGTGGCTGATCTTCTCGGAGCTCAGGTCGGTGTTGCCGTCCAGCATCTGGAAGGGCACATCTGAGTGGATCTTCAGCTCCAGCCGGGGGCTGCGGGAAAAAGGGACATCACATGGGACGGTTCACTCTGGCCAGGAGACATCCCGATCTAAACAGCATCATTCATCTGCAGGTCTAACTAAGGTCACTGGAAAGCTGAGATATCAAGACTAAATAAAACAACACACTACACTCGGGTACGAATGAGCTTTTTGCAGTATGGCATGTATCTGTCGTCCAAGTTATACTGGTGAAAAATTAGCAATTATGTTTGTTAATTCTCCAGAATTGCGAATCCAGTTCAGAACAATGATGATCTGGTTCATCACATCGGTGATCCTGGAGCCCGAGGAGAGGCAGGACACCCTATGGATCTGGGTCTCTGTCTCCGTCACGCACATTTACGGCATGATTCTGGAGCACCTGCATCAGTGTTTCTCAATCCAGTGCACAAGAACCACCAGACAGACCACGTTTTTGCTCCGTCTCAGATCCCAACACACCTGCACCAGGCGTTCAGTGTTCTTGATTGGCTACGAGCTGGGAGAGAGCAAAACCATGGACTGGGGGCTCTCTGAGGAGCGAGTTGACAGACACTGGCCTGCGCTGGTCAGGCCTCGCACCTCTCAGCGCTGTCGCTCTCGTGGGCTGGGCGCTCGTCGCGGTGCTCGCTGTTGGAGCGGTGCAGGCTGCGGCGGGAGTGCTTCCTGCGGGGCTGGTCCCTCTCGGCAGGCTCCTCATGTTCCAGGCCCTCGCTTTCCACATAGGGGTAGGCCACCAGGTTGATGTACCCATCGATGTCGTTCTCAAAACACACCAACACCACGCCTGTGTGGGGGGAGGCAGAGAGGGGCACCAGCTGGTGAAACCGTCCTTCGTCTGGCTCCCCACCATAAACCACTCAGCTAGACCGTTAAATTATGGGGGCGGTGTGCAGCATAACAGGTTAGCAGCATCTTATCAGAAGGTCGCCAGTATGAGTCTGTAAAACGATGTCACCGACGAGCCCCCAAGCAAGGCCTTTAACCCCCAATTGCCCCCCCTAAAAACATACTTTGCTGTGGATAAAAGAGTCAGCTTAATAAATAAGGTCTGACTGCGGTCAACAAGCAAACAGCCTTTCTCAGAATACCAGCTGCTTTCCAAGACAGCTTTGAAGCACTAAGAAAAACAGGGAGGAGGAGGAGGGAAAAATATGTCTAAGGCACAGTCATTGTAAAATATATGCGGGGGGGGGGGGGTGTAAAATCCATTTCCTGTAGGTGATTTATATGAGGATATGGTGGGCCAGTGGAGACCACACCCCAAAACGAGCGGATCTGAGGAACTCCCCACCCAGACTTTCCTCGGTGAAGACGGAAACCCCCACAATGGCGCGATAATTCGAGAACGCCCCCACTTTGGCGAGTGTCGGCCGCTCAGCGGTGCGATCCTGCCAGGCACTGCGGGCAGCGTAACCTAAGCCGACCTCAGGCACGTGCGGAGAGAGCGGGAGACGGGACAGGCGGGGGAGTCGATTGGAAAAACACCCTCGCAGGCCAGGTGTCGGAAAGCATCACACTGCACTGGGCACTGGACAGGGAGCGACAGAAAGCATACGGCTTTGCAAAGACATCGGTGAGGTCTCCTGTGGACTGCAGCTGCACATGACACTCTCAACAGAACCCCCAATGCAACGAGCCTCTCACAATCTACACTGCAGTCATGTGCATAAGTAGCAATTTCCTTTCTATCACAGATGATTTTATGTTCCATGAACACACACACATGCACACACTTGTATTCATATGTTTATGGGGACAATCCATTCATTTCTATGGGAAAAATCCTAATAATTCCTTCGACACCTTTACCTTAAGCAACCAAACAAAATAAACATTTTTTTTTTATTATTATTACAGTCACGGAGTTTCCACTTGAAGGGACTGAAAAAATAGCCCCCACAATGTCAAAATTTTTTTCACGTTCTGGGGAAATTTGGTCTACACCATGTAATATTCACATAACCCACACACACATGCACACACTTCAGGAGAGAGAACTTAGACTGATTAAAATGATAATGAACCTAGAGTGCGGGTCCATATGAGCAATGCTGTGTGTTAGCATTTCAGTATAAACCCTGCTGTTTGGAAACTTTGGGTGATTCTCAATACCAAGAACATAAAGATCGTATTCGTGGTCTTGGCAAGACTGGTCTGGCTAACTTGCCACCCAAGAACAAACTTGGGCCGCAATGGATAATGAGCCTGGTCTCATTTGGTGAGGATGCAACTGATGCATCCTTAATATTTGAGGCGTGACAAATATGACATCTGGGGAGTTGTACTGTCATTCTGTACTTGTACTTCTGTGCTGTTCTTAGTATAGGGACTGGTCTTCGGCAATGGAACAATGAGGTAAAATGGGTACGCAAGAACACAAGTACAGTCAAGTATGCATATTGAGAAACACCTTTTGTAGTAAAAAGGATAGATTTCTAACTCCAGGACACTACATGCTGGATATTGTTACAGGTGGGGGGCATGACCCGTCAGAGGTGGGGGGTGTGGGTGAGCAGGAAAGGTGACAGGGCAGATTTAGTGTAAAAAAAAAAACAATTGGACTAATATAACTAATACAGCAAACCAAAAATCAGGGTTTGTTTCATTAGGCAGCGATGTGGTATAAACATGACGTGACTGAGACCTAGCATCTCAGTCACGTTCACAAGGAAACAGAAAAGCCCTTGTGAATAGGAAATAAATCCTACTCACAATCCAGCTATGTGTGATCACAGTTCACTATAACAGCACTTCTGAAACCAGTCCTTGGGTTCCATCAGATAGTCCATGTTTTTGACAGGGAGTCTGGCAAGGGACTGGGATGGAGCAAAAACGGGGACCGTCTGGGGGTCCGTGGTTGAGAAATACTGCATTATAACACTGACATAAACAGATCTCTACTCAACATATGCCGACAGACAGATTCGTGTCTGATTACCTTTGGCAGAGGAAGTCTAATTCCCGTTAATTACAGTGACATGTCACACAGCTGCCATCACCCGCAAAGACGAAGAGCCCTAAATGTCATCCCTATAGTAGATTGTTTATATACACAGACAAATAACAAGCTTTCTCACTGTAAGACAGGGAGGGAGATCGCCGGACATCCACTCTCTTACATTCCCTCAAAGTCATTTACATTTTAAATTGGAGGACAGACATTCTACTGGGACTCTTCAAGACATACTGTATTGTACAAAAGAGCTATTTTGCTAAAAATAGAACACACTATTTAGTATTAGAACATATGCAAATTAAGAATAACAAGATAGCTAACAAAAATTTCAGCAAGAAGTTACCGACATCTAGTTGGAATGTTAGATGAACCCCGATTCGGTTCCCAAATCTCTCCCCAGCGGCACCCCAGCCGTTCCACCTATTTATTCAATTTTGCCGCCGACTCACTTAATCAGTTTTATTAGCTAAAAATATCAACGAGATATTGATTAGCCATATGAAGTCTGCTAGTGGTCATACATGGGTGTATTAGATAGTTGCTGCAAATACTGATGCGACATTAGGTTCCAGAGGGTTTGAAATAGCTAAGCAAAAAGCCTTTGACAGGCATAACAGCACAGTTTTACACCAACATTAAGGTCATTTTAATATTATCTTTTTTGGCTGCCCGAGATGTCTGCACAGTACGGTAGATGCAGGCATAACCATAAATTGCTCCACCCAGTGGTTTCAAAGCCAGAGCTTTGAACAGCTGTTACCGGAGGAGTGAGGGAGTGACACGAAACACAGAAATTCGTGAGCCACATTGACCTCCTGGGGCGCCGCGCACCGCGCCAACAAGCCGTAGCGAGAGATCTGCTATAATGAGGGCGGGGAGGAGGAAAGGGGCATGCAAATTCCAAAGGACTGGTCACTTCAGGAAAGATACCATTCACCGGGACGTCCCAGAATATCCCAGAGGAGACTGCCCCATGGAAAAATGTCACGAGTGCGGTGGGAGTCCACAATCTCCACAGCTAAGAAATGTAACACTATTAGTGTACCACACACCCCGTAAAGGTTTTCTCCTGAAAATGAAAGTTTCAGTGCTTGTCCGGAGCCCAAAGGCTCGATGCTAGTTCACAACAACAATAATATTTGCATATTTGCACATGAAAGGAATCCAGTTCTGCGGCTGGCCCAGCTGAATGACCAGTATAGTCCCTCGCTGCTATTTTTATCCCTTTATTCACTTTGCACCAAGTTTAGCGCTATGTGGCTAATTCTCAACACCCGTGTTGTCATATGTCAACAATGGCAGGCATCCTTATTTTTACCTTCCCCAGCCGCAGCTCTGGACGGAGCGCCGGTGTTACTGTGTGGAAAAGTACGGAGATGCGGGCATCACACCAAAGGTGTTCCTTAAAAATAGGTGCGGCCGGTTTACAAACACACGCGTGCCATTTTCACCATTCTTTGTGTGCATGGAAAGCACTCGGTGCATGCAGGGGGACAATACAGGTCAAGGTAAAACAGTGATGGGGGGGGGGGGGGTGCTGTCTGGAACCTCTTGATGAAGGACTCTGGGCCTAAAGGTAGCCAGTAGATATAACAGATCTGCATGAGGCTTTCAGGAATCTCATCATCTTGGAGGTGATTCCCCAGCCTGGGGGAGGCCAGACTGTTACTGGCAGCAGGTGTGGTCAAACTCAATGCCCTTGCTGCAATCACCTACACCCCATCACCTACACCCCATCCCCCCCCCCCAAACCCAGCACTGTCATCTGTCACACCCCAGGGTCTGATCTACGGGGTGGCATTTGGCGAAACACAATGATGATGTAATACTATCTGCCCGAGACTTTGTGTACCGACTCCCCCATCACTGCGAAATCCATGCTATTGCAGACTGAATAAGCAATGTGAGACTAGAGTACAAGGCCAGGGGATGTGTGCTGCGGATAGAGGGAGGAGGCTGATAGCATAGGAAAATGGGGCCAGCTGGAGTGCAGGAGGAGAGAAGAGCCTGATCAAACTGGATCAGATGGCCTATTGAAGGTAGTAGACTGAATGTACTGGAAAATAGGGCTAGCTGGTCTGCAAGAGGACAATGAGCAGAATAGGGACTATCGAACGATCGGCGTCACATTTTCCTGCTGTTTCGTTTGCCGTTGGAAACGACGCAGAGCACAGCAGCTCTCCTGTGCCAACCCAAATTGACAGCCTGCTTGGGACGACCCAAGTTGGATGAACAGCCAACAAACGGGGCGCAGAAAAGACAACACTGAGGCCCAGACTATCCAGTGAGGGGGAAAAAAGAAAGACAATAGGCCTTATTTCAGAATGACAAAAGTAACATTGTTATCGCTGTGGTGTATATGAATAGGCCTTAATTCAGAATGACAAAAGTAACATTGTTATCGCAGTGGTGTATATGAATAGGCCTTAATTCAGAATGACAAAAGTAACTTATCGCTGTGGTGTATATGCCTGCCGTTTCTGAGCGTTAATTTAGGCACACTACAACAGAAGGCCCCAACAGACCCGTCAATTAAATACCGTGAGGAACATGCTTGGGGAGCTGAGGATCGGACAGGAAACAGTAACAGCTTGCGGTAAAAGGCACCATCCGTAATAAACACGAGTAGAGAGCGAGATTTCTTTCCCGGTAGAATTTGCTATTGTCTCTACTTCCCCAACATTCAGCTGCAAATGCAATAAGTGAAGTCAGACCCTTTTGAAGATACAGAAGATCAGCGCAAGAAAGGGTAAATCTGGTTTGAGAGATTACAGAGTTTAACATGACAGCTCTCCATTAGGACCTTGACACAAACATGCTGTACTAAACTTGTAGAGAAAGGTAGCATTATGCTAAAGATGTTTAGCATAGGACATTTGCATCACTGTACCATGAACTGAGCATGTGCATGTTCTGGCATCCCCCCCCCCTCCCGCTTACCCTTAAACTCGGGGGAGAACTCCTTCATCTCGGGAGGCAGTGACTCGTAGAAGCGCTGCTCGCGGGCGATGAGAGGCTTGCACACGGTGTGGTCGTCGTAGCGCATCATGCTGGTGTGGCCGCCCACCTGGTGGACAAAGGGCTCCAGCGGGACACCCGTGCCACCGCAGCCGCCCTGGTCCCGCCCCTGGTCCCACCCCTGGCCCTGGCCCGTGCCATGCTTGCCCGCTTCCACGCCGTGTGGGGGGCACATGGCGTTGGACCGCGCACTGCCGGGGGCATGGGCTCGGGCGCGCAGGCTGGGCGAGCGCGAGGCGCAGGGGGGTGGCTGGGAGCGCACGCTGCTGCCGGGTGGGGGAGGAGCCAGCCCGCCGGCCACGCCCACCAGCCAGTCGAGTCCCGCTCGCTGGACACCAGGGCAGGTTTCAGTTGCGGCCTCCTGCAGGAGCAGAGGGGGAAATGCAGATGAGGATGAACATCAGTGACAGACACACACACACACACACACACTACGGTGCACGCCAGCCTGCACCTTGTGTTACCTGGGATATGCTCCAGGCCCTTTCGTGACACTGATAAGAAAAACTGTTCAGAAGATGGCTGGATGGATAAACCAGTGTTTTCCAACCCAGTCCTCGGGGAAAGCCCGGACAGTCCACGTTTTTGCTTCCTCTCAGCTGGTAGGGAGCAAAAACGTGGACTGTCCAGGGTTCCCTGAGGACTGGGTCGGGAAACCCTGGGATAAACTATCCAGACAAGAAGCACAGATACAGCAGAAACGGAAGATCAGAGCTGCCACCAAACACCCATCGGGTCCAGAGGCTCCCTATGAATCGCTATGGCACATTTCCCCTCCTTTAAAAAGGTGCCAAAAATGTACACGGGTTGAGGGAAATTTCCATTCCCAGAGTTTCCCGACCAGCTGAAAAAAGTTGTCGGTCATGGCTATGGGCGGCTGCCCCTGCTCAAGGTGTGAGCCTGATAGCCCGGGGGAGAGACACTCTGCCACCGCCGATGCACCAGGACATAAACAATCGTTCAGCTAAGAGGCTAAAAAGCTCGCCCTGCGGGGGGTCCTATCGCTGGTGGCGTCCCTTCTATTTTTAGCATCGTAGCGATGAGCAAAAGCGGGGACCTAAAGAGTTCTCTCAACTTCACACAGGTGCAGTATAGTTTGCCACCAAGTCTGCTGGGGCTGTACCCCCTCACCCATCACCTGCAGCTCCGTCCACCTGGAAAGCAGACATTAAAAAAACATCGTACCGGGAAGAAGCGTGCTCCAACAAGTGGCAGTGCAAACAGAGAGTGCAACTGCCATTTCTCACATTCCTGAGCAATTTTTTCGATGCCTTCCAAACACAAACATACATGAAAACAGCAGTTAAATATAACCGCATTGGGAGGGATTAAATGAGGTTACTTGTGTTGTCATGTGGTAGGCAGTGAAAGGCAGAGCAGAAATTCTTTACGGTCACTGGAATCTGAGCTGTAAACCACATTGAAATGGAAGACAATCACCCCAGGATTGTTCCCCCCAGGTATCCAGCCCTGGATGCCCTGAAGACTGCAGAGGGTGGGCAGAGGGTGAAATAAAAGCCCAAAATTGGGTAGGTCATGGCCATGGCATGGTTCACCTGAATTTTCTGTGGAAACAAGGAACACAATCAGCTTAAAAAAAAGCACATTATAGCTATTCCCTCCCTAGAATGAAAGTTTCCACAAAAAACCATGTTAGTCACCAAGGTTACAATAATTTTGAGAAGAGTGCAGTCTCTAGGCAAACGTAAAAGCAAACAAACTCACATCAGAGCCCCCGTCCATTCTGACAGTGAGTGGGCCTGCAGACAGATTCACCCCGACCTTAAGCAGCCATATAATGTCGCCTGTATGTTTTTATACAGTCAGCGCTAATGAATTAAAAGGCCTCACAGAACCTCTCGGGACGGCGGAGTTCTGAAGAGCGTAAGAATAAACAAACCGCTTCAAATCTCGCTAAGTCCCAGACAGGTCACATGAGCAAAAACAGAGCCAGGGAAAACCACAGATGCTGCCAGCTACGGTGACATCACCCCAACCATTTTATACCAGCCCGTTTGTAACGCGGAGACAGCACGCGGCTGGAAAGCGTCATATCAGCCCCGGGGAAACAGGAGCTGTGCAGGAGAGTATGCCAGATTAGCACCGAAAGATCGGAAACTCACTTCAAGGGCCTCAGGCATCTGGTATATTTATACTTACAACTTATTCCCACACACGCATGCACAATTTTTTTGTACGTCAACACTTTCTTGAGATCAGCTATGCCGTTACATAGACCCGTACGCGACAGACTTCTGGCAGCAAGCCAAGGTCTCGATCTAGAGCTTCCTCTTTAGCTCTTTATTCCGTCATCAAAGAAGCTCTCGACCAATGCCTGAATGACGCTTGTCTTAACGCTCATCCTTTCAAGCCCCAACCCCCATTACACAAATACACCAACTTCTCAGTAACACTCAACTGAATAGGCTACTAAATTGATCGGGAAAGTGGGGGATGGCTGCACATGTTTATCACAAATAGCTACAGGGAGATTTTGTCAAGCAGACAAACCACTAAACAGGATTACCATCCAGAGTCATTCCACTTCCACATATGGTAAGAGAAGACAAGAGCAGGTCTGGGTGGGTCATGTATCATCAGCATTGGAAATTGCTTGCTCACATCACGAGAGAATGGGTCCTGTGAGCAGGCCTGAGTATGTTACCATGTGCTTCAGCCAACCAGGTGACCTACATTCATGCTACCACACTGTGTCAGCCACTTGGCTATAAAATTAACACCTTGCTGAAGGTGGTGGTTGGGGTGGGGAGTGTGTCACGGGTAGGGCTGGGCACTTTTTGGGCACAATTTGTTAGTTACTGGGTGGTTATTGGGGGCTCGATAGCAATAACAGGAAAAAGCCTTTTATATATATTTTGCCCGGGCTCCCAAGTTTCATCAAAAGTTTGGAGTGAGATTACATCTGTTAGAGGCGCAGCGTGTGTCTCACGGTCAGCGTGCGACTTCAGAGCCCTGCCTAATGCATTCATTGGATCTTGCTCTTCCACTTCCACCTTGTCTGCATCCATGTAATGTGCTTGCAGGGGGAGCACATGCAACAAATGCTGTTTTCTGATTGGCTAGCAGGTGGTTATTAACTCGACTGGGACAGCTATGAACTTGGTGGAAATCTCCACTCCGTGTGCCTGCGCATCGTCCATTAATTGTATATAACGGGACACCTTAGAGGGCGCCATCCCTCACTTCTGTGAGCGCAGGAACTGGTTGAAATGCACGTATGATGCATCCCATGGTCAATGTGAGACTTGAGAGCCGTGATTTTACTTATACGATAATGTTTATAACTCATAAATTAATCTGGCCAGTAGACTGAGCTTTCATTTTCCACAGAATAAAAATGATGTAGCATTATCCCGTTAATAAGCGCTGGCACATTTCACCACCAACACCAGAGACGCAGGCAAAAGGTATTCGCTCTTACTGATGAACAAAAATAAAACCATCTTTTTCCTGTTCTTCCACAAAACTTCCATGTTAGCACTGGTGCTTGTGGTCAGCAAGTTTATCACCATAAGAACCTCCACAGTAGTGCCTCCGGGGAACTGAATCAGACCAAGGACCAATGATCTCGCTCACACGCTCATGCATACATATATACCTAGTTATAAAATTTAAATGCACCGTCTCCAAAAATGGTTGCAAAAATGCAACTAAATGGTCACTGTCCAGAACCCCATGGAGCCACACTTTTGATTTTAGGCATTTTTTACACTGCTTGACAAACAAAAAAACAACATAATTTGCGAGCCAAGTCTCAGGCCAGACGTTTTTTCCTCCGGCCTATATGACGTGTTTGTGCAATGTTATATTAGACAGCCAATCACCAGCTACATTTAGATCTTTACAAAAGTATGCTGCATGCTTAATAGCTCACAGACCCTGAGATTTACCGTTTTGATATCAGAATTTGGCACCGAAGGAAAATTAATTTAAGCATGCCAAAAAGCAAGCCAAGAGCACCATCTAGTGAGGTTAAAAAAATACAGCAAATGGTTCATGAAGTTTCATTTGCCCATGCACATGAACTTTGGTAGGTCACTGCAAATTACAGCAAGCTTTGAAGCCAAGAGGCCATCACGTTGACTACTTCAACTCAGTCAGTAACAATAGAGCCTGTAACCTGCCACGTTGACTATGAAACACTTGTTCTGTGAAAACACTTGCTCACACAAGCTGATGGTGGGGGTATTGTTCTCCTTTCCCAGAGGGCCAGCTCTGGAGAAGTGGTCAGAGAAACAAGCACATAGCCGAGCTCTAAATCCTTACAGCCCCAACATGTGCTTCACTAACCTCTCACAGCATAGCACATTGCATGCATAGTCCCTAAGGAGGACATGACCTTCTTGCTCCAGTGTACTGGAAGCACACTCCCCTGAGAAGCAAACACCATTTGAGAATGAGCGGCTGCATGTCAGTCCTGCTGTAACTCCTTTTGTGGTAAGAGGAAGTGCCTTAGATGAGAAACCATATTATTGCAAGGGAGAAGACCTAAGCTTTGAAGATCAGGAAACTGGGGGGGTCAAACTGTTGATTACGATCAAAAACTACATTGGCACTTTCACGACTGTTGCGTCAGTGACTGCAGTAATAATGCCAGTGGATACCGAGTATATGAAATCATTGCACTTTGCGCAGAGTCCATTTTGAGCCCGTGGCATGAGCCCAAGGGTGACGCTAAGCAGAAGCAGCCACAGCTTGCGGGGCAGAGCATAGAGCCAAGTGAAGAGCCTGGACATGCCATGACTCTCAGACATGCCGAGCAGACCGGCAGCCCTGACGAAGGACCAGCCCATGCCTGACGTCTAGGTCCGCCAGTTTCAAGTATCATATTCCTGCTGTTTGTCTTTTTTTGGGACCAAAGGATAAAGTCAAGTGGAGAAGCTCCCTCTACCAATGCCCCCCCCAGTCCTGATCCCATGTTGTGCTGGATGATGACACTCTTCTGGACATCTCCATCATGGCTGATAGACAGACACATCTGCACCTACATCATCTCTTCTCCCTTACGCTCAGTGATCAAGACTGTGGGTCAATTCATGGCCACATGCTGCTAAAAGCAGTCACAAAAACATCTTCTGTACAACAAAAAAAATTATAAACGTAAGCAAACATGTAGGTGGGACCCAACACAACAGCTCTAATTTTTACACCCAGAAACAGCAGCAGGAGTTGACCGAACTTCTTTGTGACAGAGCACCAGTAACAAACACCTCAGTGAGGAAAAACAAGTTTCTCATAAGGGTCGAGCCAATCCATGGGTACAATCCAAAACCTGGACCAGGACCCAAGTCCAAACTTTCAATAACTGAAGCCACTCCTCCCTACTTCCCCAAGATGACCCAACACAAGCTGCACACTAACTCCACTGTTTCCACACCTTCTGGGGTGAAAGCAAAAGTAAACAATACTGAAGAGAGATTCAAGAGAAAGCTGCAAGAGGAAAAGCATCCCTGTTCTCATTCCATCAGGCACTCGGAGAATACGGAGGATTTTCCTCGGGTTGCTACTCGGACAGACCCGCGACCTAAACAGGCACAAAAGGCCTCCCCCAACTTTGTGTGCACATGCTGAGTCTGCGTGTTATCTTTTGGTTTCCTCCCACAGACCAAAGACACTTTGTTCCCTGGACCATAAATACCTCCTGTTCAGGGTGTGCCTCACCAGGCAGCTTACATGTCTTGCGAGAGCCACAACCGCAAACTGTATGAGCAGTTATCAAAAAAAACAAGTATGACAAAGCAGAATAAACCACCAGGGTCCATGCCAGAAAGGAAATGATTATTTACCACGCTAAAATCAAATTAAATTACCTGCTGCACAGCCTTTGATAAATTACGAACATAGTACTATGCTATTACTGTGCAGAACCATGCCAAGATAATCATTTAGGTTCCAAAAAGCTAGGTGTCAAACCTTCCCCCAGGGATCTGCGCCTGGCACAGAACACCTCGCTACAGGGCAGTGGACACTAACCACTGCGGTCACTCTTGGCCTGTTCCTTGGAACTTTAACAATTTCATTTAATAAAAAAAAAAAAAAAAAAAAAAAAAAAAAAAAAAAACAAAAGCCCGAACCAATAAAAAACCCCCCGCTAAAAAATCACCCCAAAAAAACCAAAAAAAAAACTGCCCACAAA
>JAODKE010000138.1:4802175-4824796 GCA_026779605.1 Mormyrus hasselquistii
GGGGGGGTGGGGGGGGGCACACGGAGCTAGGTTGGGTTCAGAACCCAAAAGGGGGCGTGTGGTGAGGTGGCCTCACGGTGGAGGACGACTGACCTACCGATGGAACTGACCATCTGTGCAGAAGACAGCAGGAAGAGGAAGCCCCTATCCACCAAGGGGTTGACGAGCACCTGAGGAGTGAAAGCCAACTTTAGGGGCCACAGTTCATATAGAGAGGTCAACCTTACTAGCCAATGATCATGTTTTGAATCTGTAAGTGAAGGGGGAACTCTGCGGGGCCTATCAGCTTTCAGTGCCCAGAAGCCCCACCCCTGTGTACACCTCTGCACACAGCTGTTTAATTCCTATTAGCAGAGTTCTTGTTCGAGAGTGGACGAATCACCATTCTCTCCCTTTCAAGCTTCTGGAGGAGACCTGACAAGCCCGATCCAGGTTTGCCTCTATCCACCACTTCGAACAGGCTGCAGTACATCCCGCTCTTCAACACTGAAACACGGGAGATGTCGGGCGGAGATTACCCAGCTGGCTTTATTCACAAAGCAACCACAAAGACCCCCCCAAGGTGGTTCACGGCATCACCCTCACCTTCTCGCACCCCAGAGTAAGTGTCCAGTGAGAACAGAACCGCCGGAATCTTCCGCTTGACCTGGTCGAGGTCCATCACCGTGCCGATCTCGAGCTTATCCGGACTGTTCCAGCAACACCAGACACAGGGAAATACTTCAGCATGGGCGAGCAAGAGATTTATAACTTCTCATCAGACACACGCACTTCATGGACCAGAACCTTACTAAACAAAGCTTTTGTAGATGTATCTTGGCCTGCAACTTTGAAATTACGACACATTCCCATATTCTACCGGAGATCAAGAAAAGTCGTCAGTATGGGAGGGACACAGTAAAAAAACAGCCAAAACGTCTACTACTGGAGCACCAGGAGTGTTTCTCAACAGCAAGAATGCAAGGATCGTATTTGTGATCTTGGCAAAACCCAAGAACTTCCCTCCCAAGAACCAACTTGGGCTGCAATGAATCATGGGATCAGCCTCGTTTGGCAGGAATGCAACCAAAACATCCTTATTGTATGAGGCAGGTCAAGAACCGGGGATTCGGGGATTTTTACCGTCCTCGGTACTGGACTTGGGAATGGAAGAAACGGGTATGGAAGAACACAAGCACGGTCAAGTACGCATGTTGAAAAACACCCTGAGTCTGGGATGATGCGTATCGGTGGGAGGGACTTACAGCTTAAATGGGAGGAAGGGGCACATGTGGGACTGGAGGCAGACGTGGTGGACGGTTTTGCCGCCGTTTAGTAGCTGACCGCTCCACACAGTGTAGCTGCACTTGCCTGCCACACACAGCAATAAATTCATGGGCACATTGTAGCAGAATACAGTAAAAGCCCAGAAAAACAAAAAAAGAGACATTAAATCTGTACCTTTCGGTCCGTCTGACGCGCCACTGATTGACCTGAGGAGCAAAGACAGACCGTTAGACACACTGGGGTGCTGGGTAAAATCCGAGGCTTTTTAAAACAAACAAACAAACAAACAAAGGAGACACCTGATGGGGACCGCAGGTTTAGGGGGAGGCGTGCCCTCTTTGCCCTTGTAGAGGAAGGACACCACGGCGTACGGACACACATGCCTGGGGCGCGACTTGATTTCGTCAAAGGAGTACTCATAGAAGTATTGCTGTTGGGAAAGGACAGGGAGATGGGGGAGTGATTTCAGCATGAGCAGCTTCTACAGGAGCTGTACGAGGATAAAAGGTGGCCAGACGTACCGCCCCGCTACGTACCTGCGTCAGCTCAAACGCCCGGTACGACCGCAGGGAGGTGACCTTGGCGGCGTTCTTAGAAACATGACAGTCAAACTTGGGGGTGGGGTCCAAAACATTCTTCGATATATTCTCATATATGCTCTTCACCTTTCCCTAGAGGAAAAAACAAAACGTACTTTAAGAAATCACTTGTTTTCCTTAAACGTTTCTAAAAGACACAGACTCAAACCCATCTCAGTTACGGCTATAAAAGTGAACAACAAACATGCACGGTGACACTGATAGGTACCTTCATAACTTTAAAAATAATAATCTCTCCAGAGGCACCGGGGTCGAAAGGGTTCATCTGCAACAAGTCTGAGTACTTGGAGAGATAAACTCCTACAAAGACAGGGACAGAGGTGCACAACACAGCAGGGTTAGGGTTACAGCCAGGACAGGTTCTGCCACAGACGCGGGCGGAATGACAGCAGCAGTGGCAGTTATCATGGTAAAAAGACGCTTTAGAGACAACAAATCACCAGGGTGTATTTATTCTGGGTGGGGGAGGGGGAAAGGTCCCAAAGGTGAACTCAGGCAACAACAAAAACAAAAAAACAAGCAAGAATAACAGTAAGTTAATGCAAACATATGTGCAAATGAACATCAGCTATGCTGTGTATTAACTTTGAACATGACTGAACTATAATGAAACGATAGTAAGTCAGTCTGAGGTCTTCAGCTACCAGATCCAATATAGCCAATATTTCAGCCTAGGAATACAGAATACATTTTTTTTTTTTTAAATATCCAGGACCAAACACTAGCATTAGCATAAACATCCCATAGATGCCTATTGAACGAGCTCCCCGAGATGGACCAACAATGGGCATGGAAGGGGGAAAAGAGAAAAAAAAAAGTGATGCAAAGACATTGAGCAGGACTAACCCCGCAGTACAGGCCTTACACCGCTCTCCCACAGGCAGAAGAACAAGGACCGTCTTATTCATCGCCACGGCAGTCACCTTCCGCTAGCTAGTCAGCTATAATCTAGTCATAACACGATATGTTTAAAACAGGTTTGTAATGAATTATCAGAAACTTTTCACGCCTCGCATGGGGCCCTGCCTACATACGCTTCAGCGCAACCCTAAACCAGAAACGCTGCAATAAACATATCCAAAGCAGAAATGATGGGGAGCTATGCACTGTTTTCACAAACCCGCCAGATGCTGACTAATAGTGAGGCAAGCGATTGCTCACTCACAAACTGGATTTCTTTCAAGTGGAGGTGAAGACGCAGGCCGGCACACTACACCCCCCCCCCCCCCCAGCTGGGGTAGAGAAGCACAGTGCTACGTGCTTAAAGCATTAGCATTACCCATAGCGGGGTTCCCCAGGATGCTGATCCTGCTGTGTCCCACCGTCAGGCCCTTCTCACAGATGGAGTGCAGCTGAAAGCGGAGGAGAGAACATGGGTTGGAAAGCAGATTTAACACCTTACAACTCATCCTGCTCTGGTATAAACCCGAGCGCACAACAGCGCTTCACACTTCCGCCGGGCTCAGATACATATTAGGTAAATGTAACGGTGCTACAGAGCCCAAAGGTTGGGCGTGAGGCAGGACGGTGTTTTTCCATACGGATGGAAACAAAGCAAGCAACACATCTGAGGACCAATTCACCTGAACGGCATGGTTTGGAAATACAGGAGGAAACCCACACAAAACTGTAATTCATTACACCACATATACATACATGCATGTATACATATGCATACATATACGTGTATAATTTAATGACATAATATTATATATATATATATGGGCGCGTATGCGAGTATATTACACATCCGCCGATATCACCAGATATGCTATATAGGCTGCCCAGTGTGCTAACTGGGGCTTGGAAAAGAGAACAAAAGCAGGTCAACAGAAAGTCAAGATCAACTTAAAGACAAAATCCCAGGTCTGAGGCAGGCGTGATGCAAACTATCTGGTTATTTGAAAAGGTGGGAAGCATTGCATAGTAAATTAGTGGAGTCAAAATTCAAGAGGTTATCTGAAGTGCACTGTGACCTTTGGAAAGTACTGGAATGGTTGGCGACGTTACTGGTGCACGAGTTTAAGCAAAGAAAATCTTACCAAGTTGTGGACTATGTGCAAAACGAATCTTGACCAATCAATGTAAAACATATGCCTGTGTCACGTGTCACTAAAAATGCATATAATCTGTAACCACTTATAACAGGGTTAAGCCACTGTATGAGAAATCTTAGCATGCATGCAAAGTGAATAAAACTAATCTAGCATTTAGAGAATTTCCTCCTGCCGGTTTAATAATTGTTTATTCTAAGCTATTGAGATCCAGTTTTTCCACCACCAGGATCCAACCACAGGTGTGAGTCTAGCAACAACAAAAACACCTTTATCGTTCTGTGTCTGAGAGAAGGAAGGTTACTCCCTAAAATCATTAGAAAAATTCAAAATGACAGCCGTGGGAAAATCTTATCGGCTTAAAGATGCCAGATGTAACAGTTCTTGTGTTATAAATATGATTATACGCTTGGAGGGATTACTTGTGTGGGTGGCTGGCTGGTTCATTCTCTGGTCAACTGAAGGACCTTGGTGGGTTAGCGAAATTGAATACCCAAACTTAAGGAATGGGTTCAAAAGGAGCATTATCTGTACTTTATCAAAGCCAGTTTCTTTAAAGAGCACACAATAAATCTAGAAAGAATGACACTTCTACTACCACCAAGACCCGAACCATACCCCAAGTATGCAAGCCATACCAGAGCCATAACTGCGCAGACATGGCCTCGCTTACTAGCAGAACTGAAAGCATGACTAAACCAAGCTGGGCGCATCACCAACATCTGACTGATCGAAATGCACCCAGTGCTCTGCGCTTGGATTATCTGAAGGGAAATGGCATGTATTCTATATAATCATCATTAGTAGTATTGCACATCGCGATATACCGATGAATTCCTGATAACTCGGAACCTGAACGGAATAGATTCGTAATGCAAATTTACACACATGAATGCTAATTCCGCTAGCGCTTGATACCAACATAACACATTGATTCTCTCAAACGTGCCAGCGGGAATTAACACGTGGAAAATCATGATGTGCACCGTGTGAAGAGTAAACAAACAACTCTTCGATTTAACGTCATTGTGGTTCTCCAAATCCAGCAACGCCATTACTGAGCTGACCCTTCTGAGGTGGAAAACCAAGGCAAGCTGGAACCAAGCTGGAACTAGTCCCTCTTCGCATTATGGCGCGGTTCCTGTATGCCAGTGGAAAAGCACCAATAGAGCATGTAAATACTTATACCCAGAAACAGGAACTCCCTATAAGAGAGAAATTAAATTTAAGAGCTTCGCTAAAAGCCCTGAGATACTGCTCTTACATGTGTATCCTTATTATAAAGTGAATAGCCAATGTATTTAGTATTTTGGTAGGTGTCCAGAAAAATAAAAACATACTCTGTTAAAACATAGGTAATGGCATCCTTGAACTCTCTAATGTTCTGATTAGAAGAGGCTGCAGAATCAATCAAAAAGTAATAGAAATAAATCTATCAGAAAATGGAATGTACAGACAGAACTGCTCGGTAATCAAAACCATGAAGGGAAAGAGGTTAAGGACAAAATCATGGATGAAACAAGCAGCAAGTTTATGATAGGACAGATCTCCTCTCAATGGTGTGCATTCAGATTGGCTGTCTAAAGTGTCGGTGCACCCTTGGCAGGGATGAGGGGCAAAGGACTTCAACTTGCCGGATTTGTATTATTTTTGCATGACACAGCTTCTCACCAGCTCCCAGGACACACCCGTGTGTCACTCTGATGGGTCGACCCACCTTGGCTAGATCCGGCAGAAGGTAACAATAAGATTCTGACAGCTCCTTGTCCGTTCGCCCATCCTGCTTGAGCTCTCTTCTCTTCTCAATGAACTGCAGATTGAGAAGAAAACATATTGCCACCCACAAACCTCAACATCACAACACATAAATCACGAGAGGCTCGCAAGCTGTAACTTATTTACAGAAGTGAAACAAACAACCCAGGAAGGGAGAAGGAAAGGGATACGCCACAAATATAGGGGTCCCAAAAAAAAAAAAGATTTTATGAAAATTTTCTTACGTCCTTCTCCAGCAACTCGCTGTGAACGAGCCGGGCCTTGGTGTAGGAGAAGGTCCCAGCCGAGGTGGTGTCCCGGTAACAGGAGGAGAGAATCTTCACAAGGTCTTCAAACTCACGAGACCCGGTGGCAATGTGCTGAAACAGGGCTGCAGGATAGGAGAATGGGGTCAGTCTGCAGCACTGACACCATGCAGGAAAACAAAGCAGCACAAGGGGAGAGGGGGGGTCCAGCAAAGTCAATCACACCATAACCGTCTAAACCAGGGGGGGGCCTCTCTTATCCAAGAAGAGCTGTTGAGTAAGCAGGTTTTTGCTGTAACTCTAATTGTATTACTAATTAGAGGGCTGATTGGCCGAAGAGTCCTGACACCTGAGTTTGAACAGCAGACCTACAGGTTATCCCAAAAACCTGCATACACACCGGCTCTTCGTGAATAAGGTTTCCCTGATCTAAACATTTGTCTGCTTCATAGTTTTAATCCTACCCGTTACGATAAGGAGCTCCGTCACTGAGCGCTTTTATAAAGCCAAGCACTAACAGGCCATTAGTGCAGACGATCAATCTAACACATACTTATGGATTTTTAAGGAGACGTGGGCAGACGGCTACATGCAAAACAGTAAATAGACCAAATGCCTCCCTAAAACGCCAACAAAAAAGGCAGATTTGACTTATGGTGAAATCTTTCCTTGTGTTTTGTGGAAGTTCCGAAAATGTAAACAATGTGAAGTCAGGGAATACTGCTACTACTGCAGTCTTGCGCAAAAAAAGTTAACGTGGCAAACATGTTAAAAGTAAGTATTTGCGCAAGTGCATTGTCTGGCATTCCAACATCAGCGCTAAAGTGAAAATAATCCATCGAAAAGCACCTGAAACCTAATTGTTCTGCCTCGGGGGCAAACTTCGATGCTTTTAAAGATTAGTCACTAGACATCGCCTAAAAAATAAGTCTCTGAGCAAACATCTTCGTAAAAAATTAAATTCACCGACAAAAGTCCCTCCCTCTTCCTCAAACAGACAAAAAAAATACCGAAGGTAAACTGCATCCATGACAGGTCCTGCAGTGTCCAAAATCTTATCTTGTCCAGACAACAGGCTGAGGCATCAAAAGGACACAATGTCGATTACAGTAAACCCATGAGCCTGACAGTCAAACAAGGTACAAGGACAAAAAGCTCTCCTGTTTCTCAATGGTGCAAGCGGTTCATTAAAGAACTAAAATCAAAAGTCACACAGTTCCAAACAACTCATCCAACATGCCATAGAAAGCCAACTGCTGCTTAAAGGAAATTCATTGGATTTATAAATTCGAGGAACCACAGCAAAGACACCAAATTCTCCCCAGTAACTGACAACAGCTGTCAGGCCTTCCCAACAATGGCGCCTTTATGCTTATATCTCGGAGAAGACGGCACACTGCTATGCTGATCTCTGCTATAAACTAGCTAATTTAAGCGATTTACATTGCCAAAAAATCCCCAGGTGTTCCAATCACATCATCAGTCATTTCATTTTGAAAGTCATTAAATCCACAGGGAATAAAAACATGTGTGACAAACTAGCAGTCTGGGAACTATATCATTATGGTGGATAACTTTTTCTAACTATTGATTTCATTGTTTTATTCAAGAGCTGCACCACCACACCATAATGACTAAAATGATCGGCCGTAGGGTGCTTTTCAAGGCACACTCCACACTCATTACCAGACAGGTACCATAGGAAAGCACGGTAGGACAGTATGTGACACGCCTACTCACCATACATCATCTCATTCTCAAGCATGAGGAAACACTGTTGAAATAGTACCAATAACAAGACATTTGCATTCAACATATCAGGCTCAGTCCATTCAGGGCAAGAAAGAACTGCCAAACCCAGTCACGTAATGCAATCACTCCCTTGTGTGCCTTGCCTACCAACTTCTCCCGCCAGAAATCAGGATGCTATCGCCATAGCAACACATACCGTTCCAGGGCAACAAGTTACACCGGACACTCTTGTACGCAGCTCAACATCACCTGCACAGAGTGTGTCAAAGTACGAAAAAACACTGGCGAATTTAAAGTCAGCATCTAAACAGCAGACCACTTAAATTGTTTTTGCTTGGGAAATGGTGATAGACTTTCATAAACATGGCCCTGTAAGTATTTTGACAGTTAATCACAACATAAGCATTTACAACCATTGCCTGAAGGACCACAACATCAAAAACAGCATTTTAAAGTTTGCTACTAAAGCAAAGCATGTTCAGTCTGAAGACAATGCGATCAGCTTTAAAATCAATCATCAAGTGCTTAATTACCGGTTGTCATGAAGTACATCAGAGTTAAAATATGTTATCGAGGATGATGGACCGTCTGGTCTGCACGTCAGAAAGCCAGGTGCTCCAGCACGTCTGAACACCACAAATCGGGACATAAGCACACATTTCTGAAAACCCTTCTTCCAAAGACAGGGACTTCCTTTAAAAGAAAACGACCATCTGTGCTTTCATCTATGCAGATAGAGAAAAAGGCCTGTCTTCTGTCACTTTAAAAATAAAGGCATCTACGGGGAAACTACAGGGGTAATTAAGGGGGCTCTGGGTACTACTTAATGTGCTTATAAAAGAGAGCACGCAACATTCAAGAGGGAGTCAGAGCACAGACTTAGTAACTGGCCACATTTACTGAAATATTCGCTGCATTTCTGATAAATGAGTGAAATCAAGAGAGCAAAGTTATTTCCAAAGCTCGCTCCACTTCCCAGGACAGGCAAATGGTGACCAAACGCTGCAAAGGAACGGAAAGTATTGCTGGGTACTCAGAGATGGGTGTGGCCATCCATCCAGGATTTGAAATCTCATGACAAGGCAGCATACGGTGTATATAAGTTAAGGGGAAACCATCAGTGCACAAGAGCTGGAGAAGGTGGCCAGGTGTGAGGGAGAAAGGGAGGGCCGTAAGAGGTAGGAGGAGGCACCTCATGGACCACCGATAAGGTAGAGCCGGTGCCGGGATAAAAAGGTACCATCATCCTCACGTGGGGGTCTCCTCGGATCCGGCGCATCTCTCCAGCTACATAACTTACCTCTGACGTTAAAGCTAACCACTCAGGCACATCACCCCGGTGAGGCTCTAATAAAGCACCTAGTGAGGCTGCAGATGCTCCATTTTCATCCAGGCACCGCGGCTTCCCGCAAACATGCATCGGCCGAGCAATGAGAGCAGGAGAGCCCCCTTTCGGGGACACAGGCAGGCTATTAAACGAGAATGGCCGACCTTTCCTTTCTTTATTCTTCCGCGGGATTTGGAAGTGAAGTCGCGGAGCCTCGTCCGCCGGTCTCTGCTGTGCCGCTGGGGACGCGGTGTTCCTCCGCCGGCCGGTGGACTCCAGCTCCGGCGCCAGCGCTTCGCTCGCGGCTTGTTCGCCATCTTGGCTGGACGAAACCGCGACTGGCAACAAATGCCTCGGCACATCACAACTTTCGGCAGAGGCGTCCGCCCCGGCGGGCGCTTCGCCGCTTTTGCCCTCTGCTTTTTCCATTATCAACGTTCAGTGGCGGTTCTTTGGACGACGGACGAGCCGCTCGCCGAATCCGCGCTTTTTAATTTTTCTCCGCGGCCGCTGTTTATGGCTAGCCGCTGCTTTCCCGACCGTCTTCTCTCAGCCTGCCTCCGCCATTCTGCTTCTCTGACGTATTCCAGCTTCCTCCCCCTCCGACTCACACAGCCGTCCGACGGAAAGACGTTGTATTTATAATCTCCCTCTTGTGCAGCGCGGTGCCGCTGCGCCTCCCGCAGGCTGTTCGCGGTACCGCTTCAGTAGCCGTCCGCCTCCGCCTTAAACGTCGCAGCTAAGGGTTTTTAATTCTAATATTAAAATATTCCTGTAATCTCGATGCAAGAGTCATTTTAATCCAGTACTATTCAGAACATTTTAGAAATGTCAGAAATCATTATGTAATGATATGTGGAGGAGCAGTAGGCTACACTGGTAGGACTACTTTTCGATTGACTAAAATGGACAAAACTAAGAAGTGTGTAACTGTCTGCAAACGAGGGACTTGATACAATGCTTCTATAAACTAGGCATTGATAATGTAGAGCCTATTAATTTAGTTTTGCATTGCATTATAATTTTCAGTCTAGGCGCTAAATATTTATGAGGATTACACCCACTTAAACAAGTATTCTGTGGTATTTCAGGAAATTTAATTACTGCCAGGAATCTCTTTTCCTTAATGCCAGTAAACATGCACTCTTTGCAAATTAAAACTGGTTGAGTGATATCCTTCTCTGTTTTCTAAATTTGATTTGTGCAGTATTATAGGCAGCATATTGTGATTAGTAAATGTCACATTAACACATTAACTTTGCTTCACTAGTCAGCTATATAACACATACATATATAGAATACAATGTCGTTTGTCATTGTGTGTGTATATATATATATATATATATGAAAGTACAATGACAATAAACGATATTCTATTCTATATAAATTCTACTTTTTCCACTCGTTTCCTTCACCTGGAATAGGAGGCTTTCAGAGGAAATGATCAGTATGAAGCTTTACCCCTAAATACGTTAGGGTGTCTCGTTTAAGTACCATACATCCTCACAATGAATTGACGAAGGCGGGGAGAAGAGCACCGGGGTTTGAAACAGAGATCCTTTGTCAACATGAGGTGACAGACTCTCTTGAGGAGGCTGGAAAGCCAATGCGAGGACTGTCTCCTGGGATAAGTGACTGGTGTGTGCCGCGCTTGGGCTCTATTACCTTGAGTTGCATCAGAAACGTTAGGGATGTTTTCAACATAACTGCCCCAGGTGAGCGTTTTCCCAAACAGCTAAGGTTCAGCTGCCGAGGCAATTCTATCCATCCTATATTCTTATACGAGGTCGGATACAGCAGAACTGGCCTTGTTCCTGTATGCTCCCCATCCAGTACTATCTGATGGTGAATGAAGTCGTGTGCTGTGTATTTGTATGGGTCATGCATTCGTTTGAAATGCTGCCTTATTGTTTGAATAAAAGCTTAGTATCTCCCCATCACCTCAGGTTCGTCCTCTTCAATCACCCTCCAACAAACTTTCGCAGATGTTCCCTCTGATCAGTTCTCCTCTCTGTTCACCTTATCCAAAGCGCTCGTGTTGTTTATACACGAAACAGCTTGTCTTACAAACGACTGCTATTTTAAAACACCAGAAATTCCTGCCAAAACTCTAAAAATAATTATTCTGTTGAAGGAAAAGAAGTCTCTTTGCTTGGAAAGATCTGAGTGCTTGAATTGAAGCATTGTTTTGCTATTTTCCCACATCTGGGTTTTGTGGACATAAGATAAAATACTAAAACATGAAGTAATTCAAAGATTAACAGTAAAATATGAACCCTACTTTTCATGCATAATAGAGAAATTGTGGAAGAGCAGCTCTTAACACCATGGTAATTTCAAGAACAATTTTCGAGTCCAATTAGGCTATCAGTACAGGGAGCCTCAGATCCAGCGTGATTTATTTAAATTAAAAAGATCATAATTGCTTTTCACCTGTGTTAGTGGGATACGCATCCTACACACCATTTTAAATGCTACAATTCAAACAAAAAATACATTTACCGGGGGCAGCTTGAAGTGTTAGATGTTAGTTATACTAATCGGTAAGTTTTGTGAGTACAGATTATATATATATATATATATACATGCATGCATGTATGAAGAAATAAAGAAATATTTGTATGAAGTCTTACTGTCATCACCTCGACATTAGTGTGTTGTGAGTATGATGAGAGCCTGCGAGGCTCACCCACATAAATAATGAAATAACATCTGCCGCTCCCCGTGGCGCTCATTAAAGTCGCCTCGACATCATCACGCCCCGGGGACTTGTATGTGCCGACTTCAGAAGGACAAAACACACAAACATGCTGACGAGCATAGTGAAGTGAGATACGGCAAAGGAAAGCGGAGGCGGAATGTCTGGCAGGAAAGATCTGTCTTCGAATTCACAAGTTACCAAAAACTGTCATCTGACGTGATTCACTGTGTTACGCACGCTTTTCTGTTATCATCTTCTCCCATTTAAAATGATTGCAGAGATGCCAACTCTCTCGCATCTGGCGTGACACTCAGCCTTTCTGACTCACACTCACGCATGAAATCTCACGCCAAATCTATTATTCCATTATGAACCAAAGGTCAGCTACCTCGATATGGTTGGGGTAGTACCCAAACTCTGCAGACTACTACAAGGTTAATCAAACTGTTACATGCATGTAAATGCGGGTGCAGACTTGCCACGCCAGCCAGCCGATTCAAGTTGGCATCCCTGTGATAGGCCTATTGTAACAATAACAAAAATTTGAACCACTTAATAAACGCATTTTTATTTTGTTATAAATAACATTAAACATCCTCCTTTCCCCTGTGAATGTCATTGCATCAATGCAAGTCCAGTTCAACATCTGACATAAATTAATATCAGCAGATATTACATACTCCACTTTTCATAAAGTCAATAAATATTCCACAATCATGCCAGCGTCGCTTGGCATCTCTTAAAACCTGAGGACAGAAGGATCACTACTGTAATGTCTCGGAGTCGTGGACGGGGGCAAACTCTCTCAAACATTATGCTAAACAGTTTTATTTGGAAGCACGGGGGTAGAACAGCTCTTAACAGCAACTTCGGCCCGATTTCCTGGGCTGACGGCATGCGCCTGCTTTAGCATAAGGGAGGTCAGATAACGTTCCCAGGTAGTGTTAAGTAGCCTACTTGGCTATTTTTATACTGTATGTGAAAAGAGGCTATGTTGTGCGTTGTAAATCATCGACCGTTTTGTTGCGCTATTTAAATTTAGGGTTAAATCAGACGCAGATCGATGCCCAGATTCTTTTTCCACTGTGGTGTTACTGTATATACTGTATAGCCCATACTGCGTGTGGGATGGCATCAGTCCTGCGGACTTACTAGGTGGGGGTAATGCAGCCCACACGCATACGAACAAAAAAAGAATTGCGCTGGAAAATAGGAAAAACGGTGCGGAAAATAAAGGAAACAAGAGATAGGTACGCTCCTTACAATTAGGTTACTTACACTACTACAAGCTTTTGTTTCCGAAATGCCATCAGCGCTTGTGAGCCCTTATAACGGAGACACCCTTTATTAAAACCATTCAGGCATTTTAAATAATTTAGTACTACAAGATAAATTCACAGTTACAGCGTTTACATAAGAAATATTTTGGAAAGGTGAAGGAGAGTGAAACAGTGGCCTGTTTAACCCTTTAATGTCCAAAATGTGTTACTCATCTTATCAATCTTAGTTATTCATTTTCAACGATAAATAAGGCTTTAGTTGAGCTTTTGTTTACCTGATTACTTATAGCTCTAAGCAGATCAATTTGTAGCATATCTGTAACTAGACCCCTTGTTTTTGTGTTGCAAATTCATTTCCGAGAATGTCATTTGAAGGTGTCTGCTATATTTAGATAATGTCTAAAAGAGTGCAAGAGTAGCTGCACAAGTGTTTGCAAAAAGGGTTTGCCTGGACAAGAACGATGAAGAAGAAAATATGGACGAATGAGTGAGGATTAGGTTAAACTACCATGCACAAATCTGACAAATCTGACAGCCTGAGTTCTGGAGATGATGAAATGGTACAACCACCTACTCAGATGGTCCAGCCACCTCCTTTGTGTGGTACCAATGCAGTAGAGGCCTACGGTACATATCTGCAAAAAATAAATGCATAGGAGTATGGTATGCAGACTCTCCACAACCTTCTCAGGTTAGAACTTGCCTCATCAGACATTACATGAGCATCTGCCCCGTGGCACTGGGATTGCAAAACTTCTGATCAATGCAGCAACTGTGCTCCACCATGTTACACTGTCTGTGAAATGCTCATATTGTGTGTTAGAGCAGGGGAATCGTTACTGTATTGTTGCAAGCTGCTGTGTTGTTGTTACTATAAATCTCTGGTCAGACTTGAACATTATATGTTCCATAGGTCATTGTCAACATTACTTTTATTATAGTTTTCCAATAGGATAGTGTTACTTGTCACTAATTAGTGACTCGGGTAATTCAGGCATTTAATAGTGAAGCCTAATCTGAAAGTAATGGGCCTAATGTATACGAATCAAGCTGGTTTAATTTGGTACAGGTAGCACTAAGGGGCTTCATTGGTTGGGAAACAGCGTCCCCTGCACCATAGGCAATCTCTGTGCTGTGATTTGTCACATTTTCTCCCTTAACTCCCATGATCAAATAGTAAATACAGTTAAGGTGAACTGATGCTTCAGCATTAACTGTACTGTTTCATTGCTTGGGTTCCAGGGGTCTATATCATGAAGCTGGTTTAACAAAGCCAGGCTTCAAAGATAAGTTCCAGCTTGACTACACCAAACAAATTCTATTGGTTATGTCAGTCAGTGAATGTAAGTGTGTCTCATTCCTCCGAAGTGCCAAATGCAGTATTTCCCTTCTGTGGTCTGTTTGTAATTTTGTACACCCCTAGTGGTTTTTGATGTGTGTACTGGTGACTTTCTCTCTCCGAAGGACTGCTGGTATCCTCTAGCAGTTGCACACGATGAAGTTATATCTGTCATTTGTGCTTCTGGCTGTTTCCTAAGCATGTCTCATTGTGCATTCAGAAGTACAGTAACAGTAAAGAGCAGCAGCATGGTTGTGCAGGGCTTTGTACTCGAGTCTCCAACAAGGTTTCAATGTATGTGCAGTTTTGATTGTTCTCCCTGTGCCATTGTTGGGTATCCCGGTTTCCCCTCAACAGTTGGAGTCATATCATTCCAGTGTAACACTGGTTAGTGTATTCAATCTTTGTCCTTTCAAATTTTAATATTAAACATTTATCTTTATTGTTTATAAGTGAGAAATTCAAAATCTGTTCAAAATGTTGTGTTTTTTTTTAAAACCCAAAAACACTGCAGGGGTATCAGAGCCATGGATCCCAGCCGAGTAACAAAAATGAGTACTAAGCATCTATAATAACAATAAAGTCACATTTAATGGTCATTGCTGGCTTGACCGGCTCACTAAGACTGAGAGAAATCTTGAGGCCACCAAAGCAAAGTGCTCCCTGTTTGGAATGGCAAAGGAAATCATGAGTTGTACTGGCAAGTACTTTCTCATTGAGGAAACTTCAAGGAAGCTGAGACTCGAGATCAACATCAAGACCTAGATGATCCAGCAACTACGAGGACAATTTTAGTTTTGAAAGACCATTTGTCAGTAAAGAAGCAAGTACAGCCTGGCTGAGTAGCTCCGGGCACGTGAAAGACTGAAAACCTGATCATCGCAGAATAAGACCAGGCACTCAACTGAACATGTTGAAGCAGCAAGTCGGCAGCAAGTGCAGAATGTGCAACGAGGCAGAGGAGACCATCAGCCATGTTGTGTCTGGTTGCGCAACAATGGCACCCACCAAGTACATGAGGTACACAAGGTAGCCGGCTATTTGCATTAGTTGATCTATGGTGGGCTAGATGTGCAAGTGCCTCAAAAAAATGATACAGATGCCTGAAACTATCGTCAGCATCAGTGACACAGCCACCATGTGGGATATGGCAGTACTGCCCAAACAAACAATTTCAGAAAATCATCCTGTCATGGACCAGGGTGGACTTGGGGCGATGGCAAGGCATGATGCAGGCAGACACAGAAATGTGGACGACCCACTTGAGGCTTGCAGGGAAACAGGGGGTTAAACTGAAAACACTAGGAACACTATGAAACAAAAAGGACCATGAGGGGTCAAAACTAAAATGGGGATAAACAAGAGACTAAATACTAACAGATTAGGGCAACGAGAGAGAGAGCGGGCGGCAGATTACAAACAACAGAACATTCAACTATCATATATCCAACAATCACAATGAACCACTGGGGAAGTGAACTGAGCAAGGACTTAAATACTAAGGGGTAACAAGACTAACAAAGGGTAGGTAAGATTAATCAACAAGGGTTGGGAAAACAGGTCACAGGTGAAAATGAAAGTGAATACGAAAGTTCAAACAAGAAAACCTAATGAATGCAAGCATGTCCAATCACATCGATCCAAGTTTTATATAAAGAGTAAGTCTAACCCACTTATTGCCGTTATAGCAATTTGGTTACCCGCCTCCTCCCCTCCACCACCGTCGGCTCCCTGTCCTGGTCCGGGATTGGCTCCTTCACCTCCTGCCTGGTCGCCCAGCCAGATCTGTCGGCTTCAGAGTCGATGGAACCGACAACCAAGAGACGGGCTTCACCAAATCACTCCTCATACTCATTTAAATTGTTTAATCAAATTAACCATCTATTGAGGTCTCCATGGTTGAGCTAATAATTAACTCAAGGAACTAAACAGGGAAACTAAGAACTAATCAAGAAAGAGGGAAATCAGAATCTAATACTGGGAATAATGAAAACCGATAAAACACAACTAAGGCTCAAAGCAAGAAACCAAAACTGAATACAAAAATCATAGGATTAACTGATACAAAATAAACCCTAGGAACAAAATACGAAAACAGAGGAAGCAGGATTCAAACACAAGACAGGAGTTCACAGGCAACCGCATGCTCAATGGAGTTGAACCATATAACCAACAGGGAGCAGGAGAAAACACAAAGACTAACAGGAGGGATTGGATGACCAGCAACACCTGCTGGCCAAACAGGGAAGGGACACAGAGTGGAACAACAGGAGCTGACCCTGACACATCCATATTTAGTGACCGACCTCAAAGAGGAGAAGCTATGCCTGCTGATTGATGTAACAATCCCAGCTGACAACATCCTGTTCAAACATGCTGAAAAACTGCACAAATACAAAGATCCAGAGATCAAGATTAGCAGGATGTGGGTCACAGACACCAGAGTTGTGCCAGTAGTGATTGGAGCTCCTGGCACTATCAAGAATGAATTTAACAGGAACCTTTGAAAGTTACTTGGTCACCGCACAGCATAAGAAGTACAGAAGATCACACTGGCGGGAGGTGCTCACATCCTCTGCAAAGTATAGCTAATTACCTTAGGTCCCTAGCTGGGACACAAACTACCCAGTGGCCACCAGCAAAATCAGAGCATATGAATAATGAATCATTATAGGCTACAGACACCTGGGTGTGGATCACAAAAATGGAACAAAAGGACCACAAGGGGTCAAAAACAAAATATGTAAATAACAAAAAGGAGCGATTCATGAACAACTGTAGCAGAGTAGCAACAAACACAGGACACCAACAGCTACAAACACACAATGACCAACTCAAGAGTAAAGCAAGGGCAGGCACTTAGATACACAGATAATCAAATTCAACAAGAAACAGGTGGAAACAGGTCACAATGACTAGGGACTAAGAACATTGAGGAACAGGTGTGGGCATCCAAGTACCGAAGGGAGCCTAGACGAGAAGTGTAACTAAACATTGCTACAAACAGTGAAATACAGAAAAACACCACCACAGGATTAACCCAAGAGCCAGCAAAGTAAGACCATTAATCATGGTTGAGTTTGGCCTCAAGCCAGCCTCAAACTCACAACAAGAAGGGGAACCTGGATACATAGTTACCTATTCAGCCCATTAAGCCATACAGCATCCCAGGAAACAGACCAAACACAAGAGTTTAGGGGCAACAAAAAGCACTTAAGACTTAAACCAGGGGTGGGCAATCTTATCCACAAAAGGCCAGTGTGTATGCAAGTTTTTGGGATAACCTTTAGGTCAGCTGTTAATTCAAACCCAGCTGTGAGGACTCTTCAGCCAATCAGTCCTCTAATTAGTGACCTAATTAGGGAGTTGCAGAGAAAACCTGCATACACACCGGCCCTTTGTGGATAAGATTGCCCACCCCTGACTTAAACACTAGGCAAGTGATGAATAGCAACACCTGCTAGCCAGACAGGGAAATGAAAGGGCATGATCCTGACATGTAGACATATTTCCAGGTATGTGTCTTATACATAAATATATGTACAGTAGAGTGGCCAATTTTTAATGTATTTTAATATACTGTCACGATGCACAGAACACACGGGAGGACAAGACGTCCATGGACGGGCTTTATTGTGAGATCGGGCAAACGAGATTGAACGGGGCGATCAGAAGACGTAGTCGGGGCACGGTGCAAGAGGTCGAAGAAGCCGGGGAAGTCAAGCCGATGGGGAGCACAGGACGAAGGATGGGCGGACACAGGCGGGAGTAGAGGTAGCGGGGGCTCATGGAGTCGACACGAGAGGACGGGACTAGGGCTGCAGACAGGACAAGAAGAGAACCGCTCAGTAAGTTGCATGGAATCAACAATACCTCGCGCCAAGGAAAGTGAGGCGACTCCCTTTAATGCCGTTGACACAGGTGAGTCCGGTTTTGCAGATTAGGAGGTGTGGCCGGCTCGACGGGGGCGTGGTCGGGATGTGACATATATGGTCATATATATAAGAACATAAGAAATTTACTAACATCAAGTTTGCTTGGGGAGAACTTAACTAATAGCTCAGAGTTGTTAAAATCTTATCTAGCTCTGATTTAAAGGAACCCAGGGTTTTAGCTTCTACTACACTAGCAGGAAGACTATTCCATACTCTAACTACATGCTGTGTAAAGAAGTGCTTCCTCAAATTTGTTTTAAAATGTTCTCCCACTAATTTCCAATATGTCAAAGATATATCTGGATATATAGTACCAGGCAAAAGTTTGGAAACACCTACCCATAGAAAGGTTTATTTGTATTATTCTCTATATTTTTTAAAAAAACATCAAAATTATAAAATAATATACAGGGAATTATGCACTGATCAAAAAAGTATTAAACAAAAACAAAGAGATGGATTGATGGGGGGTCTGTGGGTTGGGACTCAGAAGATTGCCTGGGTCAGCAGGGTGACTCTGGGTGAGCCAGACCCTTAACTCTAATTGTTCCAGGGACTGGCTGACCCTACTCACTCTTATAGTTTCGAGTATCAAACATATTAGAAATATTATATAATTGCGGTTAAATATGGTTTAACCTGTCATATTTTATCACTTTATACGTGTTACTATGATACTAAGAGAATTTTCTTACCATTTTACATACAAGGAAAACTTTCGCATCTTACCATCCATCCATTCATCCATCCATTACCTACCGCTTGTCCGGGGTTTGGGTCGCGGGAGTAGCAGCTTCAGGAAAGATACCCAGACCTCCCTCACCCCAGCTACCTCTACCAGATCCTCAGGGAGGATGCCGAGGTGTTCTCAGGCCAGCCGAGAGATATAATCCCTCCAATATGTCCTGGGTCTGCCCCGGGGCCTCCTCCCTGTAAGACATGCACGAAAAATCTCTCCAGGTAGCTGCCCAGGAGGCATCCGCACCAGATGTCCAAACCACCTCAACTGGCTCCTTTCGACATGGAGAAGCAGCGGTTCTACTCTGAGGCCCTCCCGGATATCCAAACTTCTCACCCTATCCCTAAGGGAGAGCCCAGACACCCTGCAGAGGCCGCCTGTATTCTCAGTCTCATTCTTTCGGTCATTACCCACAGTTCATGACCATAGGTGAGGGTAGGGACAAAGATGGACTAATAGATCGAGAGCAGTGCCTTCTGGTTCAGTTCTTTCTTACCCATGACGAACTGGTTAAGCGCCTGCAAAACTGTAGATGACGCTCCGATTCGTCTGTCCAGCTCCTAATCTTGCCTACCCTCACTCGTGAATAAGACCCTGAGATGCTTGAACTCCTCCACTTTAGCAGTATTTCTTCCCTGACCTGAAGAGAGCAATCCACCTGTTTCTGGCTGAGAACCATGGTCTCGGACATTGGAAGTGCTAGTCCTCATCCCCGCCGCTTTGCACTAGGTTGTGAATCACTCCAGAGCACATTGGAGATCCCTAGCAGATGAAGACAACAGGACGACATCTCTGCAAAAAGCAGCGAGGCAATTCTGAGGCCACCAACTGGACATCCTCAACCCCCTGAGTGCGCCTAGAAATCCAGTCCATAAATATTATAAAGAGGACCAATGACAAAGAGCAGCCCTGGAGGAGCCCAACCCGCACTGGGAACACATCCGACTTATTACCGGCAATGCGGACCAAGCTTCTGCTCCGTTCAAACAGGGACCGAATCGCCCACAACAGTGGACTCCGGATCCCATACTCCCAAAGCACCCCCCACAGAGCACATCGGGGAACCCGGTCATAAGCCTGGGCTGTTGAGAAGACATGTCAGTCACGACAGCCCCACAACATCCAGAGCCTTCAGGTACTCCGGGCAGATCTCGTCCACCCTCGGGGCCCAGCCACCACGTAGCTCTTTAACCACCTAGGCCACCTCAGCCCCAGTGATGGGCAAGCCCCCCCTTCCCCCAGCACCCTTAGGCTCTGTGCCCTCAGATGTCTCAAAGGCAGTATGCGTAGATGTATCTGAGGCAGGGTTGAGGAGGTCCTCAAAGTCTTCCTTCCACCTCCAGGTGATGTCCCCAGGTGAGGTCAACAGCACCCCCTCCCCACTATAAATAGAAGGAACCAGGAGCTGCTAACCCCTCCTGATATTCCGGATGGTTTGCCAGAACCTTTTTGAGGCCGACCGAAAGTGACTTTCCATAACCTCACTGAACTCTTCCCACGCCTGGCTTTTTGCTTCTACAACCGCACAAACCGCGTTCCACCTGGCCTGCCGGTACCTGTCAGCTGCCTCTGGAGACCCCCGTGCTAATAATTCCCGATCACCCTGCAGCCACAACTCTGTATGGCCACTTCCACAATGGAGGTCCGGAACAGTGTCCATTCAGACTCAATGTCCCTAACCTCCCCCGGTATGCAGTTGGAATTCTGCCGGAGGTACGAGTTAAAGCTCCGGCGAACAGGAGCCTCTGCCAGATGTTCCCAGCAGACCCTCACTATACGCTTGGGCCTATCAGGTCTGACCGGCTTTCTCCCCCACCACCTGAGCCAACTCACCACCAGGTGGTGATCAGTTGACAGCTCTGCCCCTCTGTTTATCTGAGTGTCCAAAACAGAAGGCCGCAGATCAGATGATACGATTATAAAATCGATCATCGACCTGTAGCCCCGGGCATGTTCGTACCATGTCCACTTATGGACATCCTTATGCTCGAACATGGTGTTTGTTATAGACAAACCATGCATTGCACAGAAGTTCAATAACAGAACACCACTCAGATCAGGGAGGACGTTCCTCCCAATCACCGCCCTCCAGGTCACACTATCATTGCCCACGTGAGTGTTGAAGTCCCCCAGCAAAATGATGGAATCCCCTCGTGGCACACCAATCAGCACACCACTCAGGGAGTCCAAGAAGGCTGGGTACTCTGAACTGTCATTCGGTGCATAAGCGCAAATGACAGTCAGATACCAATCCCCAACCTGAAGGCACAGGAAAACGGCCCTCTCGTTCACCGGGGAAAACTCCATTGTTAATGCACCGAACTGTGGGGCCACCAGTAGCCCCACCCCAGCCCGGCGTCACTCACCTCCAGAAGAAAAGAGCGTCCAGCCCCTCTCCAGGAGATTGGTACCAGAGCCCACGCTATGCGTTGAGGTGAGCCCGACTATATCTAGTCGATATTGCTCAACCTCACGCACAAGTTCAGGCTCCTTCCCCACCAGAGAGGTGGCATTCTAGGGCCTCCCTTGGCCGCCACCCGATCCACATTGCACTGAACCCCTGACATTCCCCTTGCAGGTGGTGGGCCCACCTGGGGACAGTCCCGCGTGCCTTTTTCAGGCTATGCCCGGCTGGGCCCCATGGGCCAAGGCCCGGCCAACAGGCGCTCGCCAACAGGCCACTACACCAGGTCTGGCTCCAGGGTGGAGCCCCGGTGACCTTAGTTCAGGCGATGATCCCCTTGGGACCATTTTGCCTTGGGAGACTCTAGCAGGGGCTATTGCCTCCAACAACATAACCCCCAGGGTCACTGAGGTACGAAAAACCCCTCCACCACGATAAGGTAGCAAATCCAAGGACAGGCATCTTACCTGTCCCATCTAAACATTTTCAAATGCTTTGAACACCAGTATAAGCAAATTAGGGCTCCTGCAGCGAAATAGTGTCTCCATGGTAAAAAGGACAAGTAATGTAAAAATGCTGGGGCAATGAGTTTGAATGCTGAGTGTAAGAGAAGCTCGTATGAACAAATCTGGCCACTCAGCCGTTATTTTTATAAATTTAAATGCTACTCCTGCAAGCTGTTATAATAAATTGCTCTTGAAAGATTTTTTCAGTTGCATAGTATCACGATCTTCCTAAGGACATCCCCAAAAATTTTTTCAGGGTACATCCTCTCGTTGTCCCTTGTGTGCTGTGAAAGGATTTCCTATGACTGTCCTCTGCACAACTCATGGAACATTATGAAGTAAAGAAATAGACCTACTACAAATTATATATATATCACACACACGCACTACATTGCCAAAAGTACAGGAACACCTGCCTTTACACATACATGAACTTTAATGACATCCCATTCTTAATACATAGGATTTAATATAGCGTGGGCCCGTCCTTTTGCAGCTATTACAGCTTCAACTCTTCTGGGAAGGCTGTATCGTTCTCTTGGCAACCGAGACTCAAACCCAGACCCGTCCATCGAATTAGCTGTAGCTATTGACTCTGCAGACAGTTGGTGACTTCAGCATGCGTTGATTGGAACACCTGAATTCAATGATCTGGAGGGGTGTCCTAATACTTTTGGCAATATAATGTGTGTGTGTAT